>VBSM01000949.1:19660037-19677012 GCA_008086735.1 Cheirogaleus medius | reverse complement strand
AAAAAAAAAAAGATTGAGCTGGGTACAGTGGTGTGTACCTATAATCTCAGCTACTCAAGAAGCTGAGGAGAGAGGATTGCTTGAGCCTAGGAGTTTAAAACTAGCCTGGACAATATAGCAAGACCCCATCAAATAAAAAAAAAGGTTGATACAAGGACAATGGTAGGAAGGCAAGAGTTATTTGGGGTAGAGTGGTCAGGTGGTCAGGAAAGGGGTCTCTGAGGAGATGACATTTTAGCTGAGACCTGACTGAAGTGTATGGACATATCATGCGAAAGGCTGAGGGAGAAAGTACCCTATACAGAGAGCACAGTAAATGCAAAGGCCTGCAGCTTGGAAAATTGGAAGATGAACAAGAATGGCTGAAGGGAAAATGGGCAAGTAGGGTCAAAAGGAAAGGTAGGAACCAGGACATGTAGGGTCTCGTAGCAATGATGAAGTTTATTTTTTCTCTAAGAAAAGACATTAGAGGGTTTTGAGTAGGGAGTTATTTGATCTGACCGAAGTCCCTCTGGCAGCTTTGTGTAGAAGAGACCAAAGGGATTGTGAGGTGAGAAGAGAATCCGAGAGATCTATTAAGAAGCTGGTACAACCATCCAGTCACGAGGGTGTCATAGCATGGACAAGGTCTTTGTGAATGAATTTTAAAAGGAGAAGTTCTGCACAAAAGTATTTCCTATGGAAGAAAAGTCTTAAACAAAATTGTGCTAATTTAGCCTGCCTAAGTTGTATTAGTAATGGATGTTCAAAGAATGCTTTATAGATGGACAGGACAGTCCTAATGCTCTGCGTATTGGCAGTCAGGCTAATGAAAAACTTGCCAAAGCCTGGTGCTCCCAGGTTCATCAAATCCCACAAAAAGGTGAAGGAACACAACAACAATGTTGTCGCCATCTGCCTTGTGATATTCAGTGAGGTAAAAATGGCATCAAGCTGGGTACAGTAACACATGCCTGTAGTCCCAGCTACTCAGAAGGCTGAAGCAGGAAGATTGCTTGAGCCCAGGAGTAAAAGGCTGTAGTGCACTATGATTATTCCTGTAAATAGCTGCTGCACTCCAGCCTGGGCAACACAGCAAGACCTCATCTCAAAAACAAAACCAAAAAAATGGCACCAAAGCTCCTAGGATCCACCCCATTATTCACCCAGTAGTCAATCCAAGTTATTTTGGCCCAGCTATTGTCAACCACAAATGGCAGAAAATATGGGTGCCATAAAGGCTTCTTGTATATTGTATGCTGAAGATATTAGATACCCCTTTCTTCGTTGTGATCCCACTTGCTGAGGAACAGCCAGCAATAGGGTGGTGGTTTCATGGTATTGTTACTCGTAAGATATGTGACCTGCCATCTATGTCCCCTGGAACTGGCTCAGAGTTAAATTACTGAAGAGGTATTTTGTAATGGGCTCAAGATTCACAAAGCTTAGCAGGCAGACTTTAACATGTCCAAAAGTTTCCTCTTTAACAGGTCGAGTAAGATAATACTCACAGAAGCCTCTTTCTAAAAGGATATGGTAAAACCATGTCTCCTTCTCTAATGTTTATTTTAGGATGTCTTTCCCAGAGTTTGTACCACAATCTTTAGGCAAATTAGGGTAAGTGACACTCTCATAGACTGTTGGTGGGAATGTAAATTAGTATAACCATTATGGAAAACCATTATTTTCCTCAAAAAGTTAAAAATAGAAAGACATGTGATCCAGCAATCCCACTATGGGGTATATATTCAAAGGAAAGGAAATCAGTATGTTGAAGGAATATCTGCCTTCCCACGTTTATTGCAGCACTATTCACTATAGCCAAGATACAGAATCAATGTAAGTGTCCATCAACAGATGAATGTTTAAAGAAAATATGGTATCAATACAAATCCATCCCTATATACTGGAAAGTTAAAGGACATGTTTCAAGGATGTTAAGGAGTTCTGTCTGGTCACACCTTATCCCTTGAGCCACTTGCCCACTGACAACCCCTCAAAGGCCAATATGTTGACTTTGAATCAAAGTGTAACAGTTCTCAAAGGTGTCCTGGAGTGGAGGTTATACACTTGTGTTTATCTTTGGGATAAGGAATGCTGAGTAGTTTCTCTTAAGCCTTATAAGCACCCGATCAAGGAACTACATGGGGGGAAGAGACCATGTGTGGACCCTTCAAAGATGCTGACCACTTTATAATAACAGAAAATGAAATGTTTCTCCCAAAATATTGAGGATTGTTAAGTTAAAGACACTGAAAACACAGGAGAACACTCTGTCTCAGCTTTTATTTGCCTGATGGCAGGACGTAAGTCCTTTCTTACTGGAGACAACACTTGGTTATTGGCCCAAAGAAGGCACCAGAAGGCAACCAAGGAATCTGGCTCCAGATTTGACTACCTTCCCACATTTTCCCACCTTTTAAAAGACTGAAACTTCTCTCTCCTTTATCTTGTCACTATGCTAAGATTTATTGCTCTTTGTTAAATAAAGTACTATTTAAGCAAAGCCCCTGAGCCCCTGAAAGGGATACTTTTAAACTGAGGCCACTCCCATGTGATGGGTACAACACACATCAATAAACTTCTGCTGGTTTTTCTCTTGTTAATCTGACTTTTGTTTTCAGGAAAATGTCTCAAATAAGAATTTATGAGGGTTAAAAAAGAAATATTTATTTTCTCCGCTTTAGTAGAAATTGTTCCCTTTGTTCATGAATATGGGAGGGGGGCCACAGCTGAGCAACTCTTCTTTCTTCAAGGGCTCATAGGAAAGATCTCAAGAAGTCAGCTTCTTAAGTACTCAATCAACATCTATTAGGTACCATGTACCAACCACTGCAGTTTAGGGGTTCTCAAGGTCATCCTCACCTTCAGTGATTCACTAGAAGCACTCACAAAACTCAGAAAAGCCATTGTACTCACAGGTATGGTCTACTGTAGCAACAGGATACAGATTAAAATCAGCAAAGGGAAGAGAGGCACATGGAGCAAAGTCCAGGAGAAACCAAGCATGGAGCTTCCAGTTGTCCTCCCCAAATGGAGTCATGTGGACAGTGCCTATGTCTCTCAGAAATGATGTATGACAATACACACAGAGTCCTGCCAACTGGGAAAGCTCCCCCAAAGCCTTGATTTCCAGTCACATAGATATGACTGACCTGCTGTGGGGCTGACCTTAGTCTCCAGACTCTGCAGAGGTCAAGCTGACACCTTGAATTCTAAGATCCCCATCATAAATCACATTGTTATCATAGACTAACTGGCATGGCCCAAGGTCCCCAAGTAAACAAAAATTCATTTATCATGCAGGACATCCCAAGAGCTTAGTAGTTACCTAAGATTAGGCAAGATTAATTTCCTTTATTATACACAACCCCAATGAGAAAGACCCCAGAAGAGAAGACACCATAGACATGCTCTGAGACAACTTATCCACTAGTTAAAAAAACAGCAGCATTATTCATGAAAGTCATCAGTAAGCAGACCTCTGAGGAGTGCCCATCAAGCAACATGGACTCCGCAAAAGGCCCACAACTCTTCAGGACTCCAGGGCTCCAGATGTAGCACCAAAAGCCTGGCCCTGAAAATAATCTAGCATCTCCCTCTTTGGCCTGTCTTCCCTATTCTGCTACATGCCAGGCTCTATTCTAGGCTCTATTCCAGGCACTGGGGACACAGGAGTGAAAATGACAGGCAAGATCCTTGCTGTCAGAGCTTGCATTCCAGTGGGACTTGGCAGAACAGACAACAACCAAGTAAACAAAAACCAAGATCACTTCTGACAGTGATTAACCCATTAAAAATAGCCTAATATGAGAGAAACTGGTGCAAACTACCTCTTTGAAGAGGTAAAATGTAGCTGAGAGGACTTAACTATTAGAAGGGATGAGTCTCATTGTACCAGAGAGAGCAAACAGCAAGAGCCAAAGCCTGGGACAGGGATGAAACTGTGCACTGATGAGGCACAGGTCACAGAGGAGTTTCTAGAGTAGACCCAACTGCTTTGACCAAGACTTCATCTCAACTATTGCCACCAATAAAGAAGCCTGTTAGGTGTTAGGGTAAAGAAGACAAAAATTTCTCTTTACAGTAGAGGTTGGCTTGGAGGCAGGGAGAGAATGAATTCAAGAAAACAATTTTTTTAATATTCTACAATTAAGAGAGTGAGTTTTTTTTAATTGAGGTAAAATTCACATAATGTAAAAATAACCATTTTAAGGTGAAAAATTCAGTGGCATTTAGAACATTCACAATTTTGTACAGCCACCACCACAATTTAACACATTTTCATCACCCCAAAGAAAACCCCGTATAGGTTCTTATGCAATGGCCAAGTGGCTTGAGCTGGGCCTGGTTAGGCAGGGAAGGTAAAGGAGGCAGGTTTTGAAGGCTGTGTCGGGCGTGGACAAGCAAGGAGCAGGACAGGGGTGTCATGTAGCAGCCTGGACTTGTGGTCTGCCGTTTGGGTTATCCAAGGCCCATCAAGAACCTGTGTGGTGGGTTCCCTCTGCCCTTGCCCAGCCTGTTTTGACCTGATATCAGAGATTCCTCGTAGGGAAGAATCAGCTGATTCTTTCCTTCCCTGGGAAAAGTATATATGTATATTGGGAGGTGGGTATTGACACAGGGTGGGCAGGTATACATTTTTGCAAATGAAGCTGCCCAGGAAAAGCACCTAACCCAGTTAAGAGGGAAAGGTCTGAAAAGATGGCTTTCCTGGGGAAAATGCTATTTGAGCAGAATACCAAGTATCAAGTTCACCAAAGGGGGTTGGGAGGTTGTTCCATTAAGAGCATACTAGAGGCAAGAGATCGTGGTTCCTGAACCAGTTGCATTAGCACCATCTCGAAACTTGCTAAAAATGCAAATTCTCAGGCCCTGCCCCAAATCAGCTGAATCAGAAACTCTGTGGGTGAGGCCCAGCACTCTCTGTTTGAAAACACCCTGAAGGGGATTTGGCATAAACTATAGTTGGAGAACTACTGCCTAGGGGAATCGCAAATATTTCATAGTCGTGTTCAAAGCTTTTCCAGGCTGCTCCTGAACCTACCTTTCTATCTCCCTTCTACCCAGTATGCCCTGCTGCTTGTCCTCCTGTTTTTGTTCCAAGATGAACTTTCATTTTGCTTTTTAGTTTTTTCCAGTGCCCATTGTGTGCCAGGCACTGTTTAAGCACAATACATATCTTAACCCACCCAATTCTCACAATTACCTTGTAAAGGTTGTAATTATTTCTATTTTCCATATGAGGATGTCAAGACTCAGAGAGGTAAGGTAACTTGCCCAGGGTCACACAACTAGTGAGTGGCAGAGTCAGGGTTTAATCCCAGGCTGATCAAGCTCTCCACAATCATACTACACTGCTATGAAGCTTAACCTTGGATTGGTCTGACTCCTACCCACTCTCTCTAATTGCCATATATGCACACACATACACTGCAACACTTATCACATGGTGCTGAAATTACATACCCATCTGTCTCCCACATTAGACTGTGAGAGCTGTGATGTTCATCTCTGCATCTACTTGACACAAGTAGGTGCTCTGAAACATTGAAATAGGTGGATGAATTTGGTTCATTTGTCAGCAGCCCTACTGTACACCTGCTGACCAACTTGTAGGGTTTGTTGGGTTTTTTTGGGTTTTTTTTTTGAGACAGAGTCTCACTCTGTCACCCTGGCTAGAGTGTCGTGGTGTCAGCCTAGCTCACAGCAACCTCAAACTCCTGGGCTCAAGCGATCCTTCTGCCTCAGCCTCCCGAGTAGCTAGGACTATAGGCATGCGCCACCATATCCGGCTAATTTTTTCTATATATATTTTTAGTTGGCCAATTAATTCTTTTCTATTTTTACTAGAGATGGGATCTTGCTCTTGCTCAGGCTGGTTTCAAACTCCTGACCTTGAGCGATCCTCCCGCCTGGGCCTCCCAGAGTGCTAGGATTACAGGTGTGAGCCACTGCGCCCAGCCTGTAGGGTTTGTTTTAGGATCTCGGTCACTAGCCAGAGAAAATGCTTAGTCTCAGGAGACAACAGGAAGAAAATAATCATCATATCTGGAAAGTGCCCACCTTCCTGTGACTCAGTGCCATCTCCAGGAAACCTTCTCAGTCCCTTGCAGATACTTATTCTGAATGAACAAGGAGAAGGACTTGACATTTGAGTGTGAAAGTCAGGACCTTATCAAATAGGCTATGGTGACTGCAAAGTGCTATAATCACAGCTGCTGTATCACCATTTTCTGAAAATGGGCCAATAGGTTTCTCATTTTAAGAAATGACAGATCTTCACCAACTGCTTCAACTTGGTGTCCTCAGCCAGGGGAATGTGCTGGGAAAGATATTGCAAGCCCACCTTGCCTATGGCCTTCAGGTGTCCTGGTCTGAGGCTTCAGAAGGATATCCAGGCTCACCATGGGCCCTGTGAGGCTATCCTGCCATGGAGGAGTATGCCTTTAAATACACTTCTGGGCTACATAGAGTGCTTTTTAATGCCACAGAAGTAAAACTGCACAAAATCATGATCATGGGGCCTGGTACCATGACTCCCAGTCCCAGTGGTACTCAAATGGAGTCACAGATCCCTTTACATTTCTATTTATTTCTGTTTCTCTAGTTCTCAAATGTAAGCTCCTTGAGGTTTAGACATCTTCCATGTTTACCACATCTTCAGAACCTGGCATTGGTAGGCACCAAAATAATTGTTGATGGTCTACTATGTGATGCCAAAATGACTGGATGAGTTGCTGCCAAATTTGAAACAGTATGAGTTAGCTATAGCTGTATAACCAACCAATCCCAAACCTAGTGGCTTACATCTATAAGCATTTATCATTATGCATGAGTCTCTGGGTCAGCTGGGTAGCTCTGATGATCTGGGCCAGGCTTGACTGAACTCAGCAGAGCCAGCTGATATGTTTGTGGGCAGCTGGCAGGTTGGCTGGTGGCTGTCCTGTTTAGGATGGCCTCACTCACATATCTGGTGATTGGCTAGCTGTCATTAGAATTTCAGGGGTAGCTGGGTCACAGGTCTCTTATCTTCCATCTGGCCAGCCTGACTTTGTGAACATGGCAGTGGCAAGGCTCCAAAAGCACAAAGCCTAGGCTCAGAGCTGGCACGCCATCATTTCCACCACATTGTACAGGCCAAAACAATCACAGACCAGCTCAGATTCCCAGATTTCCCAGCAATGGGAAAACAGACTTCATATCTTACTGGAAGGAATTGTAAAGTCACAAAACAAAGAATTACAAAACATATTGTGTCCATCTTTGCAGTCTACCTTACAGGTATATTTTCAAATCTATGGTTAAAAATACAGGTTATGTAACATATAGGTAATGCGTTGTTGGAGGTCTCTTGTGGCATCCTTCAAGGAGATGGGCTTTTAACTCTCAGAGTTAATGCAAGACTTAATTTGTCATCATTCTGGCTAGCAGGCTCTAAGAGCATTAGTAGTAAGGATTCAGTTGTTTTATTCCTCCTAGTGAGGGGAGGGAGTAGAAATAAATAGAATTATAATGAACATAATTTTTAAATGATAGCAGAGAAAGGGGGAAGAGTAATATCCATCATACAAGTGTCAACTACATAGCAAACATGAGACAAGGCCTTATGTATATATTGTTCCTAATCCTCACAAATCCTAAATAGGTCTTTTTCAACCATTTCCCTGATATGGAAACCAGCTTTGAAAGGTCCCTAACTTGCCAAAGCAGTGGTGGCAGAATGCAAGCTCAGGTCTGCCGATTTCCAAGTGAGGGCTTTGTCTAGTACGCCAAACTCACATCTGAACATTCCCAGAAGAGAACACAAAGTGGGAAGCAATTCACTTTACACGGCTTGACCTCCTAATACTTAAGAATACTCCCAGCCTGACCTTTTTAGGCCTCTTTCTTGCCTCCAGTAGAAATGCCTTCTGGTCAATGAAGGGTCAGAGTTTTAGTAGCCACAAGGGCAGCTGTGTTATTGAGGCTTCTATTGTCTGATTACTCAAGGAAACAGCAGAGCTTAATTTTATTAATTCATATTGATTTATATAGCTTGGCTCATTCCACAGAGGATTTGAGGAAACTTACAATAAAAACAATACAGACAAATATAGAATCCAGGAAATCAAATGCTAGCAGAAATATATTCCCAGAACCACTTTTTCCATGGCATCTTCTACTGTCCTGTGTGGACAAAATGAGAAATCATCATCCCAGAATCTCAGCCCTGGAAGAGGCCATAGTGGGTCTCCAACTAGAGAACATAAAAATCACTGGGGAATGTGTTTAAAATGCAGATGACTTAGCTACACTCCCAAACTCTGATTCAGGTGGTTTGCGTGAGGCCTTAAAACATGTTTAAAATAAGTTTTAAATTCCCTCAGGCAATTCTGTTGCAAGTGGCACACACATTATACTTTGAGGAAACCTGATAAAATCCAAACCACTTAACAGTGAAGGCATTGCCTTGCCAGCATTCACTTCAAATTAAGATACTTTTTTAGAGTCTACTATGCACTAAGCCCAGTGCTTAGCTCCAGAAGTTGAAAGATAAATAAGAGGAAAATCCCTGCCCTTAACAAAAACTCAGTCTAACCACAGTAACAATGAAATACACAACCATTGGTGACACAATATATTTAGTGCCACAAACTTAAATGTATGAACCCTTTGAGGAATATGGGTAAATTTCATTATAAGGTGCTTTGTAGGGAGTGACAGTTAAGAGCATGGGCTCTGTACCTGAACTGTCTGCTGGTGAAAAGTATCCTGGCTCCTAATTTGCAAACTGTATGATCTTGAACAGGTGACTTTTCCTTTCTGGGACTTGGCTTTATCCTTTGTAAAGTGGTGATAAGGGTAGTACCTATCTCATTAGGTTGTAAGGATTTAATGAGAGAATATATTGGTAACAAGTTTTATCTCAGAGTTTTAATCTGTGTGTTGTCTGTGTGTTTTTCTACCCTAGGCACTTCAAAAGCTGTTTTGTTATTGGTGGTGGTGGTAGTGGTGGAAATTATATGAGTGGTGATAATAATGGAGGTGTTTAACCACTCCCTGGTCTACTTAGAAAAAAACAAATCAAGACTAAAAGAAGCTGGAACCCAAAGTCAAGAAAAGAAAGATCCTGATACCTGGCTGAAGAGTGAATTCTTTATTTCCCAATCCCTGAAGAATGAATAAGACTGTCATTTGGGGCAAGGAGTAGAAGACATAATGAGCTTTGCTTTGGCTAATAAGTTTGAGATAAACAGAATTTCCAGCTGGAAAGGTGGGTTCTGCAGCTATGGAGAAAGATGACAGTAGGAAATAAGAATTTGAGAATCAGTCACACATGCAAGAAAGGCACAAGGAAGGAATGTAGAGGGAAAATTTGTAAAGAAAAAAGAAGGGGAAACGACATGGTATCCATGAGGGATATGTTCTGAGACCCCCAGTGGGTGCCTGAAACCACAGATAGTACCAAACTCTATATACACTATGTTTTTTTCCTATGCATACATACCTATGATAAAGTTTAATTTATATATTAGGCATGATAAGAGATTAACAACAATAGCTAATAAAATATTTAATAGAACAATTATGAAAATATACTGTAATAAAAGTTATGGAATGTACTCTCAAGAGTGCTCCCTCTTCCTCTCAAAATATCTTATTGTACTAATCCATCTTCTTCTTGTGAGGATGTAAGATGATGAAGTGCCTATGTGATGAGATAAAGTGAGGCATAGACATTGGGACGTAGCCTTAGGCTACTATTGACCTTCTTGTGCTAAGTCAGAAGAATCATCTGCTTCAGGTTATCTTGGAGCATGGAGACATGACGATGTGGATGGTTGGATAGCAGGAGCAGACACTGTCAATGACTGACAAGCAGGTAGCATAGACAGCATGGATACACTGGACAAAGAGATGATTCATATCCCCGGTGGGATGGAGCGGGACAGCTCAAGATTTCATCTCACAACTCACAATATGTGCAATTTAAAACTTACGACTTGTTTACTTCTGGAATTTTCCACTTAATATTTTCAGACCACAGTTGACTTCAGGTAACTGAAACTGCAGAAAACAAAACCATGGATAAGGTGGGGACTACTGTATAGCGACAAAATTAGAAGTCAGTGCAAGGCTAGGACCACTTCCTCTAAAGTGAAGTATTCCTTGGGTATAATAGTTCAATCAGTTACAAATTCAACTTATTTCTTTCTTGTCTGAAAAAGATAACACAGAAAATATTATGTAATGTCTTGCTGATATCAAAATATGCTACATGTATATTTTCAACATGATATTTTCATCTAATAACCTTCCTAGAAGATGAAATAATGTTAGTTTAACATGACTGGTTCTCAGCAAACCTAAGCTACTTCCAATGATCTTTGCATTCTTGTCTAAATGATCACAACTACCTCTTTTAAAAGCCTTCTATAATTTTCCTTAAGGTTTTACTAAGTTTCAAGATTCTGCCATTTTTCTGTTTTTGGAAAATTAGGACATTGGCTCTGTATAGGAATCTAGCAGCTCTCCTACCCCTCATTATTTCTCAGAGATCACAAACCACAGTTCCATCATTTCAACTAAAGTTGTCTCCTCTGGTATATAACCAGGGCTGCCCTGTGGCCTTTGAATTCACCCAGTGGTGTTCCACAATCTCTCAAGATAGCTTCACCTGTCTCTAAGGGCTGATACCTCCTAAACCACATTTGTTCTAATATTTCCAGTTTGAAGACAAGTTTCCTTTCCAGAGATAGTGGAAACATAGTATTCTGGGACAGAATATTGAATGTAGTGGATACCCAATTCATGGTTTATTCATGGAAGGCCATATCTTTACAATTAGAACATTTCTTCCACATGCACCTGCTTCACCTCTACACCTGCCCTATAGGATATGACCACTATGCATATAGGCCCACCTACTTCTACTCCACACTATTTCACACATTCAGATCCACCCCACCCCAAGACTGTTCCTGGTCACTGAAGAGACTGGGCTGGGATTCACATGACTAACTGAAGAAGGAGAAGACCTTGGCCAGAGCAATATTAAAACATATGCGATAGTCCTAACATCTAAATAGGATTAGTTGGGCCCCCCTGAAGAACTTGGAAGGTCTCTAAAATTTATTCATTTATTTTTACCATTATTTTTTGACCTCCTATTAGGTGCTAGTCACCACGAAGTCATCAATGGAGTTATAATGGCAAGTAAAGTGATACATAACCATGGCCCTTGTGAAGGTTCAAGCCCACTCAGGAAGAGAGCTATTAATCCAATTAATCCAATTATCACACATTAAGGGTAAAATTCAGAGTCTTAAATACTATGAGGGAGGTTGGGCTGATTTTTCAATAGTGTAAAATAGTCAGAGATGTCAGAGAAGGCTTCCTTGAAGAAGGGACCACTGAGCTGAGATCCAAAGTATGCACAGGAATTAACCAGGTCAGGGTTTCCCACCCCTGGAGGCAAATTAAAATCACCTGTGGAGCTCAAATGCCTCCTACCAGAACAATAAAATTCAAATTTCTGGTGGCAGGCCCAAGCATTGGTGTTTTTAGGATCCCTTTCCCCTGACTACAATGTACAGCCAAGGCTGGGAGCTGGTGAACTGAAAGGCCAGAGTCATAGGGAAGGGCATGTATAAGGTCCCATGAAGGAGAAGGACATGGCCTTCAGTCGTGTAGCCTAAAGAACACAGGTGTGGCTTGAGCAAGGAGAGACCACAGCAGGAACTGTGGTCTGTGATCTCTGAGGAATAATGAGGGGTAGGAGAGCTGCTAGATGTCTATACAGGGCCATATAATAAGAGGAAGCTTATTAAGGATATGTCAGGGCCACACAGGCTGTGTTCAGAATTTTGTTTTTTATTTTGATATCAATGAGAATCAAAAGGAAGTTTTTAAAATTTTTTTCCATTATTATTTTTTGGCAATGATCAGCTTTGCATTCTAAAAAGAAAATTCTGACTCTCTAATGGAGAGCAGATTGGAGGGAGCCGGAGGGACTAGAGTTGGCCTGTGTGTGCCAATGTGGAGGGGAGAGGTGTCCACCTAACCTGCAGGCTAAGAACTGGAGGACAAGCAGTGGCTGCTGTCCTCCGGGGGTGGGAGAGGGCAGGGTGGTATTTGTCCATCAGGTGGCTTCCACAAGAGGGGCTGCCCTTGCCAAGTGGGCAGATCATTTTGGCAGCTTCAGTGAGTACTAATCAACAAGTCTGGCTGAAACCCCTCTCCTCAGGAGGACTGGGCAGAGCGGCTTTGACAGCCTCACTTGGCACAGGGCTGGGCAAGGCTGCCGAGATACAGGCAGCCCGCTGGAAGCCATATGCCCTGCTTAATTCCTCCACAAACCTACTCCTTGCAGCCGTGCAGACATATGCAGCCTTAATGTGGTTACAGTATCTTAAACTCCGGAGGAAAGGGAGTGAAAAGATGTTCCCGCCCAAGTGTGGGGATGGAGAGGAAAATTGTCAGAAGTGATTCTTGGCTGAGATTGGCAACATACACTGTCACTTGAACCTATCAATAGACCAGGCTGATGATGTTTTTCATTTAACACCTAGCGACGAGGCTGTCAGAAGCTGGCAGGAGATCCCTGCACGCCCTGCCAAGAAAGAGGAACATGAAAATCTGTCGAAATCCATGCTTGCTAATAAATATACCCCTGGAATTCTTTTTTAAGGAACCCAAGGTTTCAGAAGTCTAGGCAATATTTGCCAGGGATTCAAAAAGCTCGATCCAGCCAGGAGTTTTTCTCCCAGATCCAGTTTTCACATGACATTGGTTTGCTGGCAGAGGAAAGGGATGAGGCAGAGGTTTAGTGAAGAAGGGGCTCCAATGGTACTAATCTTTGTAAATTCAAGTGTGGAGTCAAAGTGTAGGGCAAAAAGAGTAGACACATGACACTACCCCTAGGTTCCAGTTATGCACTCTACAACACTCATGGTACCTATATTAGGAGACAGTGTGGGGGCCTTGTTGGAGAGTTCAGAGGGAAGATGCAATAACCAGAGCCAATCCTGTCTGGTTGCTGTGCAGTTATTGGTGTTTTTCAGTGAATATTCCCAACAGGAGTGTACTACCCCGTCCTCCATATCTAGGCGAGGTCATGTGACTTGCTTTGGCCAATGGAAGTGATGTGCATCAACATCATACTTCAGTGTGAAACCTTCAAGAGCCTATGCTCAATTTGCCCGTGCACTTTCCTCCTGACCTGGAGACAGGCAGTAGCTGCTCCAGTAGCTGGGTCACAGAGTGAGGACAACACAGAGAGAACCTCAGCTGACCTGCAATATACACAGAGCTTAAGTGGAAAATAAATCAATTGTTTTAAATCATTGAGATTATGGGGATTGCTATAGCACAACCCAGCTTACGTGCTGTCTGTTAGAGCCATTTTGAATAATTCCTTCTCTCTTCTCTCACACTCCTCCCTGTCATGTGAAAGCTTTATTGCATAGTGGTTACAGTCCAACAAGTCTGGGTGTGAATCTACCAGTGGTGATCTTGGTTGAGGTTCTTTAACACTCTGAGCGTCAATTTCTTCATCTCTAATTGTGAGTAATACTACTATCCACACTAGAAGGGTCTTACAATAATTAGTTAAAAATAATTTCCAGAAACTGCTAACTTTTATTGCACTCTGTGCAGAAAAAGGTTAACAGAGTATGTCTGACACTGCTATTCTTTAAAAAGCCTGCTTGCAAGGTAGGCCCTTGGCTAGTGTCTGAGAACTTGGATTTTAGGAGAGTTCTGACCATGCCCTAACTAATAAAGGTAGCTACTGTATGTAAACTATTTGTGCAAACAATGTAGTTTATGCTGAACACCTGCCTTCCTTATGGGAGTCTGGAATTTTGGTACATCATTAGCAGAAGGTACCTACATGACCAGCTCCCAGTAAAAAACTCAGAGTACTAAGTCTCTCTAGTGAGCTTCCCTGGTTGGCAACACTTCACATGTGTTTTCACAACTCATTGCTAGGGTAATTAAGCATGTCCTGTGTGACTCCACTGGGAGAGGACTCTGGGAAGCTTGTGCCTGGTTTTCTCTAGACTTCACCCCAAGCACCTTTGCTCTTGCTGATTTTTCTTGGAATCCTTGCACTGTAATATATCTTAGACATGCATCTGGCTATATCCTGAGTACTGTGAGTCCTCTGCATGCATTACCAAACCTGGGGGTGTTCTTGGGGACTTAAGTAAAGTCAATTCGAATTTAACAATAAGTATAATATATAAAGATTGGCTGGGTGCAGTGGGCTCACACCTCTAGCCCAGGAGTTTGAGGTTGCAGTGAGCTACAATGAAATGACGCCACTGCACTCTACCCAGGGTGACAGAGTGAGACTCTGTCTCAAAAAAAAATATATATATATATATGTAAGTTAACAATAAGTATATAAGTATAAGGATTGTTAGTATTAAAAAATAAAACAAAGGGAGGCACACAAAAATGAAACTGGGTAATTCATAGGTAACCACAAAACAAAAACACAAGGAGACCAACTTATGTTCCCAAGGTATTTACTCAACTACCAACTACCCAGAATGGTATTAGCTCAAGATTCCAGAAAGTACCCTCCCTACAAGACCAGTATTGGCCACAAGGGAATGAGTCTGTCCCTGACTGAAATTTGCACACAGTAGCCATTCCTAAGGTCATTCCATAACAACAACAATCCTAGAAGCAATAAGAGCTAGCATTTAGTGAGCTCCTTTCTCTACTTTTTATATATATTATCTCATTTAAGCCTCAAAACATCACTCTAGAGTAGGCACAGTCACTAGCCCTGTAAATGGGTGAGGAAACATGCACAGAGAGGTGCAGCCACATGCCCACTGAACAGTTTCACCATTAAGGTTGCAGACTTGGACTCCAGACCGCCTGGGTTCACACCTCAACACTGTGTTAGTGTCCTATGGCTGCCGTAACAAATTGCCATACACTGGGAGGCTGAAAACAATAGAAATTTTTTATCTCACAACTCTGGAGCCCAAAATTCTGAAGTCAAGGAGTCAGCAGGACTGTGCTCACTCCATACACTCTAAAGGAAAATTCTGCATGCCTCTTCTAGCTTCTGGTGGCTCCAGGCATCCTTTGGCTTGTGGCTACATCACTCTAATCTCTGCCTCCAACTTCACATGGCCTTCTCCTTTTCTCAGTCTTTCCTCTTTTGTCTCTTATAAGGACACTTGTTGGATTTAGGGTCCAACCAGATATTTCAGAACTATCTCATCTTGAAATCCTTAACTTAATTACATCTGAAAAGATTCTTTTTCCAAACAAGGTCACATTCGTAGGTTCCAGGGATGAGGACATGGACTAGCTTTCAGGGGCCACCATCTAGGCCACTACAAACAACAACACACAGTTCCACACCACCTTGGACCAATTATTTAACCATTTGGCATGTCACAAAATTGGTCTCAAGGCTAAGTGAGGCTGTACATGAAAAATATTCGGCATGTGGTCTGCCATGTAGTAAGAGCCCAATAAACATTAGCTACTATTATTACCCACCATCACACAACTATTAAGATGAAGAACTAAGATTTGAACCCAGGCACACATAACTACTATTCAGTTTTACTTAACAGTTAAGGGGGGAGGTTCCCTTTCTGGTGGGTGTCTGGAGAAATCCTTGTAGACCCAGTGATCGCCCACCCATCACCCTGTGGTCATTCTGACTAGGACTCTTCTCAACACTCTTTTGGTCCCAAGCTTGCAAAGGGGCTAAACTTCCCCCAGGGCCCCTCCTGAGACCCTCAAAGAATAATTCTTGGAGAATCTTAGGTCTTCTGTTTCACCATCTCAAAAACCCTGACAGTGATTACAGCTGCCACACTAGAGTGCTTTGAGGGTTATCGAGTTAATGACTATAAAGTCTGTGGAGCTCTTCAGAGGAAAGAAGCCATAAAAATCAAATAAATAAAACAGTCAATCAGCACGTGTTTATTGTGTCCACAGGGTGCACATCACTGTACTCGGAAATAAAGATTAAAGGAGAGAAAAGCAAAGGAAAAGAAGGGAGAAAGTTAGTTCAACCAAAGTCTTCCAGGCCAGAGTACAAAGCCAGCTATAAACTAAAGAGCTAGAGCCCTTCAAGGCTTTATAAAATGAAGGAGGTGCCTACAAATCAGTAAGAAAAAGATAGAGAACCCTACTGTAAAAAAATGATTCAAGTAGGCAGTACACAGAAAAATAAATGCAACTAGCCCATAAGCAATGAAGAGACACTTAACTGTCCTTATAATTAATCAAAACAATAACAAAATACCATTTTTCACTTCTCACATAGGCAATTTTATTTTTTTTAGTTTTCTGATGCACAGTGTGTGAAGGAAGTGAAGAAACAGGTACTCTCCAGCCACTGTGGGGGACAGTATGAATTGCAGCAACCTCTCTGCAAGACAGCAATTAGGCAAGAGCTATCACAATTAAAATATATATGCCCTTTGACCCAACAATCCCCCAGTTAGGAATCCACCCTATAAATAAACTCACAAAACATGCTGGCTATATAAAGATGTTCATTACACCATTGCTTTTAATGACAGAAAATTGGGAACAGCCTAACATCTGAGAGTAGCACACTGGCTAAATTACGGATAATGTACATAGTAAACGGTAGGCACATGTAAGCAAGAATGAAGTAACTCTACTTGCCTGGCAGGAGAGCATGCCAAGCCATCATATTAAGAGAAAAAAGCTAGAACAGAACAATATGTGCTGTAAGTGCAGCTGGATCCGCACTCCCGGACCTGCTGTGACCAAGGCTTGTCCTACCACAAGCCATCAGGTTAAGGTTAGGGTTGGAGTCTGGAGCAATGGCAGGATTTTTTTTTCCTCTGTGAAAGCCAACTCCACCCAGATTCTTCATTACAATAATGAAGGATACAGTAAATTGATTAAGATCTTGAACTTAAGCAATATGGAGATACCTTAAAGCGATACAAATAGATCTACCATTTGATCCCGCAATCCCATTACTGGGCATCTACCC
>VBSM01000949.1:19643941-19659937 GCA_008086735.1 Cheirogaleus medius | reverse complement strand
GGCAATATACGTAACCGTAATATTTGTACCCCCATAATATGCTGAAATAAAATATAAATAAATAAAAGATCTTGAACTTGAATCCAGAGTGTCCAGGTTCAAATTCCAATTCTGGCGCTGCTTACTAGGTGTGACTTTGGGGAGGTCACTTCATATCTCTGCTTCTTAGTTTCCTTAAAATAGCAATAACATCAGTACTTACCTCGCAGAGTCATTATGAGGAATTAAATTGTTACTGTCTGAGGAGTGCTTTAAACAGTGCTTGGCAGATACTCACTCCCTCTCTAAGTGTTGTTAAGCAAGTAAATTGGACTCAAGCACTGAGCACCCCATCTCCTGAATCCTAACGCGACCCCCCTCTGTTAATTTGGCCCCAAATACCCAAAGGGAAAAGAAGAAAGGAAGGGAAAGGTGCCTTTTACATATTCAATGGGGCACTCTACAGGATGAAGTCATCTTGAAAAGGATAATTAGACCTCCAATGGATTTTCATTTTATTTCATTTTCTTGCCTGCAGTTGACAAGCAGGGAGATTGTTACTTCCACTGCCGCCAACAGCAAAGCTGCCCGTTTTCTTCTATTTCTATAGCGAACTCCTGAAAGAGAGAAGCCTGCTGGTGTAAACTGCTTTGATGGGAGGAAGCATCTAAAATGCATTTTAATTTCAATTTGTGTGAAGCTTTTGTATCAAATTACAGATCTGGGGCACGATGCGGCTCAGTGAAGAATCCCATTTTCCATCAGTTTGGATGAGTTCGTTGTGCCATCAAGGGGTAAAATAATTAAGGCTGAAATCGTATCTCCATTGGAGACTGTCTGCTGGTGTCCCACTTCCCGTGTTGATCAGGTCAGGTGACAGACCAAAATTACTATTCAGAGACCAGCACTGCTCCCTTGGAGGCCCCAGACCAGGTAAGTCAGCGAGACCAAGGGGCTTCTCACTCAAATGCAAGCACGCCAGTAGCCTGATGCTAACTGCAAGATCACCAATCAGCTAAGGCCAGCAAAGGTTGCTCGAACAAACTAGAGCAGAAGTTGGGAGAATTTGGTAAAGCAGCTCAATTCTGCAAAACCACCAAGTAACTGGTAACCAGGCAGCTGAATTCACTTAGTTACTTTTCTGCAAGTCAGACTGAGTCTGTATTCGAAGGCCAATACAATTACGCTAGAAAAGCCATCATTGCTTAAATATTCTTATCTCTCTGATCTGGCATATCAAGGTGGTCTCAGTGGAGGTAAACAAGTTCAGCCCTGTGCAAGGATGTCAAAATATTTAATAGATCTTTTACTGGGCCTATGCACCCATCCTCTAGCTACTGTGAGTATTGGCTGCTAACAGCTCACAGATGCCTCTTCTTTGGAGAGCTCCTCTCTGCTGACAAGAGAGGGTCATCTAGGAGGGGGTGTGCTGCTCCTAAAACTCCCCCCACCAACCCAGGGGCAGCCAATGACGACCTAAAACTGGAATCAAAGACTCAAGAAAAGATAACTCTGCAGCATGACTTACAGCCAGAATACCACCCTCTGTGAGTCAGGCCAAGGCTAGGTTTTAACTGGGACCACAGCTTTACCTAGCTCTTCTTTTTCTACCTCTCTTCCTTACTCTCTTACAGAATTCTCCAAGAGCATTCCCTCAATAAGTTGTGCATGTCCAAATTGCTATTTCAGTTTCTGCTTCTAGGCAACCCAACTGTATTGGTTCCTATCACTGCTGGAACAAATTACTATAAATTTAGTAGCTTAAACGATGCAAATTTATCTTACAGTTCTAGAAGTCAGAAGTCTGACCCAGGTCTCACTGGGGTAAATCAAGTTCTCAGCAGGGCTGCATTCCTGCTTGAAACTCCAGGGGCAATCCATTCCTTGCCCTTTTCAACTCTAAAAGCAGCCTGCATTCCATGGCTCTTGGCCTCAGATCACTCTGACCTCTGCCTTTGTCATCACATAGCCTACTCTGACCCTCCTCCAGGGACCAGCACTGCCCTCTTCCTGGAGGCCCCGGACCAGCTAGTGATTACACTGGACTCATCTAAATAATACAAGATAATCTCCCCATCTCAAGATCCTTCACTTAATAACATCTGCAAAGTCCCCTTTGACATGTAAGGTAATGTACTCACTGGTTCCAGGGATTAGGATGTGGATGACTTCAGGGCATTATTCTGGCTTCTGCACTGACCTAAGAGAGTGGTCCTAAGAACCAGACTCAAAGGAAAGGACTCTGGAGTTAGATCATTGGTTGGCTGCCTGGCAATGAGGAGCCCATCACTAGTGGGACATGGAGCACCATCATCCTGGGCATGTGGGCACAGTGTGTTTGCTGAGACTGTCACCCATGGAGAGCTGAGACCAGGCACAGGTGCAAGGGGATGCACAGGCTTGTGCAACATCTCTGGTGTTAGAGGAGTGAGAGATATAGTCATTATAAGGACTGTGGAATTGGGTGGCTGTCACTGAATACCATGAATGCTTCCAAGAGAAAAAATAATGACAGCCTCAGGGCAATTACTGAACAATTTGGAGCAAATTGTGTCCAAGAGCCTCCTTGGCAGTATTTATAGAAACCCCAATCTTCTTGAGCATAAAAACAGAACTGAAGAACAGATACAGAACTTAATTGTAAGAGTGGGTGAACTTCAAAGAAGTTCTTAGATTCCTAACCTAGATACATCTTTTCCATCAAAGTCAAGGACCTTGTGGGAAGAAGTGGGACTCTGTGACTTGGGGTGAGGATACCTACAAATATGTATTTGAGCTCCTTCAACCCTAAGATCCCTCTGAGATCTCTGGGCCTCCAGAAGTTTTCCCCTTCTCTTGTTGGAAGGTAGAGCCCCTTCCCTTGCTTGAAGAATGAGCAAAGCCTCTAATGAGGTAGGTGCCTAATGAAACAACACCCCCACCTCCCTTGCTGACTGTCAGACCAGCACCAAGAATTGAATCTCAGCCTAACCTAACTGAGCAAGTGTTGGGCCTTCTAGGGAGAGAAGAATTCTATGCCCAGGGGCTACAAGACTCTGGCTGACATGGGTGGCAAAGAACAAGGAGAGTATGACTGAGAGTAAATCCAAAGGTGCTGGGTCAGGGGGGAAGAATGTAAACAATACAAAATTTTTGTGATAAAAGAGACTTTATTTGGGGGAGGATCCTCCTGTGACATAGGTTTTAACACCTGGAAAGCCCTGAGAGAAAGTCTTCTGTGCAGCAGGGATGGTGCTTGGGAAGTTGGATTTAAGCCCCTCAGGAAGGAATGCAAAGGAGAAGAGGGCTGTGGGTAACAATTTAGTTGAAGCCAACTGTTAGCAGTGCCGTTGAGGTTTGGAAATCATTGCTAAGAATTCTAAGCTGACAATCTAGGAAGTTCCAAGTCTTCATGGGATCTAAGGAAAAGTAAATGACCCTTGCTGCCTCCTTTGGCCAAGAGTCATCAGTGTGATACCTACCTCCTAGAAAAACAAAAGAACCTAGCTGACCTGAGGAATGCTATCCCTAGTAGAAAGGCCTGCTTGCAAGGTCAGGCCTTGGCTGACACCTGGAAACTTGAATTTGGGGAGGGTTCCCGCCATTCCCAGAACTGCAGGTTCACTGTGCCTGCACCATTTGCACAAACAATACAGTTTATGCTAAATACCTACTTTCTTTGTGAGAGTCTTGGATTTTGGTACATGTCAGACAGAGGGTGCCTACATGACCAGCTCCCAGTAAAAAACCCAAGGCACTGAGTCTCTAGTGAACGTCCCTGCTTGGAAACATTTCACACATGTTGTCACAATATGTTGCTGGGGCCATTAAGCCTGTCCTGTGTGACTCTATTAGGAGAGGACTCTGGGAAGCTTGTGCCTGGTTTTCCCCAGACTTCACCCCATATGCTTTTTGCCTTTGCTAATTTTGCTTGTGTCTTTTCACTGTAATAAATCATAGCTGTGAATATGGCTACATACTGAATCCATGAGTCCTTCTAGCAAATCACCAAACCCAGGAGTGGTTTTGGGGAACTTCGACATATTTTACAACAAACAGGTAAACATAATCTTCTTTATACATATTTTTCTGGACCCTCCTGAGGGCAAGAAGCTTAGTGAATCATGAAGAAAAATGCCCTCTTTCCCTAAGCATTCAAAAGTTAAGTTCTTCCTTTTCCCTCCATCCTAGGGGGTTTTGCTTCTCTTTGTACTCACTGTTGGCATGTTCCATCTTATTTAACATATAAGGATTTTAGTTTCATACTTAAAGGTTTGTGTTCATACCTTATGAAATAGAACTTTTTAGAACTTCTTATAGGGGCTCTTATCCCACTCTCAAAGTATAGGTATAGACTTTTTATCCCACTGCCCTCAGAGATCTCTAAAATGTTTGAAATTTTAATGTTTATTCTCCCAACCACATTTTCTAATCTACCTCTTGTGCCGGTAAGTGGGACCAAAACCCTACTGGACAGATTTCATGTTCTGGCAGTGAGGAATAGGGGAG
This sequence comes from Cheirogaleus medius, assembly GCA_008086735.1. Classification (NCBI taxonomy): domain Eukaryota; kingdom Metazoa; phylum Chordata; class Mammalia; order Primates; family Cheirogaleidae; genus Cheirogaleus; species Cheirogaleus medius. Next base: position 19,655,470 of record VBSM01000949.1, on the reverse strand, counting down.
AAGACTGGGATGATACTGTAGGGCCCAGAAGAACGTTTCCATCAGAGCAAGGAATAGATAAGGCTTTCTGAGCCTCTCAGCTGATCTGAAAGAAAGACTAAGAACTGTCACAGTTGAACAGGTCTTAAAGAAAGACTAAGAATTGTCATGGTGAAACATTAGCAAAGGGGACCATCTGAATGACAAAGAACTGAAATAAGAAATAGCTAAGGTAATTACAAAAACCTGCAAGGAGCTCAGATCCTGGAGTTGAAGGGGTCAGGAGATGGCCAAGTCAGGTGCCCATGGAAGATGCCCCCTTTCAAGGTATAGTAAGGAAAGGGAAAGATACTCTAGTGATAGGGGCATCTGTGAAAGTGAGCTCTGTGTGCATGGCTGAAACACACAAATCATCTCACCAATTGCCCCTCAAGTTGCTACAGCTAATAACTCTGGTTGGAACATTATTTTCCTCTCCTCTATTCTGGGTGTCTGATCCTAGACAACTTCCCTTTCAGTTTCTTCTGGTCCCATTCCCTGGCCAAGCTCCTCAGCTCTTGGTTACCCTGTTCTCTGGTGCAGTCTCATTAGACACAAGATGATGGTGCCACCGTTTGATGCTTACTTGACCTGTCCTCTGTTCCAGCCCTGGAATTCTTGCCCCACCCTGTCATCTCATAATTATCTTCCATGGGGACAGAGGATTTCTGTGGCTAACCAGTCAGGGTCATGGCAGGAAATAGACAACATACTGAAGGGGTAAGAGAGTTTATAAAGACTTTCTAATGCTGTAGGCAAGCTAAGGGAAAGAAACAGGGGATGAAGCTCCCCAGGGCTAGCAACAATAGGAAGCTGATACCACAGCAAGGTTTAAGGGGCTTATGGAGTGAATATTACCAGAATTCAACAAGATCTATAGCTTTGAGAGAGGGCCACCTTACAGGAGCCCACCAGAGAGAAATATAAGTGCTACCAACTTGTGTCCCATCAGAAAGTAAATCAGGAATTCATATATGCTCAACTCCATTTCTTCTTTCCCTCCCATCTCCTGCTAGCACCTCCACTGGCCAATGAGAAAACAGAGGGCAAGACAACTTACTGATGGGTCCAGAGGTGCACATGAAAGATGCTCGGCTTAATGGCTGAGTACAAATGAAGACATACAAACAGAAAAATAAGTCAAGGTACATTCCAAAAGCTTTTATTTCTATGCAATAGACAACAGATACTAAGGGAATTTAAAAACTTATTTGGAAATGCAATTTTGCACTTCAGTAGCACATGCCTGGGTAGACAGCCAGCTATTCACATACTCAGGTGTCTTGAGTGGCCCTCCCCATTTAGTAAGATGACAAAATATGCCACTTTAGAATAGGATGGGAGCATTTGGGGATACAGCTAGGTTCTTCAGTGCTTCTCTGGGGTAGCAGATACAACAGAGGTTTCGCTGACTGTCTTCCCCCACAGTGATGTTGGCACTTTCTAGCAATCATGTCTCTCATGTTATCAATTTCACTTTTATACAGTTACCAGGTCTCAGTTGTGATGAACCCAGCAGACACCTTGCTCCCTGCCTTACTCCTCAGTCACCTTGGGGTCTTGTTTCAAAGAGGTCTGTCCGTGATCAATTTCACTTTTTTCCACAGTCAACAGGTATTAATCCTAATGAACACCACTTATTGTGGGTTCTCCCTGACAAGTGGTAGGAAATTCCTGCATGAAATGAAGACTCAAGTGTTTGTACCGCCTCCTGCTCAGAAAAGTGAAATCACCAGTACCCCAGGGACAAAGGGCTTAGAGGTGGTGAGAGATTGAAGGGGTGGCCAAAAGAACAGGGAAAGTGGAGAAAGCTAGGAGAGTAAGTGCCCGTACTCCTTCCAGTTGGCAGTGATGCCTGACTGTACAGGTGAGCAGAGAAGTGCCCAAAGAGACTGTCTTTTTCACTGTGCTTTTCATGGTAAAACTCTCATTCAGTTTAACAGATAATAATAGGTGGCTTTGTAGCTTTACCATTGTATAACATTCCTGAAGCAAGACTTTTTCTTTCAATTAACAGTTCTCTGGACAAAGAAAATAAATAACTCATTTCTGGCCATATTGGGAGATGCTATCCTCCTTAAGTGCTGTAGAGAGGCAGGGTAATATAGTGGTTAAGTGCTCAGGTTGTGGAATCAATCAGTTCTGAGATTAAATCTCAACTCTACCACCCACTAGCTACACAACCTTAGGAAGGTCACTTAACTTTCTGGGCCTGTTTTCTTACCTATAATTTCTTATCTGTAAGAGGTAATTATAGTTCTTACTCCCTGAATTGGTAAGAAGATTAAAGAAGAGAACATAGATAAAGCTTAGCATAGCCTCAAAATAACCAAATATAAAATTATCATATGATTCAGCAATTCTACTAGGTAGGTACCCAAAAGAATTGAAAACAAGTATTCAGACACTTGTACATGAATGTTCACAGCAGCACTATTCACAATAACCCAAAGGTGAAAACAGCCCAAATGTCTATCAACTGATGAATAATGGCTAAACAAATTATAGTCTATCCATACAATGGAATATTATTCGGTCATAAAAAGGAATAAAATACTGATACATGGTACAACATGGATGAACCTGGAAAACATTACACTAAGTGAAAGAAGCTAGACACAAAAAGTCACATATTGTATAATCCCATTTAAATGAAAAATCCAGAATTGATAATAGAGACAGAAAGCAGACTAGTGGGGCTGGGGGCAAGAGGGAATGGGGAGTGACTACTTACTGGATATGGGGTTTCCTTTGGGGATGAAAAAAACATCTAGAAACTAAACAGACATGATGATTGCATAACATTGTGAATGTGCTAAATGCCACTGCATTGTACAGTTTAAAATGGTTAATTTTACATTATGTGAATTTCATCTCAATTTTTAAAAAAGCTCAGCACAGTGTGAGGAACATAAAAAGTGTACAATAAATGGTGTAACTGTTACAACATCCCATGTGTCATTTAAATTACCCTCTGGGTTGCATTCATAGACTCCCCATCACCTACAGAATCCTATAGCTGTAGGTAGGTCACCTATAGCCAAAGACTCTTCAGCTGGGGAGCCAAAGCTCTCTACAGTCAGTGCCCAAATCATATCTCTAACATTATCTCTCAATATCTCCCTATGCCAGTTGTCTTAGTTCATTTTGCACTGCTATAAAGAAATGCCCGAGGCTGGGTAATTTATTAATATAAAGAAAAGAGGTTTATTGAGCTCATGGTTCTGCAGACTGTACAAGAAGCCTCGTGCCAGTGTCTTCTTCTGGTGAGGGCTTCAGGAGCTTCAAATCAAAATGGAAGATGAAGCAGAAGAAGGCATGTCACATGGCAAGAGAAGTTGCAAGGAGAGAGCAGAGGTGATGCCAGGCTCTTTTAAACAACCAGCTCTCACATGAACTAATAAAGTGAGAACTCACTCACTATCACTGGGGAAGGTACCAAGCCATTCATGAGGGATCCGTTCCCCATGACCCAAACACTTCCCACCAGGTCCACATTCAACACTGGAGATCAAGTTTCAACATGTGATTTGGAGGGGCCAAATATCCAAACCTTATAAACAGTCATCCTCACACCATTTGGGGGGTCAGAAATTCTTTTAAGAATCTGCTAGAAGCACTGAATCTTATTTACAGGGGAAAACAACACAAACAAAATTTTTCACTCAACTTTGTAGGTTTCAAGACCATTCATGAGCAGTAGGAACACTCTTAGTCTTTGTGAATTTTGAGTTAAGGAAATGCACATGCTATAACATCCTATTACCTGAACTTCCACCTACATGATACCTCTGGCCTTCTTCCAGTCTCACCCCATCCTCACCCAGCAATGTCTGCCCATCCATTAAGGCCCAGCAACATATCTATTGTTACTACCTTAGCCTTCAAGGTCCTTTCCTTCCTGAGAATTCTTCGGACATCCATATGATATCACCCACTTGGTATACTATCACACACTACTTTGTATTTTTGGCTTTCTTTTCTTCTTTTTTTTCCCCCATAGGTTTATTTTTATCTCCAACTATACTTTAAACCAGAGGGTGCAAATTCAAATGTCTCCAGGAACCAAACAGTCAGGGATTATGCTAAGCTGGAGAAAATCTGCCTCTTCTAAAAAGCCCAGTATTGCTGGGTCTATCATTTGCTAAGGAAAGTCAGAAATCTGGACATTTGAAATCTTTTGGTTTTCAAATGTTAGTAACTACTTCCCAAAAGAAGCACATAATAGGGAGACATATTTTGAATGCACAGCTGGTCTTGGTCAGAATAACTACTCTACAAGGCCATATAAGAGCTCTGCTTTTTAAAATACAGCTTGGTTGAATTCTAAGGTGCCTGGAAGCCTTTGACCTCCAGGCATTCTAGGACAACCAGTCACCTGTTAGCACAAGTGATTGAGGCGTGATTTTTCCATTAAAAACCTGATACTTTGTCTTAAGGTTCACTCCTCGGAAGGAGATTTCACATTATGTCTTGATTAAAAACTGAAAAGCTATGCTTGTTAGAGGTTGTGATGACTTGGGTCATTTCAAGAGTGTTTACACAGTTATTTCATGACACATACTAGACCAGGCATGAGAGATACTGTAAGAGACAAGACAAACCATCTCTACTCTCAGGAGTCTAGAAATGAAATATAAGAGGATATTGATGAGGAAGAATAGAAATAGAGTAGACACGAAAAAAAATACAAATGGCCAACAAATACACAAAAAGATATTTATTATCACTAGCACTCAGGGACATGCAAATTAAAAAGCACTTCACATGGGCAAAAATTAAAAAGTGTGCTAATATTGATGTGGGGAAATGGTTTATCTCAAAACTGCAAGTGGGAGCGTAATTTGGTGCTGGCACTTTCGCAGTCAATTTGCCAGTACCGTTAACGTTTAAATGTGCATCCCCCATGACCCAGCAATCCTACTTCTTCATAGCCACTTTGGAGAAATTACTCAGAGTACACAAAGAGACGCATTCAAGGATGTTCACTGGAATGTTGTTTGCAAAGGCAAGAAGCATCTGAGATATGTTATCAGTAGGAGACTGACAGGAGCAAGCTGCCTTGTGTGGTCATATAATGAAATACCGTGCAGTATGTAAACCAGTGAAGCAGATCGGTATGTCCCAACACAGACAATCTCTAAGACATGGTGCTGAAAGAAACACACACATACTAAATACAACCTATTTTCTATGATACAAATCAGTAGGTAAAAACATCAATTTTTTAGTTTTAAAAAGATCTACATTAAACTTTTAAGAGCGGCAGCTTCTTGTATAGAGGAATTCCCTAGAGATTGCTGGTGATGGTCAAGGCAACTTGAGACTTATTTGTAATCTTTGAAAAAAACATGCTCATGTATTACCTGTGTGGTTTAAAAAAAATTAAAAACATTTAGATGATTACTTTTTGGATCTGTTTTTGTTAAGAACATCCTGTGATGTTCTACTTTCTTATAAATCTAAAACTCTCATAGTTCTCACCTCAACATTATTTGCCCAATTTTTGTTGCTTGTATCATAGTCACGCTCCAACAATTCACTGCCTCATAACCTTGAACTTCCCTCAAGTTTCAAATAGTGTTTGAGACCTATTTTTTACCTTTCTAAATGTATTTGCCTTTCAAAACAAAAGCTGTTCAGACATATATATTTTGGGGCAGGCTGGGCCTACTCAGGATCAGCTGGAAGCCTGAAATCACTCTTATTCAGATACCTGGCTTACTGCTGGGTAGCTCCAAGAACCTGAAGTAAGGGACTTTGTGGCTAAATGGACCTGGCACCAAAACCTGGTTCCACCTGCCCTGGTTGTGTGATGCACAAGACTTCTGTGCTCCATGTTAACTGTCCAGTGTTGGGAAATCCCCTGTCATATCAGGAGGTGAAAGTCTCCCTTGCAGTGAGGGTGCACCATGTGACTGAGACTCCTCCCAGCAGACTTACATGCCCACATTTGAAAATGATGGATGTATGTCAGCCAAAGAACTGGCACCTGCGGCAGCCATTCTGACAAAGGCAGCGGCCTCAGCTTTACAGTCTTCTCGAGGCTGCTGTGACCAAGGCTTACTCTGCCTGTAAGCACACAGGTTTGCTGTGAGCAGGACATGCCTTGGGGTTTGGACCTGGAGCAGCAGCAGTGGAGTCTTTCCTGGCTGTGTGGCTGCTAGACCTGTATCTTCAGCCCTCCAGGAGATTCTGTGAACTTCCCAATATAATTTTGATAAATTGATTTTCTGCTTAAATTAATCAGGGTTGGTTTCTATTACTTGCATCTGAGAACGCTGACTGACCTGGTGATCTTGAGAAAGTTACCTAATTTTCTCTGTTTCTTCATCTATAAAAATGAGAAGAATATCTCACAGGATTGTAAGGAGATAAAATATATGCCGCATATTAAAAATATACATATTGCATATATGAAATACATTTGAAATGCATATATAGTAATATATCCACTGAATATATTTTATACACTTACATGAATTTATGAATATTATATATCTACACATAAAATCTATGTTAAGGTAAAACATATTAAAATGCCTGACCCTATACTTTTCTTTCCAGGGTTGGGGTCAATGGGGCATGATGAGTTATTAGGATTTATAGTAGATTGTAGTTGATTTCCACTCCTAACAGTTCACAGATAAATGGAAAGGCAAATGATGTACAGCTTTTCAAAGAGGCAGGAAAAATAAATAAAAGATGGCATTTGCGGACCTAAGCTTGAGTACAAATAATCACTCCAAACTTCCCGTGGCTCACTTATTTGTGTATAATCTGCAGTGACCTTTTCATTGAAGGCCAATTTTCTAATACCAAATAACTTCTGCCCAAAGTCCAGCTGGCTTGAGGGCATTCACAGAATACACCTATCCTAATATCAGGCACAATAAACATCGTTAGGATTGAAAAATTTCCACAAAACAACTCTTGAGCCCTAGAGTGACATTCACAGCCAAACAGGTGACACCAAGATTAACGACTTAGTTGGGTGTCCAGGCCAGTGTTCTCGTGTCAGCTCAGGTAATCAAGAGGCAGAGGATGTGATAGTTTGGAAGGGCCTCCGGGATCCTGGTGTGCAAATTAGTCTGAGCATCAAATTCCCAAGAGCCAGAAATTCATCCTCTCCCTCCATTCAGAGGGAGTATGTGACCCCCACGACAGGTCCTCCAGGTACTTGGTCAGCCAAGGAAAAATGAGGCTGGAGGTTCCCATTTCCCAGCTCTGTGGGAACCTGAGAAATGATCAGCCTTGGCCAGCAGAGGCAGAAATGGAGCTGAGCTGAAAATGAGTGTGTCTTTTCCTAGCTCTCTCTGGACCATCTGCAGGACAGATGCAAGACTTTCTCACAAATTGCCAGGGCATGATCACTGTGTTCCTCATTAAGCCTTTTCACCTGAGGACTTCAGGCTTCCCCAGGATATTTCTTCACACATCCAAGCAACAGAAAAAGAGAATTGGAAAGTACAAACCCCAAACTCAAACAGGGAAAAAAGGCAGCAGCAACTCTCAGCCTGAAACCAAAGTAGTCTTCTGCTTTAGTCTTAAAATGATGAAGGATCAAAAGAGATCACAGCCACCTTTCCTCCCTTAATTCAGGAACTGATTAATATATTTGGAGATGAAGGAGCCCTCTCAGCCATCTTTCTTCCCCCTCTTCCTACCCATACTGTAGCCATTTCTTCAGGAAAAGTGGAGTTTATAAATATTTATCATTTGTAAAATACTTTTCCCATTTCTCTGGTTATAGAACCTTTGTTTTCTGTGAGAAATTCATTCCATGTGGTTTATATGGGGTTAAACTTGCTATCTGCAGACATCACCACCCCCAATACATACACAAACACACACACACACTACCAGCACCATAGTAGTGAACACCATTACTCAGAAGCGGCCAGTTCAAGAGTGACCATATGACCTAAGTCAGGCCAATCAGTTTCCTCAGCAATATGAACACCAAGAGAAGATCTCTCTCTTCCTTTAAAACTATGAGTCATAAGAATAATATAATCTTGAGCTACTTTTGGTCACTTCCCACAGAAATATGGGAGAAGCTCTCTGCAGTAGGAGAGAATGACACCACCATCCCAACAGAAAAGAGATAAAAGGTTAAATAGGAATAGACACAAAGCCCTGATGCTATCAAATGACCCATTAAAACAATGCTGATTAATAAAAGAAGAAAATCAAAACATCTATTCAATTGCAATAAGAGGTTTGATGTTAGAAATGGTAAAAGAGTGAAAGGCAAGTTGACCTCACAGGCTATAAATAAAGGTGTGGGCCATATTGTGATTCTGGCATTTATGTAGCACCTGCTGCGTGCCCAGCTCTAAGTCAGGGACTTTGATACCTTTTGTGTAGCACCAGGAGGGAAGAATTCCTTGTAACTCACACTAATTTATTTAAGAAGGAAATTGGCTGGCTAAGACTTTGATACAGAGAGGTACTTAGTAAATGTTCTATTGAATGGTTGTGGTCTGATAAATTCAGGACACAGGGGTATGATATCTCCTTTGATCTTAACACTACACTTCTATTAATTCAGTTTAGGCATATAGCTTTTTATCCACTAATTGACTGTGTGCTGTTGAGCTGAGGCTCTGCTATCCCATATCTCTGCAAATTACTCTTCAATGTCCATTCTCAGCTATAAATTTATTCCTATTCAATTTCATCCTTTAGTTTCAGCCTATCATGTTGGTCTGTCAACATGACGTACAATCCTGACTCCATCATCCAACATATCAGTTCCTTCCTTCCAACTTTGAATTATTTGGAAATTTAACAGGTCTGTCTAATATATCTATATTGTAGTCACTGATAAATACAAACAAGATAAGGAGAAGAGAGTCCCAAAACATACTGGTATAGAAAACTCCCTTCCCTACCTCAAAAAATTGACATTAGTAGATCTTCATATATAGTTAAGCATCCAGTTACAAATCAACCTGTTAACTCATCCAACCCATATTTCCACCTGATAACTGTGGGAATTTTGTAAAATATTTTGTCAGATGCCTTGCTGGGTATCATGCACATCATGTCTCCAGGCTGTTACAACAGTATGATAATCTGATCATAAAAGAATTAAAGTTAGTTTGACACAACTGGTTCTCAGTGAACCCATTCTGGTTCCCAGCGATCCCAGCTTCAGTTTCCACCACCTCACAAGCCATCTGTTTGATAATTCAGTCTGGAATTGCACCATTCACTAGTGTCAAATTCACTGACTGGTAGCTTCTAAAACCACCATCTTCTTCTTTTGAAAATTTCAAAATCAGTCTACAGTCAGTCTTCAGTCACCTCTCCTTTTTCTTTTCAACAAATAAATATTTAAAGAATGCCTACCATGTGGCTCTATGCAAGGCATTTGGCAAATTGAGAGAAATGAGCAGACGGGGTTGCTATTCTTGTGGAGTCTGAGTGAACATTGCTGACAATTGCATTTCAATCAAGCGAACATAACATGGGAGAATCAGTGGCATGATTCACCAGGTCTATCTTTGGGGGAAATAGAGATCTGAATTAGTGACTTTGGCTGCCTCTTCCTGGTATTCTTCCTATCTCTCTCTCACCTCTCCAACTCTACTCTTAAACACCAAGGAACTTCTCTTCTCTGGCAGTTCTAAGAAAAGTAATGACACCAAAAAAGAAAAAAGAAAAGAAAAGTAATGAGACAATGGCCAGCAACTGCTGAGTTGTAATGTTTACTGGAACAAATCTCAGAGGACTTTTGCTCTCCACTTTGGAAAACTATTTGCTACAGTCAGCTATAGAGTTATAAGTGAGTAGCACATGGTGTGAAGGATGTGTCCAGTAGGGATCAAGAACACACTAGAAATTCATGCATTAGCCAAAACTTCATAGTCAAGTCCAGAGAATGGCCCAGTATCAATGAAACTGGCCACACTAAACTGGAAAACCCACAAGTGCAGGGATATGACTATTTACCCTCATAAGCCCAAGGCAATGCTTGGTACATAGCAGGTACTTATGGGAGATCAACACATTTATTGCCCCTTTGTGCCTTTGGTCCCATGTGACTTTTCAGTTCCTCTTGTTAAAGAGGCAAAACCTATTTCTCCACCTCTTGAGCCTGAGCTGAACTTGTGACTTGCTTTGGCCAATGGAATGCAGCAGAAGTGCTGTGTGCTGGTTCTGAATAGAGGCTTCATAGTCTTGTTTCTGCTTATGCTCCTGCACCTCTGCCATTACCATAAGAACATGCCTGGACTGGCATGCTAGGATGAGAAGCCAATGGAAAAGAGCCATGTTGCCTCAGTTTCCCCTCACCTAAGCCAGACTACAAGCCCACTTTATCCTAGATGTGTGAGTAAGCCCAGCCAAGATCAGCAGATCCACCAACCTGCCCCCACCTGACTCAAGATACATGAGGAATGGAAGCTTATTTGTGGTTGTTTGCATGCAGCATTATTTTTGCTATGTACCATTCTTTCAGTGGTAGTGCTCAAATGTAAGAAAAACAAAGAGAAGAGGGGGGGAAAGGTGGCATTTCAACACTGAGCTTATTAGGAAATTTGCCACATATGTGATAAATACTCTTCATGTTTGACATACGCTTCTTGTGCCAAAGGCTTCTCATGGAATAGATGTGGAAAAGGAAAAAATATGCCTATCTGAGTGTCATAAATATCTTGAGAAAGAGCATATACCAGACAGAGGGGAAGGAGAAGGTTCAAAAGTAGCATCTCTGTATCCTGTGTAGCAACCAGCACCATAGATTTTATGCTTGAGAGTTCCAACACACCCGCAAGATAAATTTCATCTAAGCCTGAAGACTTGAGCTTTGAACTGGTGCTGGCCTCCTGCCTTCACACCTACACTGGGCCCTGATTCTTTTCCCTTTTTTCTACTTTTCCCCATAGCAAGATCTTTCTCTATAGTAGACAAGTCAGAATTCAAACAGCAATTGAGTTGTTCTGCTTTCTCTCTCATCTGTTAAAATTTCCCCCAAGCAGTCCTTTCCATGTTCATCTTTTTTTTCCCTCCAATGGAAGTAAAAAGCCCTTTTTAGTTGTCTTCAGTTTATTTCTCAAAGTGTCTACTCTTCTGGGTTATGGATGGAGTGAAGTAGTTAAGAGCACAGGCTCTAGAGCCAGACTGACATGGGTTTGCATCCCAGGTCTGCCCCATAGTCTTGATTAGGGTGGACCCTAAAACCAAATGATAAATGTGCTTACAGGAAAATGGGAGAAAATACACAGCTGAAAAGACCATATGAAGATGAAGGCAGAGATTGAAGTGATGCAACTACAAGCCAAGAAATGCCAAGAATTTCTAGCAACTGGCAGAAACTAGAAGAGAGGCATAAAACCGTTTCTCCCTCAGAGCATCCAGAAGGAACGGACCCCGCTGACACTTTGATTTTTGATATCTGACCTCCAGAACTGTGAAAAAACAAATTGCTGTTGTTTAAGCCACCCAATTTGTGGACTTTTTTTTCTTTTTTCTTTTTCTTTTCTTTTCTTTTTTTTTTTGTTC
>VBSM01000949.1:19621786-19643841 GCA_008086735.1 Cheirogaleus medius | reverse complement strand
TTGTTTTTTTTTTTTTAAGTGCAGTCACTGCCTTAGAACTCAAGTATAAGAAGTAGTTTTCTCCTTTGTCCCCAAGAAGCCCATCACAGCAGCTGCCACTGATTTGGCCCATTCCACTTGATGCTGAGTAGATACAGCCCTTCTGGTTTTAACAAAACTTTGAAACTACTCACTTCCCAAGTTTACTGAAGCTAATATGGGGCTCACTCTCCACAGTGAATGCTATATTCCAGCTGGGGATCCTGCTGCCACAGGTTCTTCCCTGGGCCTGGACACAAAGTTGGGCAGTCATGTCAGACCCCACCCAGAATTTAGCAGAATTCTCAGCCCAAAGATTAAGCAAGATCCCAAGTAGAATTATTGTCACCCAGAAGCATGCCCTGATGGAGAATCCAAGACCCAGAGCAGGTATGGAGAGTTAGAAAGTGCCTTGGAGAACACTCTCAAAGCTACCTACAGCCCCCTTAGAACACCCAGGGCTCCTGTGGCCCCCTGTGGTCTCCTGAGGGCCAGAGCTGCCTGTGAAAAGAGCCTGAACCTGCTCAATCACAAGAATTACATGGGGCATGTGCTAAAAGCTACAACTGAAGCAGAATCCCTGGAGAGTAAGGGCCATGTTTATAAACCTACTGGATGATTCTCAGAGTTAGGCAATTTGAGGGAGCAGGATGTTTTAGTCTTGGCTCTAAGCTGTCCCCCAGTTCAAGAATCCCATCCAGTTTCTAGAGCTTCCTAAGTGGTAGTGTCTGCCTGGAACCAGAGATCATGTTTTTCTGAGCTCAGGCAAGCCAGCCTCCTAGAAGCCTAAATTACTAGGGCATAAGTTAGCAGAGTTTTAAAATAATTTAAAGACTATCACATTAGAAACAAGGAGAGCAGGTGAATGAGCAGTATAGAGCCTGTTGTGAAATTCAGATTCCCAGGCCACAAGCCAGCTAGTCTGAAACAGAACCCTGAAAACAGGGCCCAAGAACCTGTCTTTTGAGGAAGCTTCTCTCCCAGGGACTCCTTTGCTCTCTGGCATTTGACAACTCCCAGTTGGTGTCTAATGGATGGGCCATCAAGACACTCCCCTAAAACTGGAGCCTGTGTCCAGCAGATTCTCCATATCAAGCCCACTTGCAAAGACCATCATTTCTGATTTTTATTCCAAGTCAGAACTCTTGAGAAAAGCTCCTCCAAAGCTTGCTGAAGGAACCTCAGAGCAGGCTGCTGCCTGCCTTTGTGACCTCCTTGGGGAAGCCCATATTGCCCTGGTGTGGAGCCCAGGGCTAGAATGAAGATGCTGCACTGTTTGGAGTGGGCCCCTGTTCCAGGAGGAGTCGGTCCCGTAACTCCTGTACTACTGGACCTCTCCTTCCTCTTCTGTAAAGTGAACTGAGTCAAATCCTAACACCCTCTACTTACTTCTCCTGGAGGGTGTTCTTAATGAAAAACACTACTGAACACAACCTCTTCTATCCTGGACAAAGAATGTGGGTTCCAACAGGTCCCCAGTCCCCACAGTGCAGACAAAAGTCTCGCTACAAACTACATCTGAGCATGTCACTTTCCTGCCTAGAACCTGTAATAATTTATTCATTGTTCTTAAAATACAATTCAAAACACAGCCCATCAGAACTGTGGCTCTAGTGCCCCCACTCATCTCACTGGCTTATCTTCTCCCACACCCTGCTTTCATCATCCACCCAGCATCCTTCTACCAGTTCTCAAAATGGCTGGGCTGTTTCTCTCTTGGGGTCTTTGCACATTCTATTATGGACCTGGAATGCCCTTTCCCTGGCTAATTCTAACTCAGTCTTAGAATTCAGCTTAACTATCACTTTCCTGACCACTCTCCCTCCCCAAAAGTAGCTCAGGCCTCATTAGCCTCCCTTATTGGTCCCTCGGTAGCATTTATCAAATGTGTAGTGAACTCATTATCTGCATAATTATGTACTCATTATCTGTTTCCCCCAACAGGCTATGAACACCACAAGGAAAATGACTGTGCCTGACTCATTCACTATTATATCCTCATGGGGCCTGGCACATAATAAGTGTTCAGTAAGTATTTGTTGAACAAATGAGCAAACAAAATAATATTAATTAATTAATTAATTAAAAGTTCTAATAAGCCCCTGTTTCCCAACTTGAGTACTTTCAGGAACTGGTGGGTACCTAAACATCTAGACCAATGTATATTGATGTATACTGATTCAAGCAAAATTCTTGATCTGCCTTTGAACAGTCTACAAGTTCAAAAGGGCAACATTTGCCAAATGTATGTGATTTTTTTGCATGACAAAGGGATTCTTCACTTTACAAAAAAAGAAAATATCCCCCTGAAAGGCGTCTTTAAATAGTGCGTTCCCTCTGGTGCCCATAAGCCGTATTAAAGAGCTCATTAATTATCTGCCAGGGAGGCTAGAACTAAGAGGCAAGTCGTAAGGATGGTTGCCAAGGGAAGAAATGATGATAAATCAGCACTTAAAGGAAAGTGTAAATCATGGGGGAAGTAGGACCCAATTTACAGAAGTGTGATTTGTACACAGCTTATCAGGAACTTTATTATAACGAAGCACACTTGGAGGAGGTAGAAATACTCTTGACTTGGAACAAGATTTCTGCCTTTGAAAAGCATCTTTTCCACTCAGTCTCTGCACAGCTTTCAAATGAGTCTTTGAGCTGTTGACTCAAAGTGCAGTCCTTCCCCACCTCTGCAGCTCACTCCCATCCCATCAAACTCTCCAGACCACTCAGGGCTGCAGATGTCCTTCCCTGGCATAAGCGCAACAGATTTTATAAAGGTCCAGTCCATTGTAAGCCAGGTGGTTGGTGACTTGGAATAGAAGCTGGCGCTCCCCAGGCATGTTGCTGGCAATGTAAGGGGGTGCTCCACCAGGAAAGAATAACATTTATTGAGTGGCTAGTGGGTGTCAGCACTTGTGTTCATGTTTCAATATATCCTTTATCAAAAACTGTAGAAATAAACTACTCAAATGAGAACAAGCAGAGTCTATTTATTCAGAGCTTGCTATAGGAAGGAAAGCAGCCACCATTACTTGGATATGGCAGAGACTCCAAGGCAGGCAAGGAAGAGGGAGAGCTTCATAGAAGAAAAGAGAAGGCTGATTGGCAAGTATGCCCTGATTGGCAGCTCTTGAAAAGTGGAAGCGTAGGTGGGCTAACTGGAAGCAGACATCCTATATAGTTGGTTAGGGAAGCAGATCTGACTTTTTCTGGTTGGTCTTAAGTTGGAAACGGGTAAAATTAGGGAAGCTAGCAATCATTGGTCAAGTCCTAGATGTTTTAGGCCAATTGCTGCAAAAGTTGGGGGTAAAAGTTCGTTTTTACATATGGTCTGGTCATGGGCATTGTCTGTATATTCAGTCTCCTACTAGAATGGCTGTACCTCTTTAAATTGCATGATCTCATCAGGGCTTTCTGCAAGATAGAACATTGGTTCTCTCATGGGCAACAGCCAGACCTGTGTTTCTATCCTTGGAACATTTCAGGTACTTTTAGGAGTTAGCTGACTCTGCCTCTTCCTCCCATTTTCTCCCTCTTTTCTTAACCTGGGGTCTGCAGTCATCAGGGCTGCTGTATAATAAAACAATCCCTTACTCTCTTTCATTCTTCCCCTCTCCTCTATGTTCTCATGGCCCTTGGCTTTTCTCTCTGATAAGCAAAGCTTATTGTTCTTGGGTATAGATGTATCCATCTCCCTCTCTCAACTCTGACTCCTCCAGAACTTGAAGATAGGGCCATGTCTGAGTCATCTTTATGGCCCCAGAGCCCAGCACAGTCCCTGGCCCACAGAAACTGTGTGACAAATGTCACATGAATAGTTGAATGAATGCAATGCTTTTACTGCCAGCCCTTATGACAACAAAAAGAGAAGGAAATAAAATAATGAAAATAAGCATGAGGCAATGACAAAAACCTCAAGAAATTTTAAGAATATTCTGCAATAGTGTCTCTGGTCTTCATGAAACGTAAATGGGCCCAAGATTGGGCCTTCCCTTTCCTTGTCACTTCTCGGCTTCTCATTATTAAATGGCTCCAAATAAGATTTATTCTCTTCTCCCTTCATAATTTCCCCAGATTTGGGATCTTTTTGTTGCATACTCATATATCTCCATTGCAATATAAGAGATGTGGCAGAATCTCAAAATGCATCAATAATGTGATTTCGAAGTGGGTGGTAGTGGGAGGGAAAGAGTATTTTGAATAACCATGGCAGAGTTGGCAATGAATAAGTTCTTCAGACACCCTAGTCCAGGGGAATTGCATGTTCCCTGCATGATGTATAATGACAACTCAAATGACAATTCAAATATAATCATTGTGTGATAGAAAAGGCAGTATGTGTGTTAGGGTACAGCTACCCCAAGACTTTTGTTTGTGACACTGTAAGAAACTGCCAAGCAAAATTCTATTTAACTATGTCACAGAGCCCATGTCTTTATAGCTGAGATTATCTAATTAAGTCAGGTACGAGTCCCCATCTTGGTCCATCTCAGCCAAATAATTAAAGGAAAATCAAAGCTTTGAGCCTGCAAACTGTCAACACTCCAATGTTTAGCCATTTGTAAATACAGCAACAGCCAGCACCTCTCCCATAACAAAATGCCATTTTTCCCACTCCCCTAACCCAGTCTGTTAACTGCAGTTCTGCATGTCAACTGTGCAATGATAATCACGACCCTGAGGCCCTACAAGGTTGGGAAATGCCTTCTGAAGCATCAAACAGAGATTAAATTGTCTTGCCTGTAGTTGCAATGTTAATTTAAATTACAATTCTTTGAAAACTGGTGTTGGATTACGGGTTCTAAAGGACATGAAATTTTATCTAAGGGTGACCCTTTATGTACCAGAATGTACAATTAACATGAACGTTCTTTTGCTGGGTGTTCCTAGATGCACAAGACTTTTTTTTTAACATATAAAAACCACCATTTACTTTAGAATGGAACATTACAGTTTTCAAGAATTTCCACATATTTTCTCATCTGATACTAATAACTCTTTAGAAATGAAGATGAGGTAGAATGTCGAGGATAGTATCAGTGCACCACCCAATTTCCTCTTACACCCCAGACTTTGTGCTTCCATTTCCAACGTGCAGCTCTATTTCAGAGGGCGCCCCTCAGGCCATTAGAGACCACTTTGCCCAACTGGGTGGAGAGCTAGAAGTGTCTGGGAATTCACATTCCCTCATCCCACCCCAAGTCCTAACCAGTGACAGAAATGCATGAGTATGAAACACCCAGCCCCCTTGCCCCAGATAGGGACAAGTATGAGGCATAACCCCACTCCAGAGTTCCCCTGTGGGGTTAGGCTGGAGCTGGCCTCTGTAGGACTTTGCCTGGGATCACACCTTTGCTCTGTTTCCTCTTCTTCTTTTACTGCACTCACTCACCCCAGCATTTTCTTAATAAGTTACTCAAACTTAAGGCCACATGTCAACACTACTCTTGAAGAGTATAATGTAAGACTCAAGGGTAATTATCAACCTTTTAAAAATGGAAAAATGGACTCAGAGTAAGTTAAGTGACCTGTCCAAGATCACATAAGCTGAGTCATTAACCAGACAATCAACCAACATTTATTAGGCACCTAACACTATGCTCAGAATGGGAAATAGAGAGATGAATACATTCAAATACACAGTCTGGTGAGAGAACAGCAAGACTTAACATGGTGTTTTTAGCTGACAGCACTTCCAGCTGAAAGGATCTTGGAATAAAAGGGC
The DNA here is from genome assembly GCA_008086735.1 of Cheirogaleus medius. Taxonomy (NCBI): domain Eukaryota; kingdom Metazoa; phylum Chordata; class Mammalia; order Primates; family Cheirogaleidae; genus Cheirogaleus; species Cheirogaleus medius. The sequence continues at coordinate 19,638,104 of VBSM01000949.1, read as the reverse complement.
ATTCATTATGTGTTTTCAGGTTGATTTTGTCATGACTCCACTTGAAGGCAATCAAAAAGAGTCAGCACTTTACTGAGCACAACACTCAAGGTACCTCAAGTCTAACCAATTGTTCTCCCTGCCCATCAAGGGTTGCTCATCCAAGCAACTGCTGGGGAGAGAGATGGATGGAGAGGGGATGGGGCAGGAATGGAATTTGATAGGGTCCACGTTGGAGAACTGGAGAGGAAGGAAATGGCTGGGCCAAGAAAGAATCTCATTTGACAGAGGCAGCATTCCTGCACCTGGTTACCATCACTTCTGATATACCCCAGGACGACTGCCCTCAACCCCCCAGATGCCAGTTTTCTAGGGAAAATCTGAGCCCACTTCCCTGCATCACTCACAACAAAGCCCAGCAGTGACTCTGGGGCATCACTAAGACCTTGTGGCCCAGCAGTCAGCATCTCTGCATTCCTGAGCATGGCTCAATTCAGCTGAGACAGAGAGGTTGAAGTTACTCAACCAAGTTCATATAACCCAGTAAGAAGCAAAGCCAAGAGTGAACCCAGGAATGCCTGACTCCCAAGCTCACACTTGAATAACAAGAAAAAGGAAAGAGGAACAATGTTCTCATGAACACTCAGTTTCTCCCAGCGGAATAAACCATATTGATAAGTTAGGCTGAGCAAATGCTTAAACATAAAGGGAAATGAAATTCTCACTCAAAAATGAAAAAGCAGAATTAAATCTTATATCACAAAGAAATAGTCTGGAAAGAAAAAGGAAAGCCTAAAAATGAGATGAAGCATAAAACAACATAAATGTTCTAACACTCTAAAGATGTGTTTTCTAGGGAGGAAAAGCTAATGACAGAAGATGCTAGAAGTCATTAATGTGTGCCTACCTTTATCTTTATGGCAACTTTGGTGCAATCCCTCTGTATCTTGCTATAAGAACTAGACATTGACAAGACAAAAAAAAAATAGGGTTAAATATTATTTTCCTAGTATGCACCAAAACATGATTTGGATCAGGCCTTTACTAAGAACTAGAGTAGCAAAATGATATAAATGGGTATTTTCTACCTATATACAAACAAGAAGAAATAGAAAGACATTGGCATTTGCAAAGCCAGTCTAAATTCATGGAGCAGAGATCTCTTATTACTCGAATTTGAGGTTCAACCTCAGAGGAATACATGGTAAAGAGGAGCAGGCAGTCCTGGAAAGTGACACCACAAAGTGATGACTGAAGCTAAGGAATATTTCTTTCCATGTGAGACCAGATTCAGGATCTATTCATTTTGCAAGCACAGAAGATGGGCTGTCTCTTGGAAGAGTGCCTTGTAGGGAATCACAAGGTGTCCCTTTGTCCACCTCCCTACCCACTAGAAGTCTTTGTCCTCAGATCCAGGCAGGGAAGTCTGAAATTCTTAGTTGGCTTCCCTCTTGGGTTTTGAAGGCTTATTAAAAAGGCAAAGAGAGCCTGGAAAGTATGGCCCCATTAACTTGAAGTAGGGCCATTGAAATCATCCCTGTGCACACATATCCTGTTAGTGTGACCTTGGGCATTTCCTGGCCTATAAAAAAAAATGTGGTGATGGTCAAACTGTCTCCTCCAGGTTTTTTGTGAGAACTCCAAGACTTCATGGATGTACCTGGCATATACTTGATACTGGATGGCACTAAGTTCTCTCTCTTGTAATGGAGAAGAAAAGTGAAATACAAAGAGAAACAAGTTTAAAAGAGATAAGAGAGTAGAGGAGGGGAGAGGAAAGACTAGGGCTAAAATGGAGTCACCAGAAAGCATCCTAAGTGAATGTACCCAAAGGCTGGAAGCTGAGGCCCAGAAAAATGGGGGTCATATAGGACAAGTATCTTGCGACCTCAACCCAACATAGACATGTTTAGAAGGGAGACACTTTTCCTAGGGAATGTGTAGATGAAGACAAGCTCCAATGAGAAGCTGTGAATTATCTACACTCTCCAGAGCCCAGAGCCTGAAGAGATGCTTATTGCACAAGGAAGTAGCAACTAAAGCCCTCCTACCCCTATTATCACTAGATCTTTTACTTCTGTTAAATTGGAATTTTTTGGAGGGCTTTAAACCACAGATTACTAAGCCCCAACCCAGCCTTTCTGATTCACTAGGTCTGGGGTGGAGGCCAAGAATCTTCTTTTCTAACAAATTCCCAGATGATACTAATGCTGGTGGGCTGGGAACCACACTTTGAGAACCACTGCCCTATACCTTTATTTAATAACTTTATGAGAGAGTCTCAGCCTAAAGCTAACTGTGACCTTGAACAACTCATTCTCTTCTTGGCACCCTTGCACTTGAGTTGGGGCATTGTGCTAGCTGACCTCTACGAGCCGTTCCAGCTCTGATGTTCTGTAATTCTGGGTTCTGTGCATTTACTGCCTAGCTCTGGGTTGGGAATGGGGGGAGACAAGGCATGCAAGAGTGACTGAGTCACAAGGAGAATCTACAAAAGACAGAAAGAGCAAATACTGCATTTTTTTCCCTACTGCCCTAATTTTCTTTCACACTCTAAAGTATTCTCCTGTCTTCAACTAAACTTGCCCTGGGATCCTGAGCTCGGCAGATATTTAATATAAAGAATGAGCTGTTTGGACAGGTAAAGTTTCCCAAAATCATCCTCCCCCGTCAGGATTCTAAGCCCCTCAGGCTGTGCTTCTGTGACTCAACAGTGACATCTGGTGGCCATCAGGGTGAGTCCCAAGCCCTGATAACACCCGCTGCTGCTTCTGAAGACTACAGCACATTAAGGGGTATCTAAGTTGCCATAAATAAGCCTGTTTATCAATCACCTATGGCATACCCCTACTATCTGTGAGCACATTATTCTCTTAGTTGAATGCCAAAAACATTAAATCCTCTGACTCCCATTTTAAATCTCTAGTCATTGACCCATTAGAAAGGATAAAATCCTTAGGAGGCTGACAGCCCCACTGTGCCTGATGCATCTTAACTAATATTCATATTTAAACTATTTGGTTAAAGGAACGCATCAAAGCATTTGTCAGGGAAAAAAATACAGCCTAACTTTGCTTCCAACGATTTGATCTAAGCAAATAAATAAGTTATTTTCATTTCCAGTTTAACATAACAAGAATATTTTTACATGATAATTTGCTTTTAAAAATTCTAGCTGTGAAGTTTAATAACAGCACATGAAGCTGCCTGTCATTTCATATTTATGTTCCAATCCCAGTTTTGACAGTTCCCATGGGCTCTAGATTGCTTGGCTAGAGATATTCTAGGCCATGTTTTCATAACAGGTAGAAAACTCAGTCCTAGATCCAGGAAAGAATAAAGAACCTTTAATAGTGTTTTGGACATTGGACTGGCTCACTTTTTCCTCCTCCTTGCTATAAGGGACATTTACAACTCAGAGAAATGGTCAAGCTCTCCCTTCCAGTCTCCTTAATATATGGTCCTACAAAGCCACCAGTTTCAGGAAAGCCCCTTCTCTCACAAGGATTGGCTAATGGCAGTAGCAGGTAGTATCGATTGAGAGCTTATCCCATGCTGGGCACTGTGCACAGAGCATCACATGCAGCTGGCCAAATCTCCAGGGTATCCCCAGGAAGGCAGAGTTATGTGTATCCCACCTCACAGATGAGGAAACTAGGGCCTAGCAGGTGAGTACCTTTGCACAAGTTCTCACAGCTAGCATGGGTTGGGCCTGGAGTCTGAACCCAGACATCTGATTCCAGACCAGGATCTTGCCTGGATGGAGTGGGTCAGGGTAAACATGACTCCACCTAGTCAAACCCTTCAAAGTTCAGCTTCAATCTTTTCTCCTCCCGCCCCCTTTTCCCACCACTGCCACATCCACCAACCCAGCCCCTCCCAATGTCAGCAATGCCTCTGCCAGTGAAATATCACCTGCTTATCACCACCCCTTCCACAGGCTACTGTTGCTTTGAGTGGCTGACATGAACAAAAGCATCTTAAAGGCAGGACCCTCATCTAATTTGTATCATTATTAATCCCACAAGCTGGTCCAGGACATTATAAGCAGTCAAATAGCCAGTACATGTTTGCAAAGTGAACAGATGAATAAACGGACCTTGAGAAATGCAAGTCCACACTGTAAGAGATCCCTAGGGCCAGGGAGGGAGCTAATCCCATTGGAGAGCGTGAGCAATGAGGGTGCTAATGCGCAGAGGAGAAGACGAGGGGATAGAGCACAGGAAGGACACCTAAGGAATTCACTCAGAAAGGAGCTTTACACCTAGGATGTCATCAAAAACCAGTGCACTCCCACCACTGAACAACAACTTCAAGCCTGGCACTATAGCATGGAGCCAAAACAGATAGAACCTCCTCAGCCCTCCCCTTTTTTGCCCTGTTATGGGCATGTAGGGGATACATAGAACCCCCACTCTCCTCTAGCACCACCCCCATTGCTTATCATGATCTGCTTGTCTGTTCCTCTCTCTACACTGTGAGCTCCCTGAAAGCACAGGCTGTTTATTTGGTTCTCTGCTAAATCCCAGGTATCCTTGACAGCTAGAAGAGGCTCAGTAAATATTTTTAAATCATTCAAGCCTTAATTTCAGCAGCAACTACAAAGCAGCGGTAAGGGGGAAGTTTGTGTCGGATCCAGAGCAATAACCAGAGTTCCTCAGTCTTTTACTGCAAGGGTGATGTATGTATGCTCATATTTTGTAGATGCTAATTGTTGACAACATGATGTGGTGGCTCAACAAATTGGAACTGACACCATCAACCTGCTCAATCCATTTACAATCTTTCATCATCAATGCAAGGGACTTTGTCAACTGAGCGGGGCCAGCTTCCCTTGCGAGGCCAGCATCTTGTTTTCTATTAGTGATGAGCATTACAAGTAAATAGATTGGCTTAGCGTGTTAAATTGCATCCAACAGCCCAGCAAAAATCACAAGCTAATGTAGGAAAATAAAATCTGTGAAGTAAGGAGAGAGCGGACTCAAGCCAACTCGAATTTACTGAGCAGAAGTTTTGCTAACTAGTTTCTCTACCACCAGACTTGCTGCATCCCACCCTCCACAAAGCACCCAAAGTGATCTTTCCAAAATTCCAATCAGTTCATATCACCTCCCTGTTTAAAATTCTTTAGTAGTTTTTCCATTCTCTCCTTATCATGTCATCCAGACCATCTGGGATCTAGGCCTTGCCTACCTATCTAGCTCAAAACTGCTCCCTTCTCCTCACTCCACACTGTGCCACACATGTATACACACATACACACACACATACACCCTACACTCTCTCCAGGAATCTCATGGTATACATGAATGACTGTAGAGTCTCTTCCAACAGGACCTTTGCACATGCTGACCCCTCTTTCTGGAACAATTTTCTCTACCCTTTCACCTAGATAAGTCCTTCAGGATTTAGCTCAACTGTTTTACAAGAAGACTTCTCTAATGTAGTGGGTTGAATGGTAGCCCCCCAAAAGATATGCCTACATCCTAACCCCCACCGAACCTGTGACTGTGACCTTATGTGAAAAAAGGGTCTTGCAAATGTAATTAAGTTAAAGATCTTGAGATGAGATCATCCGAGTGGTCCCTAAATCCAATGACAAGTCCCCTTATAAGAGATACAAGGAAAAAGAGGAAATAAGCCATGAGATTGGAGTGATATAGCCACAAACCAAGGAATATCAGATGCCACCAGAAGCTGGGAGAGGCAAGGAAGGATCCTCCCCTAGAACCTTTGGAGGGAGCATGGCTCTGCTGACACCTTGATTTCAGACTTCTGGCCTCCAAAACTGTGAAAGAATAAATTTCTGTTGTTTTAAGCCACCAAGTTTGTGGTAATGTGTTACAGCAGCCATGGGAGATTAATACACTTGACCTCGCCTTCAGGAGCTCCCTGTTCTATGCTACCCTAACCCTGTGTGCACCCTTATCTTTGCCTTGTTAGTGTGGTTTTGTGATTCATATTTGACTTTGTTGACTTCCACAGTAGATCCTGAGCCCAGAAGATAGAGATTTTGTCTTCTGTGACCTTCTTCCAGGTTCCAGCACCTCCTTGAATGGCTCACAGGGCTGTCAGCAGGTTAAGAGCAAAAATGACAAAGAGCCAAACTTGCTCATTAAATCCCTAAATCTCCCACAAATGTCTTCTGATGTCAAGCCCATAAGTTCCCCTCACACTTCTGTGCCCAAAGCTTCTCTTAGTCCTCAGTTAATTCCTCTATTTCTTTGTCAACAATGCCATCACCACCCACTTAGCTGGCCACCTGAATCATGTAACTCCCTCTTTTGTCAAGGGGAGACAAGCCCTTAAAATTATTCATAAATAATTTCCATGGGTTTTAAGCCTGCATTCACTGTTTCGGGCTTGAGTGCATCTACTGTCTGTGGGCCCACCTTCATTGAGTAGAATGGTAGACTCACTGTGGCATTTAAATTACTTTTCTCTTTTTGTAATTGTGCACCATTAGAAATGGGCATACACCATAATTTTCCATCAAGTGTTGAGTGAACAAATGCAAGAATTATAAATGTGTGTTCATTCTAAGCCTCTTGCCACACCCCATGAAAGAAACCTGAATAAATAAGGTTTAGTCCTTGACTTCAAGGGGTTTACAGTCTAGGTGAGTTTCATAATAATAACTGCTAACATTCAATGCCTCCCCACCATATCCTTTATGTTTTCATTTTTGTTTCAGATAAAACACAATTATCTCAACATGTGCCACTAATTTTTCAAAGGAAAATTTTCAAAGGTTTCCCTTTTCTTTGTAAATATGAATCAATAATAAACCATAAGGTCCATTTACTTGTTTACAAGTGAGCCGGTAGGTGGAAATAATGGTAAATCAAAGAAACAATGGGACATTGCTGGTAGGAATGCAAAGTGGTAAAGCCTGTAGCCACTGTGGAAAATGATCTCGCAGTTCCTCAAAATATTAAACATAGAGTTAACACATGACCTAGCAATTCCACTCCTACATATATACCGAAGGAATTAGAAACAGGTGTTCAAACAAATAGTACACAAATATTCATAGCAGCATTATTTATAATAACCAAAAGGTCTATCAACAACACAAATGTCCATCAACTGATGAACGAATAAACAAGATGTGGTCCATCCATACAATGGAATACTACCAAGCCATAAAAAGAAATGAAGTACTGATGCATGCTACAACATGGATGACACTTTAAAACACCATGCTAAGTGAACAAAGCCAGCTGCACAGGCTAATGAATTTGGTTCTAGGTGTGCCAAGAAGCATTCAGGCCGAAAGATCCATATTTATTTTCAGGCCCAGAAAAAATGTGATTGGGCAGCAAGATCTATCTCATATAATCTCTTTCTACTGGACACAACTGAAATATCAAGATCATGGTTTCTCAACTAGTGTTCCACAGAACACTAGTTCTGCCTGATGCTAAGAAGAAAGTAGGTCAAGAGGAGAGGGTTGCATGGTTAAGTAAATTTTATAAATGCTTAATAAAACATGATTAAGATTTCTTTACTGAGGACTTCTCTGAGCCTCTACTAAGCTAATACACACTGAGAATCTGCAAGAGGATGCAATAAATGGCAACATTTACCAAACTTACAGGATCAGGAACCACACTCTCTTAACACGCAATGTAGTCTTCCTGCACCTGTTTCAGTTTTTACAAATGTGTATTCTCTCCTTTCTAGACCTTTGCCTACTCTTTCCCCTCCCTCCTTATTTCCTGCCAAATGTTTATCTCTTTGCCTTCCAGAAGTCTTCCCTGAACTCTCCAAACTGACTTAGGATCTCTTGCTTTATATTCCTTAGGCACTCCCTGTCCCACCATCATGGCAGCAACACACTTTATTTGTTAACATTTATTTCATCTTCTGCTTTTCTTGCTAATCCATGAGCTTGGTAATAAAATGGTCACAGCTGTCTCACTTATCATGGCATCCCCAAGGTCTAGCATTCTGCTGGGCCTATAGTGGCTGCTCAGTAAAACATGGTTAAATGAATGAATGAGTTGCAGTCTACCTCTTTGTAAACTCCTTTGTCCTCTAGAGACCTGCAGGAGCTCTGTCTCTACTAGCAATGTCTATCACTGCTGACTCCACCCACAGACTTCCCCAGGCCCCTCCTAAGAGGGTCTTCTCACCCATAGTCCTGCTGCCTCAGGGACTATATGCATACTGCAAGCCCCACCTGTATCTCTAGCCAAACTGGGCTGGAGAACCTGACCCAAAGGTAGTCAGTCGATCTTGAGGCTATGTAAAGATGAGCTGGACCAATTAGATTCTTTCCCTGTTTCAGGAATTGGAAATAAGAAACACAGAAGGAAGCTGCCAATTGGTAGTGGATAGTGCACAAAGAACATTTGTTCAAAATGTTCCTTGAAATATACATCTGTACTGTTCAATATAGTAATCACTAGCTATTTAAATGTAAATGTCACATTAGCCACATTTCAAGTACTCAGTAGTCATGGGTGGCTAATGGCTTACCACACTGGACAGCTAATGGCTACCACACTGGACAGTGCAGATAAACATTTCCATCATGAACTTCTGCAGAAAGTTCTACAGAACAGCACTGTCCTGTGTCTTCACAGTAAAGCCCACTTACCTTGAACACTGTAAGTGCAATGTAAGAGTCTCTACTTCTTGTAACCAAAGGAATTCAACCAGAACAGCCATTATGTGCCTCAGCCCTTCATTCATTTAACATCAAATTTGTATTTATGTACAAAGTGCTAGTGACATGTGATCTTTTGAGAGCTATAGGGATGCCTTAGTGAAATCCTACCACTGGATGAAACTGAGCAAGGAGCCCCTGGCTGGAACCGTAGGCCAGCTCACCAAGTGATGGCCTTTACACACTGCCCCCTGCTAATTGGGATTTCAGCTGGGAATGCTGGTGATCCTGGCATGCTGCTCTTAAGCCCCCCACATCCACTTGTGGTCTCCTTCCCCCTGACCTGCCCCGAACCTACTTCTGTCTCTCCTGTGGCTGCCCAGCTCCTGCTGTACTCCTCCCCAGCTCCCGGTACTGTCACTCTGTTTCCCTGGCCTTACTGGCACAGATCCTGCTTCAGTCTTCATCCTCCTCCCCAGCCTTCTCCTACACTCCTGGCTATGCCCACTAATCCTAATCAGAGATGACCTCCATGCTCCTTAGTGAACACTCTAGGACTCCCCCTAGTGGGAAGTTCGTCAAACTTCCTTTCCCATTTCTGGAAAAGGGTTTTAAGCAAAAACAAGTCAAGATGAGCATAAGCCCAAGTTACATGCGACGCCACCAATAGTTATGTGGGCCACCAACAATGGTTATTTGGGACACCAACAATAGTTACATGGGATGCCAACAACAGTCATGTGGGACAGAGAACCACTATGTGCCAAGCAGAATGTTGGACCCTGGGGACACCATGGCTAGGTGTTCGATCTCTTTCAATCATCACAGCCATCCTGTAAGAATATTCCCCCTTTGTAATAGGTGAGGAAACAAGCTCAGAGAGATCACATAACTAGTCCCAGATCACACAGCTAGGAAGTGGCTGAGTTGGGATTTAAATCAAGATCTTTTATTTCAAGGCCAAAATTCTTTCCACTATACCCTAACTTCAATCCTCTCTCCTGGGATTTCTGTACTTCAGGGATTTGGTAGTCTCAAAAATTCCTCACACTTAAGATATGTCCTTACTCCTGCCCTGTATAAAAACATGCAGATCTTTCTTTCACAAGGAAATTCCAGTGACAGATAATAGTTTAAGGCCTGATTCCACATGGAGAGATTCATATTTGAATTAAGTCAGGAGTCAGCAAAACATAGCTTGTGGGCCAAAGTTGGCCCACCACTTGTTTTTGTATGACCCACAAGCTGAGAATGGTATTTACATTTTTAAATGGTTGGGGAAAAATATCAAGGGAAAAATAATGTTTTGTGACATTATATAAAATTATATGAAATTCAAATTTCAGTGTCCATAAATAAAGTTTTACTGGAACACAATCATGTCCATTCGTTTGCATGTCTATGGATATTTCTGTGCTACAAGGCAGAGTAGAGTAATTTCAAGAGAGATTTTATGGCCTGTAAAGCCTAAAATACCTACTATCTGGACCTTGGTAGAAAATGTTTGCAGACTCCTGAATTAAGCTAATGCAGTCATGTTCTGATAGTGAAATTCTCAGGCACTAATCATGATGGAAGCAGAAGAGGTAAGACTGAGATCACACGTGTAATCTTGGAGTTGGTGGCAGTGATGGTATAATTCTCCCAGTCCCCAGGTTGAGGGCATAGTGAGGAAGGGCCCCAAAGAGTACTTCTAGCAATATTTATTGGGTAGGTATAAGGAAGGTTTTCTGACATCCTTGATGATACACACTGAATCTGATTGTACCAGACACAACTTCAAACCTATGCAACACTTCATAGGAAAACATATCGGGAAGATGAATGTGTGAACCAAGTACTGATATTAGTGACCAAGGAAAGTTATCCAACCAATTAGGCCAAGAAGCTTGTGTCAGCTCTAAGGCCTTACCCAACACAGCATTATCTGCTCATGTATATATAATTTTTATCAGCCTCGTAACTCTCACCTGGGCAGTATCTTTAGTCTTCTAAGCCCCATAGCCACTGCAAAGGAAACAGTTATACTCTGACCCAAAAACAGGGATTATTTCTCTTATTCTACCTTAACTTCTTTCCAACAAGTATAAAACAGAAGCCAGCATCCAGCATCCATGCAATCCCTTTCCCCCTTGCTCTCACTTCATGCTGGTCAGCAAACATCAAGAGAAGTGATCAGGTCTCCCACTATGATTCATTACTCAGACATGAAGGTGGCTATCTTTTTCCTTTTGTTCCTTGAAATATGAGAGAAATAGATAATATACATGTTTCTTTTTTTTCCTTTCTTTTTTTTGTGGCTCAGAGCTAAATTTAATGCTTAAGTATTACAACTATCCTTAGCCTAGGATTTGGGCATTACAATCTCCCTATCTCCAAAACATTACTCTTGATGTGTTAGTCTTACTTCAATAATCTTTTCATATATATAATTTTCAATGTCATACACCTTAAATAATTTTTGAAGAAGAGTATAAGAAGTAAAAAGATTATATATGTATACACACATATTTATGAATATAATATATAATTATATGTAATAAATAACACTATGCTTAATAAAAATAACCATTTACTGTGCACTTGCATGAGCCAAGCCCTCTGCTAGGTGCTTTCCATATACCAGCTCATTTAATTCCTTCATAAACCTGTTCCTTATTGTCAGTAGATGAGGATGATTCATTAACAGAGCCTAATTGCAAGTCTGAGTCAGAATTTCTAAGTCAGGCCAAGACTTTAGGCAGAAATTGTTTGCAGAGTGCAGCAAGAGACACTAAGTCCAGGAGGACTTTTTAATTCACCAGGTTTTCAGAAGAAATACAGATGTCAGAGAAAGGTGAGAGAATAATAAGCTGGAGATACCATGTGGCCAAGGACCACAGACAGGGACAAACATCCCTTTATTCAGAAAACATTAATTGGACATCTCCCAACTCAAGGAGTTCAGGGTTGGATAGAGAATATTACAGCTCACTACAGCATAAAGTAGAATGGAATGCTACAGGTAAACTGCTATGGGAATTCAGTATCCTTTCAGCTTTGAGGAAAATAATAGATGAAGAATCCAGTGACTGTTGAAGTCACTGGCTTGAATTCCCAATATGTGATAGGTCCTGGTCAATGGGATATAAATATGAATGAGACACTGCCACATCATTGCTCACCATCTAACAAAACAAAATAATCACATAGGGAAACTTCCTGGAGGAAATGGCATCAAAAATGAGCCTCATACACCCATGTGCACAGCAGCATTACTTACAACATCTAAAAGGTAGAAGCAAACCAAATGTCCATCAGCAAATGTATGGATAAACAAAATGTGGTATATACATACAATGGAATATTATTCAGCCATGGAAAGGAAGAAAATTCTGATTCATGCCACAACATTGATAAATCTTGAGGACATTAAGCCAAATGAAATAAGCCAGTCATAAAAAAGACAAATACTGTGTGATTCTACTTACATGAGGTACCTAGAATAGTCAGTTTCATAAAGACAGAAAGTAGAATGGTGGTTTTCCAGGGTCTGGGGGAGGAGGGAAATGAGAAGTTCATGTTCAATGGGCATAGAGTTTTTGTTTTACAATACAAAAAGAATTCTGTGGATGGGTGATAGCACGAGAATGTAAATGTAATTAATGCCACTAAACTGCACACTTAAAAATGGTTAAAATGCTATTTATTTTAATTTTGAAAAAGTGAGCTTCAGTGATTGGGTCATTTTTGGACTTGTTGAATGCAGAACCAGGGTGGCATAAATAAAAGTCAGAATTAATAATCACAAGTCTAAGCAAATAGTCAAGAAGCAAGATATCTGAGGGTACCCAGGAATTATTGGGAGCAACACAACATTGATGCCCTCAGTAGGTCCATAGTTCAGACTGATTTTTATGTGGAATCTATTGAGGAGGAAATGGTTTCAGGCTGGGCCTTGCCAAAGAAAAGCCAAGCAAAGAGAATATTCATTTAGATATAGGGAAGCAACAGCATCTAGTCCACCTTATATATGGTAGTCACCTGGGAATCATGGGGTTTTACCCAGTTCTCCCTTTGTCTCTTTGCACCAACCACCCTCAGATTGGCAATTTCAGGCCACTCCCAACAAGGTACCATAATCCACCACATCATTTAACAGAAGTAGGGAGAAAGCATTAACAGAAAGGAGAAAAGTTCCCCCTCTTCACTCATGATTCATAGAAATGTCTTAACAGGACACACTTTTCAGGTTTGTGTGGCCTGTGGGCCCTGTTTTGGTTCCCCTGAAATCAAAGCCTGAGATGAGGACTTGGGTACAGGTGATTTATTTGGAGATGATCACAGGTGACTGAAGAAAGGAAGTGAGGAATGAGAAAATGTAGGACAGGGAGGAAGGGTGCATAATTGGGGTTACAGTTTGTTGGCCAAAGGGCTTGATTCCTCTGGGAGCTCGAGATATGAGTACAGAATGTCTCCCAAAACTTCCCATTGGAAGGACAAAGGGCTGGGGCATTCTTCCCCAGAATCCCAACCTCTGTTGGTTAAGGATTGCCCTCAGGGGCATTAACTCCCTGACATTCCCAGGAAGCCTTTGCTTCCCTGACATTCCCATGAAGCCTTTGCATAAGCCAAGCAGACCGTGGCAGCTCAGAAAGACCCCGAGGACAGAAAGTAGAAAGGAACTCCACACTTCTGTGCTTCAGGTAGGATGCTGCCAAGTGAATCTCAGCTTCCACAGAACCATCCCTGACAGCTAGGGCTGAAAACAGAAGGGGGCATGAGCTATGAAGCACCAAAAGTGGACCTTTGGGGTCCTGGGATAATTCAAGGAATACCAAGACAGGTCCAACTTGTGGTAACTTGTGACATTTTATTATTCCCATAAGGCAACAGAGCTGGAGAAGGGATAGGGCTCTTTGATAGCCACTTTATACCTCGCTTAAAAATGTATATCAAGATCTGAAGAACGCATAGATCTCAAGAAACTTCTTCCATAAGGACAGTATTTCACAATCATTCCTCAATTTTAGCCACTCCCAACAAAGTGACATGACCTCTCATATAGCAGGACAAAGTCATGAAGAGTATTATCAGATGAGACAGAATAAATTAGGGCATGTAGCAACCATGAGAATGTTCCTTTCAGCCCTCTGCCGACAGGGAGTGTTAACTTACCAAGGGACCCAGCTGCTGTGTGATCAAAGCCATGGACACATTTGTGGGGAGGCCACACTTCCATGAGCTACTCCCTGCTGGTTACTGAGTGTGACAGGGAATCTAAGACAGGCCCAGGTCTAGGAGATGCAGAATTCCTCTAACATGTGACTTGGGCTCAAGAACTTCCCTATGATCTTGAATAACCTCTTTTCCCACTCCTTCATTTGGGGTCAGACTTGCATGGAAATCTGGCAGCTCTCCTATCCTTTACCCACTACCTCTCCACTTTCTCTCACAGACCTATTCCCTAATAAAATCCTTGCATATTTAATCCAATCTCAACATCTTCTCAGAGGACCTGGACTAAAGTGAGCTGTTACTGAAAGTTTCACGTGCCTATTTTCTCTTGTGAAATCCGTGCTTATTGTGTCTCTTCCCACAAACACCTAAGAATATGAGGTTTTTTTCATTGTTCTTATACTTGGCCCCACCCCTATGTCCAGGTGAGTATCAAATTGTATAGATTCTACATACAATAAAAAGAAATACATTTTTAAATATTCCACAGTAAGGAAGAACAGATTGTCTCCAGCAAGTACTTTAATAATTTAATAGATAAAGAAATATTGGGAGGAGAGGGGTATAATATTGCTTTATCCTGTAGTAATTAAGTCATCAGATCTGCAATGCTTTTTAGAAGTGCTTAGAATAATCCTGCAGTTCTGACTGAAACCACCCAAACAAACCAGTTGTGGCAGCCATGGAGGTACACTTTCTAGATCCCAAGTGAGTCTGCCAAGAGGCATTCCTCTGGGAGCTCCAGATATGAGTACAGAATGCCTCCCAAAACTACCCATTGGAAGGACAAAGGGCTGGGGCATTATTCCCCAGAATCCCAACCTCTGTTGGTTAAGAATTGACCTTAGGGGCATTAACTCCCTGACATTCCCAAGAAGCCTTTGCATAAACCAAGCAGACTGTGGCAGCTCAGAAAGAGACACCTCCAGCTGTAGAGCCTTTGGGACACACCCCAGTGCTCAAGCCAAGGCCAAGGTCTCCCTGGGATGCTCCCAGCTCACATATGGACATGAAAGGGTAGTCTAGGGTCTGCCAGTTTCTATCTGACATATGATCCTCTAATAGGTGATCTCTACTTTAGAACTACCCATCAATACAGCTGAGACTTTCTCAGATTTACTCTACAGGCCAAGGCTCTTTCTACACAAACCTCCTTCCTCCTCCCTCTTCTTCCACAGGTATCAGATCTTCACTGTGTTCTGAAGGCCTTCAGATGATGAAACTGAGCCCCAGAGACAGAGTGTACCCTGCCCAGTCTTTCTCAGCAAATCCATGTTAGAGCTAGAAACAGATCACACATATCTTAGAGCTCCTAGCACAGTGTTCCACCCAATCATGCTGCCTCTTCACCCAGGTGGGCCAGTTTGTGTCTGATGTGATCACCACAGTCAAACATCTTATACACTTAGACTCAGCAGTTGTCTCACTAGGTTCTCAGACAGCCAATTATAGGACTTCACATCTCCATTTGTTGTACTATAAAATTGAGAAGACACTTGCCTCACATCAACTCCCAGGGTGAAGAGGAATAAAATAGTTCTTGTAGCTGGAAGAAAAGCCATAAATAATATAGAATTGTGCAGTCAGCTTTCACTTATCAGGGCAAGTGGATGGGTGCACTGGTGCAGATACACAGCCTGGGACTTCTGTAACTGCCAGAGCAGCACAGAGATAAGAGACCAGAGAGACAAGGGAGATGGGGGAGCTGTGAGGGAGTCCCAAACAAGCCCTGGGGAGAGTTGCCCTGCTGAGGCAGGCCAATCTGGGCCAGCCCTAGTAATGTACGTTCTTTCAAATGGAAAAAAGCATGTGCAAGCAGACCACAGATATATGGCTTTTAAGTATATGAAAAAATATGAATTATATTCAAGCTCTCCCAAAATCACAGCAACACAAAATTAAACTTAACAAAAAGATAGCATTACAAATTCAAATTAGTAGCGATCAATACACAGTATTGGTGAGGGTATATAGAAACACTCTATTAGTGCAACTGTAAACTGTTGCCATTTACTCAGAAGACAATTTGGCAATTTCTACTAAAATGTAAAGTGCTTAGATCGAGCCATGCCATTTCTAAGACTTCATGATATAGATCTATTTGCACAGACACACACATGCACAGGATGGTCACTGCAGACGAGTTTAAAATAGCCAGTCACTGGAAATAAACTCAATGTCCTTCATTAGAAGAAAGGTTAAATAAGTTATGGCTATCATATGCAATGATGATATGCAATAGTATGTGCTAATATGAAATAATCATTATACAGTTAACAAAATGAAAGCTGCAAAAATGGGTTATTATTTTTTAAATATATAGAGAGATGCATATACTTATATATGCAGAGAATATTTTTGGAAGAAAACAAAGAAACTGGTTGAAAGTAACTATTATTCTGAGAAGGGACTGATAGTGGGAAGGAGACAGTTTTTACTGTATAAGCATTATACTCTGTGTTTTTACCATGTTTTTGTCTTACTAATTTGGAAAAAAAAAAAAAAAAA
>VBSM01000949.1:19581143-19621686 GCA_008086735.1 Cheirogaleus medius | reverse complement strand
AAAAAAAAAAAAAATGTGTGTTTTCTCCCTATAACACTGTTCATGGCAGCAAAAGTAAAAACAACATCAATAATAATAACTAACATGTAATTAGTACTTTATACTCCACATAACATTTCCCATCTATTTCTCTGATGTGGGCAGAGAGGAATAATTTCTACTCCCATTTCTTAAATAAGGAATCTGGAGCGAAACTGAGTACATGGATTGCCCAAGGTCATTGCAAAGGTCATCTTCCACATCTTCAAGGAAAGAAGCAGTGAAAGAAGTATCCTAATTTCCAGGCTCCAAATCCTGGAGTCTTTCTTTCCACATCATCTCTCTCTGTCTCACAAGGAAGAAAATCATCGGCTTCCATTTTAAAAAGCAACAAAGCAACAATGAAGTTTCAAATAAAGGGAAGAAATAAATATTTGGAAATACAGAAAAAGAAAGTCACAAAGGCCTTTCAGGCTAGAAAAGGTGGCCTGGATGGAAGAGGTTGAGATAGCATGGGAGGAAAATGAGCCCAGATCCTGTGGGGAGGACTCTCCTTCATTATGCATCCTCTGCTGAAGCCTTCTCATTCCCCAGTCTAAGGAGGAAAAGAACCCCCTACCATTCCTTTCTCCCCACCCAACAGCACCTGCAGGGATTCCCTGGGAAATAAGAAGAGAATTTCCAGGTGCTGTTTTTCTACCAGGGCTGGGTTGTGAAGGAAGATAATGAGGAGGTTTATCAAAGTGGTTAAAAGAGAAGGACTCCTTCCTTCATGGACTTGAGAAAATGAGCGCCTGAGATGAGATGGCCTTAACTTGAGAGCTCCCTGCTGCTGAATGAGCAAATCCCTGTATGCACTGAACTCCTTTCCTTGGAAAGATTGAAATATTGCATCTTGTCTTAGTATTAGTATAAAACATATATTTGTCTTAGTATACATGTCTTAGTATAAAACATCAGCAATGCATGATCCTCAGAGGAATGTTCATAATGTAACAATCTACTGTTAAGTAAAAAGCAAATTACAATAGAGTATGTAATGAGACACACATACACATATATGCATGTATCATCATGTATATGCATGTGTGTATATGTGTCACGTATATGATTCATGTTATCAGTATCCTCTCTGAGTGTTCAAACTGACTTTTTTTTTCACCATATTATGGGGGTACAAATGTTTAGGTTACGTATATTGCCCTTGACCCACCCGGGTCAGAGCTTCAAGCTGACTTTTTAAATGTCCTTTGTGTTTTTTAGTATTTTCCAAATTTTCTAGTTTTCTATGATATGTATATATTATTTTTATATTCAGAGAAACATATATTGTTAAATAAAGACAATAAATACATTGAAGGAGGCTTAAAAGGAATTGGAGTGAGGGTGTGAGAGGTCTATACATGACCTCTTACATGAGGTCAGGGGTCCAGAGTTACACCCACCTTGGCTAGCATTTCTACCCCCTTGCTTATTCAGGATTAGAGTATGTTAACAGGCCTCTAACATCCTGAACTGCCATTTCCATTTAAACAGGGCCACCTGTTTAAATGTTTATGTTAATCTAAATGTCTTCTCGTCTAAAACATGTGCTGGCAGCTTTCTCTTGGCTGACATGTAGAATGTTAAAATAATTCATTGGGAGGCCATTAGATTGAGGTGGCTCCAGTACACTGGGTTCCTACATAAGCAAACTAAAACACAACTCCGTGTAAATGGTCATATTCTAGGACAATCAAAAACTGTTAACTAATCCTTAACTAGGGACTTTCTACGACTTAAGCTTAACCAATCAAAGCCACCAACCAACCTCTAACTAGGGTCTTTCCACTGGAATGATCCAAATAGGGCTATGCTCCACTTCAAACAATTTTTTTTTTTTTGCCTTACTTCCATACTCACCATATAAAAGCCTTACCCTCGTGCCCTTTCAGTGAAGCCCCAAACCACTCATAGTCTGGAGTTGCCTGATACATGAATCAATGTTTGTTCAAATAAACTCTTTAAAATTTTAATGTACCTAAGTTTATCTTTTAATATACATTACTATCAACATGTCAACACGTTATAGCATGTTATAGCCTTAGTCTGTTACTTTGGGTAGAATTGGTGTGTCCAGACAAATAGAAGCCACAAAGGGATTTGGTAATAACTTCTCTACTCTAGGCCCTTGCTACTGAAAGAACTCCCTCCTCAACCAAACTTTAGTTGGGTTCCTCTGTGCTTTCTTCTTGATTAAGCCTTGTCCTTGTCCTTTGGAGCACAGTTTTAGCAAGAGTTCGCCTAAGTCAGCTTAACAATAATCCCCCCATCCTTGATATCTAACCAACTTCCTCTTAGTGATTTTCTATCCTCCCCCTCCCTCTGCCTGTTGGCTATAAATCCCCAGGTGCCCCTTTTGTATTTGGAGTTGAGTTCAGTCTCTCTCCCCTATTACAATAGTCTTGACTCCTATTGCAATAGTCTTGAATAAAGTCTTCCTTGACAATTTTAACAAGTGTCCAGTGCAATTTCTCTTTAACACTACTCAAAATGTGGGCCATGTTCCAGCAGCAGCAGCATGACTTAGAAATGTGTTAGACATGCAAGATCTCCACTGCAGACCTGCTGAGTCAGAATCTTCACTTTAACAAGATCCCAGATAATCTGTATGGACATTAAAGTTTAAGAAGCCCTGCTTTTGTCAACACGGCCTCAGTTCCTTCAATATGTGTGGGCCCTTAATTCTAGGCTTTCAGGGCACCCCTCCATAGTGCCAACCACTCATGACCAGCTGAGGAGACTCATTGCCTTCTGCCCTGTCTCTCAGCTCTCATCCTTTCAATCTCCTTACTTTGCCTGGATTCCCTTTTCCATGGGCTCTGCCTCTAGCATGAGCGGCTAATCATTCCACTCTCCCCAGTTGCACAGGTCTGTGGTAGGAGGGGGATTCTCTGAATCCTGAGGGTGGTGGAGGGGAGCACAGTAAGAAGCCCTCACCAAAGTTGGGCCCTAGAATGAAATTTCAAAGACAATCAGACCTTTAACACATCCAAGATTAATTAATTTTCTGCCGGTATTTATGCTCAGCCAGTGTCTCTCCCCTACCATGACTTGAGCATTAGAAGACCTCCTTCTATTATACTCTTGAGGGCTGGGATAGGGACAGGGGTGGTGAGACTTGTTTTGCCAGATGTGATGTAGATAATCATTAAATCTAATGAAGCTAGATATGGGAAAGAACCCAAGCCATCCATTTTGTCCCAAGATGCCAAGAGAACCTGGATTAGGGTTGCCAAGGCATACTTATACTAAAAAATTATTCATTGTTGATCTAACAAGAGAACTTAGCTGAGTGTCCTGTATTTTATCTAGCAACTTTAGCCTGGCTCTATCAGGAAACTTTTCAGTGTTCATGAGAAGGATTTATATGTCACATGAAAGTAGCATTACTGAACAAGACCTCCCATTGCTCTCTCCTAATTGGGACAGAGATTTTATTGTCAGGTTCACCACTTCTACCATTCCTCCCATCTCTTACACTGATGGGGCTTACTGTGGAGAATGGAGAGGGAAGTCTGAACTTGGGGAGTATTGGAAAATAGTATAACAAGGAAAAAGGTGTTTTAATTTGTATATAGCTCTTTTAAGCCAATCCTGAGACATGTCATTGCCTTCTCAGGAAATACCATGAAATCACTAGCATATTCTAAGATTTGGCAAAAGAGACTCTTTTCTGATGTTTCTTTCTGATGTCTCTCTTTGGACTCCAAGGAGGTCATAGATACACCCCAATGACAAAATTTCTATTCTTCCCCCTCTCTACTCCCTACCTCACCACCTTACCTGGTTAAAGAAAATGTCTCTCTCCTGAAAACCAAATCTTTGGCTTTTACCTCCCTCAGCACTCTGTTCCTATTGAGACTATTCCTATAGTCTTATGCTATAGTCATGCATGAGTTATGAATTTCTATGGTTTAGTCTGTGATCTCTCTGAGGGCAGGAACATACAGCCCCCCAACCCCTGGCCCCAGGTCCTGTGCACAAATGTTTTCTGAATGAATCCCATATAGCTTTTTCATGAGCCCAAAAAAGAGACCCCAGATGGACTCTGACTTGACTCTGTTAGACTGTGATTGGAACTGAAAATGAAATGACATCAGTATGGTCCAGATTCTCCTCCAGGGCTTGCAGTTACAAAAACTACTGACAACACTCTTTACAGTGCACTCTCAAAAGACTCTTTGGCCTCTGAATGTACTGGCATTTTTGAAATGGATGCAAGCCCTTCCATGCCTGCTGAGTTCCATTTTATAATCCACTGCAACCATTAATAAGGAAAAAAAGACTCTTACATGCTACGACTTTAGCCACTTTCTTATTCAGAACTAGGAATGGCCCCAGGAGGTGAGGCCTCCAACCTCTCAGGCAGGAAAGAAATAACCTTTTCATACTCCTTTTCCAGACTTGTAGAAGCTCAGGGTGGGAGCACTACCATTCATAGCCAGCTGTGAGATTCCAGACCAGTTCAGAATGAGAAACCTACTGCATGGAGGCTTTAGTAGATAAAAGTCCAAGTGTACAAAATATACCACACTCATCCCCACTGAAGTTTCAGGTCCAGCTGAGGCCCCTATACCTCAGTAAGATTCTTCAGTGCTCCTTGAAGGTATTCCCACAGCCAGTTTATCCAGATTTTATGCTACCCAAATCACACAATCTGCCATGCCTACGTGAGTTGCTTTCTTCTCTTTCTGCGAAAGAGTCACAGGCTAAGTGACCCTGAAGAGAGAAGGCTTCGACCTGCAAGGTCCACCAACCTCACTCTATTTCCAGTGTCTTTCCAGGGATTTACTTATACTGGTCACTCCAGCATGAAAAAGCAGCATCCTTCCAGTAGTGGATAGTGGCTGATTTGTCTGCCCTATCTCCACCCCTTGTCATTCTGAAGCTGTCAGTCGTAAACCACTGAGATGGCAAGGGTCCCAGGCCAGGCCAGAATCCACCATGCCCCTGGCAACAGTGACTGGTCCAGGAAGAGAGCATGTGACTCTAGGTGGGCTGCCGGAGCTCTTCCCTGGAACTAATGCACAGACATTACATACAAGCAATCCCTCTCTTTCTGCTGGTGTCACTGAGCTAGGAGGATGGGAATCAGGGGCTGTAAGCAAGGACCTGCCTTCAGAGAAGCCATACAAAGAAAAAAAGAGAGAGAGATGAGAAAAGGGAAGACATACATAAATCTCACTGCCAATGCTTCGAATCTTTTAGTTTTTCCCTTGATCTTCAAGCTACACCACTATCTTCTTTTGCTTAAGCTAGTTGGAGATGGATTTTTATAGCCTGCAACAAAAGAAGTCATGACTAATATACTCCCTGATTTTCCTTCCAAGTAGGATAGACACCTGAGGAAATATGGCCCCCTCTTTGTCATTTCAGGAGAAGGGAGGAGTCAGAAGAGAAGAACATGCAAAACTGCAAACTCTTACATAATTGCTGTGCTATGGTCCCCAAACCCTGGGCTGCAGCCTGGTACTGATCTGTGGCCTGTTAGGAAAAGGGCCACACATCACTGCCTGAGCAACACACCACCCCTCACCCACCACACCACACCCCACCAGCCCCTGGTCCATGGAAAAATTGTCTTCCATGAAACCTGTCCCTGGTGCCAAAAAGGCTGGGGACTGCTGCTGTAGAATATGGCTACAGCTAACTGCAGGGATCTGTTCTGAATAATAAAATAAGTAATAATCCCAACAACAATGCCATCTAATGTTTTGGAGCACTCCTGGCCATGGCCATGATGAAGTTGACTCTATCCCCTTGGTTGAAGCTGATTGATGAAAAGTGGGCAAAGCTTTGATTAAACTGAGTCAAAAAACAAGGACAAGTAGATCTGAAACATCAAGCAGAAGTGAAGTACAAGGCTGGTATTTTGGGGTGTTGCAGTAGATCAAATGAAAGCAGACATGTTGTCCAAGAACCAAAAAGAGAGAAGGAGGAAGCAGGCACTTCCTTTGTCTAAATGACTCTCCTTTTTTACTTGAAAAACTCCATTTGTTTTCTGACCTGATATAGCAGAATAAAGAAATTACTATTTTAGCAGTTGGCTCTTAGGTATTTTTTTTATTTTACTTGCTTGTTTTTTTAAGAGTACATCTTTATTAAGAAACATTCTTTTCTAGGCTGCTTTAAGTAAAGAAGGTGAGATCCCAAACCTACTGTATAAGGAGACCAAGAAATAAAGAGAGAAGTAAACTTTGCTGAAGAAGAAATGATCCATAATATTGGAGAAGATGTGAGAGATGAGACCAGACTCCATGGCAGGAAGCTGGAATCTGCAGATTGGGGTGCCAGTGAGAAGTTCCTTGTGGTGGGATAGCCAGGGAAGTTTTAAGAACAGGCTGTCAAATCTATACTTTTCAGTTTTCTGTATTTAAGGCACATTAACATCTTCCATATCTTCAGTCTGTCTGACAACACGTGTGCATGGGCTAAAAGGAAGGAAACAGGATGAGTACCATGTCTGGACTGGCACAGATACAAGCAAAGAGAACCATGGTGGGAGATGAGAGGGGCAGGAGGTCATCAGCAACAGAAACCTAGTCTTATAAATAAGATCACCACCACCTCAACCAGGCTTTCACACACGTTAGGAAGAATATCGACTTTTGCATAAGATATGGGATATAAGGCTTCAGACAATTTGTCTAAAACCCTAGGTTTCCAAAGCCCTAACCCCTGTCTCTGACTTGACTATTAGACTGTATTTTTGCATGCCTTGTGGAATCACAAACTTGAGCTCTTTGAGGACAGGGTCATGTCTTACCCATCATAGTATCTGGCACAATGCCTGGTATGCATTTTTTAAATTAATAATAAACTTTATTTTTTAGAATAGCTTTAGATTTACAGAAAAATTGCAAAGAAAGAGTTCCCATAAACCTCACATCCAGTTTCCGCTATTATAAACGTCTTCCATTAGTGTGGTACATTTGTCACAATTAATGAACCAATATTCATACATTATTATTAACTAAAGTCTATACTTTATTCAGATTACCTTAGTTTTACCTAATGTTCTTTCACTATTCCAGGATCCCATCTAAGATAACACATTATATTTAGTCATCCTGTCTCTTTATGCTCCTCTTGGCCATGACAGTTTCTCAAAATTCCCTTGTTTTTGAAGACTTTGACAGTTTTGAAGTACTGGTCGAGTATTTTGTACAATTTTCCACAATTGGAATTTGTCTGATATTCTTCTCATAATTAGACCAGAGTTTTGGAGAGGAAGACCACAGAGGTCAAGTGGCATCTCATCACATCATATCAAAGGTGCATGCTGTCAACATGACTTAGCACTGTTGATTTTGACCTTAATCATCAGAATGAGGAGGTGTTTGCCAGGTTTCTCATTGCAAAGTTACTCTCCCTTTCTTTCCCTTTCCACACTTTACTCTTTTGAAGAAGTCATGATATACAGCCCACACTAAGGGAATGGGGAGTTATGCTCCACCTCCTTGGATTATAGAGTATCTACATAAATCATTTGGTTTCTTCTGCATAGGATATTTGTGTATTCTACCCTCTTCCATTTATTTATTTATTCAATCATTTATTTATATCAGCGTGAACACATGATATTGATTTTATACTTTGGGTATATCTAATACTACTTTACTGATCAAATTGTTTCAGTTGGCCATTGGGAGCTCTTTCAGTTAGCTCCTATGTCCCTTTGACATATCCCCATCATTGTGGAGTTTTTCATTTTATTTTGTTTGCGGGGGCAGTTTGGGGGTGGTTTTTGGTTTTTTGTTTTATATTGTTTTTTGAGACCTTCCTTACTTTGTGGTACATAAAATGACCCAGACTTATCTGGTATGTGTCTTGCCCCAAGTCCTAGAATCCAAGAAGACTTAGTTTCTTGTATTGGAGAATGGCATTAAAACTATAATCTGGGTACCAGGCACACTCATTGTTATTGGAGTATTGTTGTTACTAGACCTACTCAGCAGACCAACCAAGGAAATACATGTAAATATATGTGTGTATACTAACACAAGTATATACATGTGTAATATTTCTATATGTAACCATCCATGTCCATATTAAGCTAATATCAGTCAATTCCAATATAGATGTATAATAGTATCAAAATTGTTAACCCATACTCCCATGAGATACAACTTCATCACTAGAATAAATGCTTACATACAGATTCTTTTGCCTCTAGTTTTACAGATTCCATTCATTTCCAAAGTTACTTAGGTCAGCAACTTTCCCTCCCAACCCTTTCAGTCAGGTTGTTTCATACATCTGTATTATAGTTAGACTGTTTTATCACAGTCTGCATTCCATCCTGGGATTCCCCCTGACTTCCTAAATTATTTTTTAAATTTTCATACATTAAAGTTCCCTCTTTGTGTGGCAAAGTTCAATGGGTTTTGACAAATACATAATATTATTTGTCACAATTACAGTATTATACATAATGATTTCATTGCCCTAAAAAAAAAAAAATCCCCTATGCTTCACCTATTCAATCCTCCCTCCTCTCCTCCTGGCAACCACTTATTTTTTATTGTCTTTATAGTTTTATCTTTTCTAAAATGTCATATAGTTGAAATTAAACAATATGCAGCCTTTTTAGATCAGCTTTCTCCACTTAGCAGTATGCATTTAAGATTCATTCATGTCTTTTGTGGCTTGATAGCTCATTTCATTTTCTCTCTGAATAATATTCCATTGAATGGATAAACTAGTTTATCCACTCACCTATTGAAGCATACCTTGGTTGCTTTCAGTTTTGGGTGATTATGAATAAAGCTGCTATCAACATTCACATGTGAGCTTTTGTATGGACATAAGTTTTCAAATCAGCTAGAGAAAATAATGAGTACGCTGCTAGATTGTATTTTAAGACTGTGTTTAGCTTTATAAGAAACTGCTGGCTAGGTGGAGTGGCTCACACCTATAATCTCAGCACTTTGGGAGGCTGAGGCAGGAGGATTCTTAACGCCCGAGTTCAAGACCAGCCTGGGCAAAATAGCAAGATCCCACCTCTGGCCAGGCATGGTGGCTCACGCCTGTAATACTAGCACTCTGGGAGGCTGAGGCGGGCAGATCCTTTGAACTTAGAAGTTCAAGACCAGCCTGAGCAAGAGCAAGACACCATCTATACTAAAAAAATAGAAAGAAATTAGCTGGACAACTGAAAATATATAGAGAAAAAATTAGCCGGGCACAGTAGCACATGCCTATAGTCCTACCTACTCGGGAGGCTGAGGCAGTAGGATTGCTTGAGCTCAGGAGTTTGAGATTGCTGTGAGCTAGGCTGATGCCACAGCACTCTAGCCCAGGCAACAGAGTGAGACTCTGTTTCAAAAAAAAAAAAAAGACCCCACCTCTACGAAAATTGTTTTAAACATTTTTTAAAAATTAGCTGAGTATGGTGGTACACACCTGTAGTCCTAGCTACTTGGGATCCTGAGGCAGGAGGACCACTTGAGCCAGAGAGTTGGAGATTGCAATGAGCTGTGCTCACCCCACTACACTCCAGCATGAGTGACAGAGTGATACCCTGTCTCAAAAAGAAAAGTAAAGAAAAAGAAATTGTCAAACTATCTTCCAAAGCCACAGTACCATTTTGCATTCCCACTAGAAATGAATGAGGTTTCTTGTTGCTTTGCTTTGTTTTGTTTTAATTTTAGTCATTCTAGTAGGCATGTAGTGATATATCATTATTCTTTTGATGTGCAATTCCTTAACCACAAATTATGGTTAGCATCTTTTCATATGTTTGTTATCTGTATATCTTTATTGAGGTGACTGTTCAGATCTTTTGCCAATTTTAAATTGGGTTTTTTGTTTTCTTATGCTGAGGTCTAAGAATTCTCTGTATACTTTGGATACAAGTCCTTTTTCAAGATATATGTTTTAAAAATATTTGCAGTGCATGGTTTGTCTTTCCATTTTCTCTTAACAGTGTCTCTTAAAAGTCTGTCTTTACAAATTTTGTTCATTTTAATAAAATTCAGCTTATCAATTTTTTCTTTCATGGATCATGCTTTTTGTATTATATCTAAAAACTCACTGCTAAATCAAAGATCACCTAGATTTTCTCTTATATTATCTTCTAGAAGCTTTACTGTTTTGTGTTTTACATTTAAGTCTATGATCCATTTTGAATTAATTTTTGTGAAATGTGTAAGGTCTGTGTCTAGGTTAGTTTTGTTTGTTTGTTTTTCATTTTTGGTTTTGTTTTTGCATATGGACATCCAATAGTACAGCACCATTTGTTGAAAAGGCTATCCTTTCTCCATTACATTGCCTTTATTCCTTTGTCACAAATCAAATGACTATATTTGTGTGGGTCTATTTCTGGATTCTCTATTCTGTCCCATTAACCTATTTGTCTATTCTTTCACCAATACTATACCATCTTGATTGCCATAGCCTTACAGTAAGTCTTGAAGTTGGGTAGTGTCAGTCCTTCCAA
Source organism: Cheirogaleus medius (assembly GCA_008086735.1). Classification (NCBI taxonomy): domain Eukaryota; kingdom Metazoa; phylum Chordata; class Mammalia; order Primates; family Cheirogaleidae; genus Cheirogaleus; species Cheirogaleus medius. The sequence continues at coordinate 19,611,224 of VBSM01000949.1, read as the reverse complement.
CTTTGTTCTTCTCTTTCTGGGTCTTTTGCCTTTCCATATAAACTTTAGAATCATCTTGTCAATATCTACAAAATATCCTCTTGGGATTTTGATAAGGATTGCATTGAATATATAGATCAAGTAAGGAAGAAGTGACATCTTAACAATATTGAGTTTTTCAATCCATGAACATGGAATATCTACCCATTTATCTAGATCTTTTATTTATTACATCAAAGTTTTATAGCTTTCCATATGTAGATTCTAGGCATATTTGTTAGATATAGACCTAAGTATTTCATTTTGGGGGTACCATTGTAAATTTTATCTTTTTATTTCAAATTCCAATCATTCATTTCTAGTATATAGGCAAGTCATTGATTTTGTATATTACCTTGTATCCTGTGACCTTTCTATAATCACTTATTAGTTAAGGAGTTTTTTGTAGACTCTGATTTTCTAGATAGAAAATCATGTCATCTCAGAACATAGGCAGTTTTATTTCTTCCTTCTTAATCCATATACTTTTAATCTCCTTTTGTGTCTTATTGCATTACCCTAGTACAAAGTTGAATAGGATAGCAAGAAAAAATAATCTTTGCTTTGCTCCCAAACTTAGGTGGAAAGTATGTACTCACTGTCAAATATGACATAAACTGTATATTTTTGTAGATGTTCTTTATCAAGCTGAGGAAATTCTCCTCTATTCCCAGTTTACTGAAAATTTTATCATACAGAAAAGCATCACCAGATCTCCCATCAAGGAAGGGCTTGTTTCCCCAGCTGTCAGCTACATCAGGTTCTGCCTCAGCTACAGAGCCACCTTGCCCCAAGGAACACTCTTCCTAGGGCAGCTCACATTCAGTGATCAATACAGTTGTATTGTAAAGGGCCAACCATTTCAGTCTGATCAGGATCAACTCTGATGGATAACATATGCTCAAAGCTCCCTGTGGAATCAGACAAAGCATTGCCAGGCCTTTATCACAATTCAACTTTTCCCTCTACCCAACCCTGCTTCCTCCTCCTCTGCTCAACAGGTGCTGATTTCTACCAAACTCTACCTCAATGCCTACTTTCAAGAAGCCAACCTGTGACTCTCCTTACAGAGCAAACTCATTTTCCATGCCATTTCATGAATCACAGGGTGGGGGGCTTTTTCTCCATCAACTTCACAAAAAATAAACAAATAAACAAAAAACTACAATTGAGTAGAGGGAAAAGACTAGGAAAGAATTGCCCTCACTATCTGGGTATCACTTGAGCATGCTACATTTTGATGCTTGGCTGCAGGGTCCATATGCATTTGCCATTATCACTCAATAAAGATTCTTCCAAGACTCCTTATCCACAGTGCAGAGTAATGCAGCCACATTAACAGAGATTCTCAGACTCTGAAATGGCCTGGCTTCAGTCCTGGACAAGGGAGGAATCCAAGTGGGGAGATGTTACAACCAGAAAGCCTCTTCAAAAAGCAGCACCACAGGCAAAAAACCAAAGAACTAAGCAGAGGTGTCACAAAGATGAAATTCAAGGGAGAATCAGTCAGAGGGTTGTCACTAAAGGTTCTAGTTCAGGACAAGATGAAACAGAGTGATACAACCCAGAACAGTATCTTGTATATAAGAGTAGATGTTCAATAAATATTTGCTGAATGAATTAATGAATACATTTGGAGTTAGGAGTTCTGGCTCCTGGTTCCAGTTTTTGGATACACAGTATATGATTGAAATCCAACTATAAAACTATATATAGGTTGTTTCTTTTCCATGTGTTCAACCTCCAAGCAATACTTAATAGACTGATAATTTATAGATTGATACTTCATAAATTGAACTCTGTAAGTACAGCTTTTTTATATCTGTAGATGGCTGGCTATTTCATAGTAGCATTTTTGGCCAACTAATATTTCCACTTTAGTAGCATCCCCATCTTTAAAAGTAAAGCAATGTTTGTGCAATTATATGCATATTTTATTGCATTTGTTCTTATTAGTAGGTTACAAAAATGAGTGGAGAGAGAAAAATGAAAATGCTGATAGCCGTGGTAAAAAGCATAGGTCTCATTAACTCAATATAATAGAGACAAAGATAGAAATCATTAGGCCTGTGGAAAGTGATAAGTCATTAGCCTCAATCAGATGCTCATTGACTTCAAACTGGTCAACCTTGTGCTCTGTTATGAAAGGAAAGAACAAAATGAAAGAATATGTACGAAATGTACAAATCACTGAGGATGATGCCTAAAAGGCAAGATGTAATTAGAGATGTTAGGATGTTTTTTGGCTCTCTAGTTACAGAACCTACATGCAATCTTGTTGAAGTTTTATACATTTGACTTTTGCACAAGTCTTCAAAAGAAAATTATGCACAAAACTGGGGGAATACCTCAATTAATGCAATGGCCTTCCACTGTTACAGAGTTGTTGTATATCTCACATTAGACAACAAGATCTGTAACTTCAATACTGGTTTTGACTTTGTAACATTCATACAAGCCTTGCTATTTTTTAAGCACAAACACATCGGTAATTTTGTTGGCCTAATACCAATAAACACAAATAAACAGGTACAGGTATGAGTATGGGTATGGGTATATATTCATGTACCTAGGCACCGTGGCATACTCCCTTTTCTGGAATGTGGTCCATGAAGAAGGGGGTTTAAAAAACAAAACAGAAGAAAGTATAAAAGGGACAAGGGAGTAGAGAAAAGAGACTCCTAGGTCTAATTCCTAGCACTTCCCCTGAGGTTGACACCTCCCTTTCTTCTAAAGTACATCCATCACCTTACTCTGCTTCTCTTTTACATCCAGGCCACCATCCCTATAGGACTCCGGTTCCCAAACACTATGCCAGGAGAAATTCAAGCCTAGACGATGCAGAAAGCTCAGTCTTTGACCCGGTCATCTCTAAAGTGGAACAGTGTCTGAGGACAATGGGTAGAAGAGGATGATGGCCTCTTATCATTTCTTTTTAATAAAATATTATAAATAATGCAGCCATTTCAATATTGCCTTAAGTTAAATATTGAAAACTTTTGTTTTCTTTATGCTCCAGTATTTTGCTGATGACATGAAAGCATTTTGAAGAATACACAGTAGGTATTTTTCCATTTGCAAATTTAACATTCATGATTTTAATGATTTGTGAGAGACTCTGGAGGACTGCGACATGTAGCAATTTGTAATTTTGCTAAGGCACCTATTTGATTCACCTCCACTGAGCTGGTGTATAGGAAATTAGTCTTTAGGTGGTGAATAAGCCAGTACCTGCATTTGATGCCAGTCTGTTATTCATCATAGTGCTGTCGACGAATCTGGGGTATTCTTGAAAGTCTAGACAAATACTAAGAGTCTACTGTATAGTTCAATACTGTTAGGTGTTAGAATCGTAATACATAAAAATGCAGACAGATCTCATTGAGATGACTCCACCTGACTCCAAAGCCAACCGCAGGTACCCAGGGTGGTCAAAGCCAAATAACCCACATCTGTTTTACATTCTTCCAGGGCACTGGGCATAATAATTGGCATAATAATCTAGCACTTACTTTTTTGTATCATATAAACATTGAGGTATTATTAAAAATATTTTGACCACTAATGTTGAGTGCTGGTATGCTTCCTCATCCAAGGTAGACACTGTCCAATGCCTGCCAATGTCCATCCTCTATCTCTTTCTTGCTAACAGACCCTCAGGTTGTCCATGGCAGCAATGGATCCAGTCCCCCCTTTATCCACTCAACTTATGTCGAGAGGTAGCCCTGTTAATCCAGTTCTGGCTAAAGATATGTAAGAAGAAGCTATCTGGGAAAATTCTGGGGAAACACTGCTTTCTTACAAAAGGAACAGATGTGGCCTGAATCATTGCCCCCACTTTCCTGCCTTGAACATGGCCATGAGGACTAAAGCTATGGAAGCCGTCTTGCAACCATGAGGTAATAAGCAACAAAGAAAGAACTGCAACAACGGGTCTTGACATTTTTGAGCCACTGAGCCAATATTACCAGACTTTTTTGTATAAGAAAAAGAAAACCCTGTTCTCTTCAAGCCTTTATAAGTCAGTGTGTCTGTTTCCCATGGCCAAATGAATAAAAGTATGCCACTCATAAAAACACATCCTATGACTGTAAAAGGCTAAGAGGCTCTTTGAATGGTAACCTTGATCCCTCAGACCTACTTACTTTACCTTGCTAGTTGGAGCACAGAGCTTCCATAGGAATCTTCTCTTTCATTTTCACCATATTTCTTTCAGTATGTGTTCATACTCCAGAAGAAATAGACTTTGTCTATGGTGTGTCATGATATCTCTTTCTATCAGTCTCATCTTTGATGTCACATCTCAGTTACCAATGAACTATTTCAGGAAAGAGGTAAATCCTAAAGAAGGACTGGCAAATGCTATTAGTGGTTTTCTGAATCATACTTGAAAAACCTGTCAAGAACCAAGGGCAGCCTGAAAACCTGAGAAGGGAACAAAATGAGTTACAATAAAAAAACAGGGCCCTTCTAAAATTCTTATGACAAGTCTATACATACGCCATGGAATATTCAGCTAAGAAGACACTTTTCTAGGAGCTCTACCAACTAGGAAGACATAAAGATAATGTTTCCATCCAAAGGGCAATAAAATTCAGCTTAATTAAACTAACTTTTTAGAAGCAACTACTAAAGGCCAGCTTGTATGAGAGTAGTCAGAAACATAAAATGAATTAAGACAAGGGCCATAGCCACAAGGAAGTAATGCTCTATGATGAGATATGTGCTCCTTTAACCAATAAGCTGAGAGTTCTCCATTTTCATTTTTTTCCCAGGTAGAGATATAATAATTTCATCTTCCTTGGAGTTTCAGTGTTTCTCTCTCTGTATTACTAAGCCAGATGCTATTTACTGTGCCTCACGATGGGGGGGTGAGAGGCAGAGAGGCTCCTTAACTTTCCATTCATCCTCAGCCTGTGCCATTTGGCAGGCAGGCTGCCCAGCCTGGATGTCAACTTTTTACAAACATCTATTGAAACTGTCAGTTATCTTGATGAGCACTGCTCCAGTGAAAGAACAGCATAATTGGGGGGTGAAGTGGTAGTGAGCTATTTTTTTTTTCACCAGGAACAGGAACAAAACTTCTTTCTGGGGATAATGTATTTACTGTTATTATTTGGTATGTATCACATAAATTCCAAAGAATTCAAGAGTGAAAATATCTAATTCCTCAGGTTTTAGGAGAGTATATAATCTTTCTAGTTTGGGGAAATACAAAGATTCATGGAACTCTATTTCTTTCTTTTCTTATTTTTTTTTCTTGGCCCTATTTTAAACAGAAAAATCCTGGTGCTTATTTTTCTTGGATCCTTGTATGCTTAAATACAAGACAGCAGGACTATAAAGGACCCCAGTGATTAAGCCTCAAGGCAAAGATGAATTTAAATGATCTATGACATTGTCCTCTAACACACCGGATGGTTCATTATTAAGTCAACCAATGTAATTTCTAGTATCCTTCCCATCCCACCTAGTCTATAAATCCAAGACTCTAGCCATTTGCCCACTCCTGACCATCCTTTAAAACCCAACTCAATTGCCAAAACCCCAGTGATACCTTCCTCTCTCCCCCAAGCAGTGCTAATGTTTCTTTTCCCCTAATGTTCATCTGTCTCCTGCCTTTCTCTCATCTGGCCTTTCTCCAGCCATATTCTTTTTTTTTCAGCATATTATGGGGGTACAAATGTTTAGGTTACATATGTTGCCTTGCCCCTCTCCCTCCCCACCCCCAGTCAGAGCTTCAAGTGTGTCCATCCCCCAGATGGTGCGCATTGCATCCCCAGCCATATTCTAATTGTTGTTTACCTTTCTGTCTTTCCCCTTAGTGATGTCCCAGGAGATGGGGACCAAGTTTATTCATCTTTGTACCCCAGGGCCTTGTGCATTTTCTGGCACATGGAATATGCTCAATATGTGTTTGCTAGATGGAAAAAGGAAAGAATAAATGTGACAAGAGAGGAGTATCTTGGTGTGTGCTTACTACTCAAAGAGCTCCACGGTAGAGCAAGTGCAATGGGCTTTGGCTCTGGCTCATAACCCAGCAGAGGGCAGCAGAGAGCTAAGGAGCAGAAACTCCTGGAGGGATGACTAACTCCAGAAAGGGTTTGCCTAGGCCAATGTCTGAAAGAGTCTTCCCCACATTTTCTTCTAGGATTCTTAAGGTTTCATGCCTTAGATTTAAGTCTGTTATCCATCTAGAATTGATTTTTGTAAGAGGTGAGAGGTGGGGATCCAGTTTCAATCTTATGCATGTACCTATCCAGCTTTCTCAGGACCATTTATTGAAAAGGGATTCTTTTCTCTAGTGTATATTTTTGTCTGCTTTGTCAAAGATTAGATGACAATATGCAGATGGTTTCACCTCTGGATTCTCTGTTCCAAAGATCTACATCTCTATTCTTGTGCCAATACCATGATGTTTTAGTTACTATAGCCTTGTAGTACAGCTTGAAGTCTGCTAGACTGATATCTCCCAATTTGTTCTTTTTGCTTAAGATTGCTTTGGCTATACAAGGTCTTCTCTGGTTCCATACAAAGCATACAATTATTTTTTCTAAATCAGTAAAGAATGATGCTGGTACTTTGATGGGGATTGCATTAATTCTGTAGATCACTTTAGGTAGTATGGACATTTTAACAATGTTGATTCTACCAATCCATGAGCAAGGTAGATTTTTCCATCAGTTTACATCTTCTACAATTTCTTTTCTTAGTGTTTTGTAGTTCTCCCTGTATAAGTCTCTCATCTCTTTCATTAAATATATACCTAGATATTTGATTTTCTTTGAGGCTATTGTGAAAGGTACTGCATTTTTATTTGAGTTTTGGCTTGACTGTTATTGGTGTATAAGAATGCCTCTGATTTGTATGCATTAATTTTGTATCCTGAGACTTTACTGAATTCATTTATCAATTCCAGGAGTCTCTTGGTTGAATCCTTGGGATTTTCTAGATATAATATTATATCATCAGCAAAGAGTGAGAGTTTGATCTCTTCTGCCCCCAGTTAGATATCCTTAATTCCCCTCTCTCGTCTAATTGCTCTAGCAAGGACTTCCAGCACTATGTTGAATAGAAGTGGGGATAGTGGGCATCTTTCTCTGGTTCCAGATCTAAGTGGGAATGATTTCAATTTTTCCCCATTCAGAATGATATTGGCTGTGGGTTTATCAAATACAGATTCCTATATGGCTAATATGATTATATTTCACCTATGAATCGATTTCAGCTTGCCTCCAAGGAGCTTTATCAAGTTACATGTTCCTGAAATTACTAAAGAAACCAGCACCCTGTCCAGTGCCTCAGCTACCCTTCCATTTGCAGAGCATGAGTCCTGCAGCTGGAATAACCACATTTATGAGTCTGCAGATAATTGTGCTTATCTGCTTCTCCTGCCATCTAAACCCCGTTATAACCACTGTCACCTCTACCGTCTCCTGTTCCTAGTCAGTTCCCCCTGACAGGCCCCTGCCCACACCTGGATCTCTGCCACCACTAGACTCTGGATCTCATCTCCCCTGAGACACAGATTTGTTTTCATCTCATTAATGCTGAGGTAGAAACCCTCCCTGCATAAAGAGGAGCCAGAACCAGAGGCCAGACTTGCAACTGATGAATCTAGAGATAACTTCACTCCAAGTTGGTCATTGCAGGAAGAACCTTGGGAGGGCACAGAGGAGTGGCCTTGCTAATTAAAACAAATCCAAAGTATCTGGATTCTAGTGTAAGATGCTGTGGCTAAATGTCAAAGCCCACAGAATGATAAAGCCTCCCTGTCAGAATGCTGACAGGCAAGGACAGCAGTGGCTAGGGAGATGCTGACTCTCTGTGGCTCACCTGTGTCACAACTGTCCTTCCTGAGCACTAATGACCAGAGCCCACATTGAAGAAAGCAGGTGTCCTGAGAGACGGACTTCACTTGTAAGAGATGCATGGCTGCACTTGTTAGAAATTATTAAAAGCACTGATATAGATGGCAATGAGTATCTAAAAAGGATGCTTCATCACAAGCCATGGCCTGAGACCTCAATCAAATACAATATCAATTCAATAAAATCTATCTGAAGACTTTGAAGATCCAGTTTTGCTTTGTACCTATATTAATTTCAAAACATTGGCTGAATTCTGGATTGAAAGGATTGATAATGAATGTTATTTTTAAACACATTGTTTCAGTTTTCACTATAGAAAAAATATTTTGGTGCAGGGACCTAAAAATGAACATTAATTCTGGCTTTTGGCCTACAATTCCTTTTCTATGTGGGACCTGTCTGTTCCTTTCAGATCAGTATTTGACTAACTCTTTGAGTCATTTATTTTGTACTTTTTTATACTCACAACAATCCTATGAAGTAGGAAGAGCAGATATTAACAATTATCATTACTGCATTTTATGGTTAAAATCTCAGATTCAAAGAGATCACGTAGCTTGCCTGAGATTCCAGCTATGAAATGGTGGATCTAAGACCCCATTTGTAATGGCATGGGAACTCTTGGGGAAGAAAACTTTACCAGGTAGTTCGGCTACTGGCCATCAGAACCATCTGAGATTGGCCTCTCCCCTTGGTTTCTTCAACTGGGCAGTGCTCTCTGACAGTTTTATTACTGGCCAATGAGCCTGGAACTCTACCTACTTTCACACACAACTCACTGTCATTTGCTACAACTCTTTCCTTTTACTTTCACCTGCCAAAAAAGATTCTTATTCCAACCTCAATGGTGCTGGTAACTTCAGCTTCCATCAAAAATGATTTTTCTACTTGAATATTCTCTGTGCTGTGTGTTCATTCATTTGTGATGAAATAGTCTTTCTTTTTTTTCTCCCTAGCCCCAGATCAACCTTATCCTCCTTCTAGGGCATATTACATACAAAGCCTGAGTATCAGAAGAGGAATTTAGTAAAATAACCCAATGTGCAAGAAGAAGAGACATAGTATCATAACAAGCAGTGACTATGACATGAGATCAATGTTGGCAATATAAAAGGTCTAGTTGTCAGGATCAAAAGCCACCACCACCACCACAACCAACACTCAATCCTAGAGTAGAACCAAATGGAACTGGATGGTTGACAAGCTGCTGCAGAGGCCAAGGAGAAAAAAACAGGTCCCTAGGAAGGAGGAAAAAAATGGAATCAGGGAGTAGAGAGTTTGGGGATGGGAGGAAAAAGAGGGACAGGGTACAAAGAGGATGGTTTAGGGGTAGGCAAGTGAAGTAGCCCTAAGGGCCACATTTGAAGACTCTAAGAGCCTTGAGAGTCTGGGAGTTTATAGAAGCTGAAAATAAAAGGGAGGCTATTCCAAAATCTTCTACTACCTATGGCCTCAGTTCAACTTGAAAATAAAAGTAAGAGATTATTTTAATTATTCTTTTGGACTCTGTGTGTTTGATTCTCAAGTACTAATTGCTTAATAATGAATTGAACCACCGTCTGCTTCCACAAATGGGGTTGTAGATCTGGTCATGCTACAACTATTTACTAATCACCAACCAAGAACCAGGCACTATGATGAGAATATGGAGATGAATAATAATACATAGCCTTTCCTTAGAAAACTCTCAGTCCCAGAGACTCTTTGAAGACAATGACCATGATGGTTAATTTAATGTGTCAACTTGAATGGTCTAAGGCAAGGGTCCTCAAACTTTTTGAACAGGGGGCCAGTTCACTGTCCCTCAGACCATTGGAGAGTGTGCACTGTGGGGCCAGGACGAGTCGACTGCTAAGCAGGACAGGCAGTGGCGGCAAAAACACCCAGCGGGCCGGATAAATGTCCTAGGTGGGCCGCATGTGGCCCATGGGCCGTAGTTTGAGGATGCCTGGCCTAAGGGATGCCCAGATAGCTAGTAAAATATTATTTTGGGTGTGTCTTTGAGAGTGTTCCTGGGAGATACTAGCATTTGAAGCAGTAGATTCAGTAAAGAAAAGTCAACCCTCACCAATGTGGGCAGGCATCATCCAATCCACTGAGGGCCTGAATAAAAGAAAAATGTGGAGGAGGATGAATTCTCTCTGTCTCTTCTTGAGCTGAAACATCCATCTTCTCCTGGCATAGGACATTGTAGCTCCTGGTTATCAGCCTCCTGACTCTGGGACTACACCAGCACCCTATCCACCACCTCCTTCCCCTCCCCTGGTTCTCAGGCCTTTGAACTCAAACTGAATTACACCACCAGTTTTCCTAGTTCTCCAGCTTGCAGATGGCATATCGTGAGACTTCTTGGCCTCTATAACCAAGTGACTCAATTCTCATAATAAATCACTTTTCATAAATCTCTCTATATATCTTATTGATTCTGTTTCTGTGGAGAACTCTGACTAGCACAATGACCATGGACATTTAAATTTTTTAATGAGCATATTATTATTTTCTCACTTAATTTTCAACAAATATCAAGGCTTCATCAAGACAATGGATACAGATGTCTGCTGCAGTCAAACCATGAATTGAAAACAAATATGAAACTTAGAGCAAAATCTTTGGGAACGATGACCTCTGTCTCTTCTGAGCACTGAATAATAACTAATATTTACATAACATTTTTCATATATCCTACTTAGTTCTTATTTTGTATACATAATAATATGAATACCTATGAGGTAAGAACTAATACTATTACGCCAATTTCACAGAAAAAGAAATTGAAACTCAGAATACTTAATAAACTTGAACTCAATTTTCTTTTGCTTTTTCCTGAACTACCAATCCTGGGCTAATACAACCCAATAAGCCACCACCCTTTCTGGAGAGAGCAGCAGCAAATTCTAGGATATAATAAAAATTTTGCTTTGATTACTTTGAAGATTCTTATGATGTTCTGGTTTGGCATCTGGTTATTCAATCTTTTGGTAAGTAATAGGCCATTCTGGTTGCTGGTTCCAATTTGTTCACACTGAACATTTTTTATTATTTTAAAACAACAAAATCACAAATAAGGCACTAATAATATACAAGTAAACTTTAAGAATTTAATGTCACAATTAAATTCAGGCATTTCTTGAGGAAAAAGTGAATTGAGAAAGGGAGTATGAGACTGTATTGAATGCTACATTTTCTTATACCATTTTAATTTCTTTGTATTCAAATAAATGAAGATAATTCTAGTAAAAACATTATTTTTTTAGAATTGGAAGTATTTTGTTACTTTTTAAAAAATGAATTGTCTTTATTCCTCACAATGATTCTTATTGACCTACCTTAGCAATTGTACAGTAGTGTTCCCTATCAGAGCCATTTGAGATATAGTCTTGGAACAACTGTGATTTGAAGCACTATGGAAACTCACAAGAGTTTCTCTTCTACTAAAGATGCTTTCTAAAAGCATAATAAAACACTGAGGGAAAAACATCCTATAACCATGTGTACAAAAGAGATGGGAGGGAAAATGACAAGAATAGTGCGTATGAAAAAGAGGGATAGATCTCCATCTTCTACCACATACAACAATCAATTCACAAATGGATTAAAGACTTTACTAGAAAAAAACATTGGGGAAACATTACACAGCATTGGTCTGGGCAAAAATTTTTTGGACAAAACTGCAAAAGCACAGGCAACAAAAACAAAAATAGATAAATGGTATTACATCAAGTTTCTGCACAGCAAGTGAAACAATTAACAAAATGAAGAGAAAATCTACAGAATGGGAGAAAATATTTGCAAACTATCCATCTGTCTTAGTCCATTTGTGTTGCTATAAAGGAATACCTAAGACTGGGTAATTTATAAAAAAAAAAAAAGGAGGGGAGGTATTTGGCTCACAGTTCTGCAGGCTGTACAAGAAACATGGCACCAGCATCTGCTTCTGATGAAGACTTCAGGTTGTTTCCACTAATGGTGGAAGGTGAAGGGGAGACATGTGTACAGAGATCGCATGACAAGAGAGAAAGGCAAGAGAGAGGGAAAGGAAGTGCCAGACTCTTAACAACCAGCTCTTGCAGAAACTATTAAAACTAGAACTCACTCATTATCCGAAAACAGCACAAAGCCATTCATGAGGGTTCTGCCTCCATGACCCAAACACTTTCCATTAGGCCCCACCTCCAACATTAGGGATCAGACTTCAACATGGAGTTTAGAGGGTCAAATATCCAAACTATAGCACCATCCAATAAAGAATTAATAATCAGTATGTATAAGGAACTCAAGTCAATAGCAAAACAACAAATAATCTGATTTTAAAATAGGCAAAGCCAGGCATGGAGGCATGCACCTGTAGTCCCCAGCTACTTGGGAGGCTGGGGCAAGAGGATCACTTGAGCCCAGAAGTTCAAGGCCAGCCTGGGCAACATAGCAAGTCCCCATTTCCAATTTTAAAAAATTAGGCAAAAGATCTGAGTAGACATTTCTCAAAAGGAGATATACAGATGGCCAACAAGTACATGAAAAAGTGCTCAACATCACTAATCACCAGGAAATGCAAATCAAAACCACAACAAGATATCATCACATCACAGTTAGATGGCTTTCATCAAAAAGACAAAAACGACAAATGCTGACAAGGATACAGAGAAAGGGAAATACTCATACACTGTTGGTAGGAATGTAAAGTAGCAAAGCCATTATGGAAAACAATATGGAGGTACCTCAAAAAACTAAAATTAGAACTACCATATGATCCAGCAATCCTGCTGCTGGGTATATATCTAAAAGAAAGAAAATCAGTATATTGAAGAGATATCTGCACTCCCATGTTCACTGCAGCACTATTCACAATAGCCAAGATATGGAATCAACCTAAGTGTCCATCAATGGATGAATGGATAAAGAAAATGTGATATATATACACAAGGGAATATCATTAAATCATAAAAAAGAATTAAATCAAGTCATTTGCAGCAACATGAATGGAACTGGAGGTCATTATGTTAAATAAAATAAGCCAGGCACAGAAAGACAAATATCACATATTTTCACTCATGTATGGGAACTAAAAAAGTGTATCTCACTTTTTTAGGTGGAGAATGGTGGTTACCAGAAATGGGGAAGAGTGGGGGAAGAAAAGTTGGTTAATGGGTAGAAAAATACAGTTAGATAGAAGTAATAAATTCAAGTATTTGATAGCATAATAGGGAAATTATAGTTAACAATAATTTATTGCAGATTTCATGATAGCTAGAAGAGAATAATTGTAATGTTCCCAATGCAGTAAAAAGATAAATGTTTGAGGTGATGGATATCCCAGTTACCCTGACTTGATCATTATACATTGTACACATGTGTCAAAATATCAAATGTACCCCCAAAATATGTACAACTCTGATATATCAATTTAAAAAAGAATCTAGGGAAATAAAAAGGAGGGACTGAATAAAAGAGAGAAGAGGGAAGAGAAGGCACAAGTAGTAAGAAGAGAGAAAAGGAAGGGGAAAAACAAAAAGAACAACAAAAAAAAGAAGGTTCTCACTTTGCCTCTTGGCCTAATTCTGGCCTTTTCCATCCTCGCTGAACACACCCAAACACCACACACACACACATAACTTCTTTGACAGTTTTCTCCGTTCCACATATCTTGCACAGTAAGTAGAAATTGGCATTGTGATGATCTAAGACATTTCTTTCACAAATACAAAATTAAGGCCATAAATACATCAACTATTTGCAAATTATTTTAAAATTAAATTTTTAAAAGATACTCAGAATGAAAACATTTACAAAAAATAGCTCCATGAAAGATTAATACTTAAGTCGCTTTATATATTCAGCAATCTGCCGTAATTCTTTCTGGATTTCTGGCTTTCTGGGTTTTTTTTTAACCAATAAAATTTAGTTGTTGAATAAATGGATGATACACAAAACAGAAATTCTAAATCATTAAAGAACACAACCCCAACCAGAATTTGCTTTCCATGCTCTCTCCTGTATACCTACCCACCCTCTGGCCCCTTGGGAATGTGGCTTGGACACCAGAATTTTATCTTTGGGGAATATTTTGACAGTTGACAAGGAAAATAGCATAAAATATTTAAATTGGGACTGTCATATATACACACCCATGTGTGCATGTACATGTTTGAATGCGTGCACACACACCAATCCCAAGTATATAGAAGCTATACCTATAACCTTCTCATGCACTGATGTGTAAAGGAAATTTTGAGATTTGGATTATAGCTTCCACCTCTTCAATGGAACCATATTATATTCCTGGATGAACTGTCAAACAGCCTGATAACACTGTTTAAATTCACAATTGGGCATATGTTTCCATTTAATCTGAGAAACAGTAAGGCCCGTTCTGGCCAGTGCTATGCTGCTTATCTGCTGCTTCCTCCTTGGTTGTCAGTGTTTCTGAAATACCAGTGCTACAGGCAAAGCACTCTGATTAGGATGTCAGCCTGCCTTAGAGCAAAGGCTGCCAACTGCCAGCCTGTGTTGGGAAACTGAAGGGCCCTTAGCTCTAGCCCAGGGTTGGGAAGCTGGTTAGGAAGTTCCCAACAGATATAAGAAACTGCTGCGGAAGAAATTGCTGCGGAGAGCTGTGCTCCCAAAAGGTAGCCTGGCCTATCTAGAAATGTGAGCCAGTATCGAGAGATGTCTTTCATTGGGGGACATATTCAGGCACCCTCACTCCTTCTAAATCCCCATTTTTCACTGTAAATAGATAAGTATTGTTTTATATTCTTAATAATAAAAAGATAACAAGAAAGGAAAATTTTGTTATTCCTTTTTTCATTTCAATTTTAATTGCATAAATAGTATATGGATATATTCATGTTGTAAGGAATTCAAAATTCCATAATTTAAAACATGTGATTGCTTTCCCTATTCCTGGGTAGGTACCCTTCATATCATTTTTGCATGCATTTATTTACCTATATATGAACAAACTTTTTTTTAACAGAAAGGAGATCAGACCTTACTATTGGCTCTGTGACTTGATTTCTACACTTTAGCAACACATCCCAGAGATCATCCCATGTCTGAACACACTGCTCTACCTCATTCTTTGTAATGGTTGTCTATTATTGCATAATAATAATTTATTAACTATACTCTTAATTATTGACATGCATGATGCCTCCAATTTTTTTTGCTATTATAAGCAATGCTGAAATGAGCTTCCTTGTACATCAATCTTTATAAAACTTGTGCTTGAGGGTTTTTGGTGAAAAGTCTCCTAGAAATGGATTGCTGGGTCAAATAGTATGTGAATTTTAAAATTTGATTAATGCTAACCAAGTGCCCTCCCAACAGGCTTGAAACAATCTTACTTCCATCAACTAAATATGAAAATTTGCATTTTACTGCATTGTTGTAAAGACCTGCTATCAAGTTTTTTGATTTTTACATTCTAATGGATGAACATTATCTTATTTCAGTTTTTATTTTCCTGATTACAACTTTGGATGAGTTTATTTTCAGAAATGTTTTGGACATCATTTTTTTCCTTTGTGAATTGCCCAATCTTTCTTTTTCTGCACATTTTTATTGAGGTGTTTGCCATTTATAGTTACTGATTTGTAGGAACTCATTATTGGGTATTAATTACCTTTCCTGTTATGTATGTTGAAAATATTTATGCTTGTCCACTCAAAATGACCGTTAATTTCAGTATAAGCTTTGTTAATTTGCTTTTGATATACTAAACATTTTTTTTACTTTAGTTCATCAAATTTCTGTCTTTGTGATTATGTAAGATGTTACATTAGGGGAACCTGGGAGAAGGGTATACAGGAACTCTCTATACTATCTTTGCAACTTTTATGTAAATTGGAAATTATTCCAAAATAAAAAGTAAATATTATATATGTAATTATTTATTTGTATGTATGCATACACACATATGTATATACACACACATATTCTTTTTCTTCTCCCTCTATGATATCTGTACTTCATGTATTACTTAGGGAGGCCTTCACTATCAAAGATTATAAAATATTATTTTATATCATCTAATGCTTTTACAGCTATGTTTATAGTAGTGGTGGTAGTGCGTTTTGCATTTAGTTTGTTAATATACCTAGAATTTAATTTTGTGTATGATATAATATTCAAAATGTGATATAATTAAGAATTCCCCATAAATTTATTCCCAAATGAAGAGCCCTTAATCTTAACATCATTGATAAAATGGTCTGTTATAATTTTACTGGTTGAAATACTCCCTTTATCATAAACTAAGTTCCCATATTTATAATACCTAAGTCTATTTCTGAATTCTTCCCCATTTCATTCTTCAATTTATCTATTTATAAATTATATATAAATTATTATATATATTATATATATAAATTATTATAAATTAATACTACACTTTTAAAACAACTATAGCTTCACAGTATTTCTTACTTCTTTATTGGCTTATGTACTGCCCTTTTTATATGATCTTTAGTGTCCTTTCGTTCAATTTAAGTAACTTGTTCTTGTCCCAAATTTGTTTTTTTTTAAAGGAAAATAATATCTCTATAAACTATTATCTATTTTATATGAAAAAGAGAACAGAAGGCTGGCCAATGGGCAGACTTTACTTTAAGATGAGTGTCACCATCACCACCCTAACTACCAAATGCCAGGACATGGAGATTTTAGGTTACCATGCCCACACTGTTCCTTGGCTGGGCTTTGGTCTACTTCATCATTAATTTCATCTCAAAGACTCCCTTCATGGCCACAAGATAGCTGCCGAACCTCTCAGCTGCACTTCTGGGTAGAGATCAAGGGCTTTTTTACCCAAGAGTTAAACAAAAGTTCTGGGCTTGGCTCTCAGAGGCCAGCACTGGACTATGTACCCATTCTTAAACTAATCCCCATGGCCAAGAGATGGGATAGATTGTTTCGTTTAAACCGACTTGAATTCAGGCCTGCCTGTCTTATTTCCTATAGCTTATTTCACATGATTGTAGTGAGAGGAATAGAGTATACAGGTAACTCATAATTTGAAGGTACATATCAGAGCTCTTAGCCCCCTAGTAGGTAGCTACCTGGGCCACTGCCCTACCTCCTTGCTTCAATACTCACATTCATTGGCAAATATAATTGCTGCCTGCTGCTTTCTATGAGGATAGAGCTATCAGCTAGCCCAGCTACCCTCAATTACATACCTCACTGATACCCCTTTGACACCTGTATGCTGTGCTTCTGGGGTTACAGGATATCCAGAGCTGATCCCTCTGTTGTAGCAGTCCTCATTTGTGTGCATTTCAGTTACATATTCCTCCATCGATATAAGCACATCTGCATTCTTTTTCAGGTATCCCTGATTGCACTCATTCATGTTTGTCAGCATGGTTATAAATTTAAATACTTTTCTCATATCATTTCTCATATTTCATGAGATTTCAGATAGAGAGGAGATATTATAGATGCATATGCTTCTTTCCTAACATTTTGATCCAATTTCTTGGAATTTGTAAAACAGAAAAACCAAATCACCTATAATCTCTCCACCCTTTACACAATTATTCTTATTTTCGTACAATCCTTTCTGGTCTTTGTCCACATATATAAATTCATATTTTTGTAATCAAAATGTAGCTAAAATTTTGCATTCTTTTTTCCATTTAATATACCTTAAACATTTTCCCATGTAATCTTCATAATTACCACTTTGATGGCTGCATAATTTTGCATTAAGGTGATTTAGTATCATTTGCTTAACTACTCCTCAATTTTTCACTATTACAGACAAGTGAAAATGAACAGTTTCCTTGTTATATAATGTTGTATAATGAACATATACCTTCTTTTTTTCTGATGTATCATTTCCTTAGGATATATACCCAGGAATTACAGGGGAGAGGATAGGAAAAGCAGTTTTAAGCATCTAGTGCTATTGTGTCATATTGCATTTTAAAACGATTTTAACAATGTACTCATTTTTTTTTTTTGAGACAGAGTCTGGCTCTCTTGCCTGGGCTAGAGTGCCATGGCATCAGCCTAGCTCACAGCAACCTCACACTCCTGGGCTCAAGCGAGGCTCCTCCTGCTTCAACCTCCCGGGTAGCTGGGACTACACACATGCACCACCATGCTCGGCTAATTTTTTTCTATTTTTAGTTGTTTGGCTAATTTCTTTCTATTTTTGGTAGAGATGGGGTCTCACTCTTGCTCAGACTGGTCTCGAACTCCTGAGCTCAAGCAATCCTCCCACCTCGGCCTCCTAGAGTGCTAGGATTATAGGCGTAAGCCACCGCGCCCGGCCAACAACGTACTCTTTTTACCACAATTTTATCACCATTATCATTTTGGCTTAATTAATAAATATAAAAAATTATCTTGATTTAATGGTGGTTCAGTTTTAATTTCTAAAAGAGTAAAGAGGTTGAACATTTCCTTGAATAGTTATTTGCTTCCTCTCTTCTATAAATTGTTAAATATTGCATAAATCAAATGAGGTATTAATTTTATTCTTTATATTTGAATGAGTTTTTTAATATAGTGTAGGTATTCATTAAAACCTGTCTCATAATGAATGCAAATATCTCCCCCAATCTGTTGAATGCCCTTTCTTAATGATAATTTTGACTTTTTCATTACCTAAAAGCTTTATATTTTATAATGGTAAATCTAGCAACCTTTTCCTTTGTGACTTCTTTTGTTGTCATTGCTCTTTAAAATTAAAAAAAAATCATTCAAATTCTTCTGGTAAATATTTTAACTCTTTAGATCAGATGGAGTTGATTCTGGTTGGGTCATTAGGTATGATAGACACTCCCCACCCTGCCCCAGACACTGGTAATGTATCCTCTCAAATACAGAAGTGAACTTAGGCAGTGTCATAGGGAAGAAAATTCTGTGATGTCAAACACAGTAGCCACCAGCAATATGTAACTACTTTTTTCTTGAAATGTGGCTAGTCCAAATTGAGATGGGCTAACAAGGGAAAAGGTACATCAGATTTCAAAGTCTAGTTATGAAAAAAAAGAATGCAAAATATTTTATTAATAATTTATATTGATTATTATTGAGTTAAATAAAGTATATTAAAATTAATTTCATCTTTTTACTTTTTCAATGTGGCTGCTGGAAAATTTAAAGTTATATATGGGGCCTGCATTCATGGCTTGTATTATGTTGCTATTGGATAGTGCTGTTCTAACAGATTTCTTTTGTGTCATAGCTCTTGATAAGAAGCAGAGCTGAGCCCAGAGGATGATGGCTATTATTACAAATCTCTTAAAGGAGAGAATACTTGCTTTACAGTTTAATGAGACTGAGAAGGGAAAAAAGTTTCATTATCCACTGCTGGAGTCTTCTATGTCAAAACTATATTCGTGCTCGCAAGATCCCCAAATTGACCCACTGTTGAAAACTCTTTGGGGGCTCAGAAGAAGGGCAAGCATACAACACTAGAACCAGTTTAACTTTTAGAACCATACATGTCCAGCTCTTATCCTGGATGAGTTTCTCAGAATACCAATAGGCCTGAAGTCCAATTCCTGCTTCCCCTATCTAAATTCCTCCCATTCTTACAGGTCTTCTTGTGGCTCCCTCTAATTGCTCTGCTCCTCACCAATAGCCCCACTTCCCTTAGTTCCTGCAGCACTCGGTATCTGTAATGTGATTTGGAAGCTGTGCTTCTTGCTAACTACTATTTCAGGTGAGACCAGAATCCAGATGGGGCATTTTGATGCCTGTCATATCTCTATGACTGGCTGTTCTGGTAATAGATATTTTCAGCATATGTGGCTAATACTATTCATTCTTTTCTTGACCTAAATTATCTAAAAATTTAAATTAAAGTAGTATTAACTTTGTATTCCACCAGTATTCTCCTAGAGTATTTTTCACTCTAATGATCTCATTTAAGCTGAAAGAGGATCCCAGTCTAACTTGCCAATTGTATGCATCACTTTCCACAATGTGCAATAATCTAGGGACAAAGTGAGAGATTCCAATCACTGTTCCTCTGCAATGTTCACACCATAAAGAGTATTGGCTCAATCATGGAACTCTTCAGAACAAAGTTCTCCCTTTACAGCATTTGCTAGGCTGTCATTACAAAATTGCATTTTATGCCATTACTAACTTTTCACCAATTTGCATGGGAATATGTATTTGTATGACAGTAAAAGTGATTAAATAACTAAGTGGACCTTGTAGTAAATGAGTTATTTCTTTGCTGCCATTATGTCTAATTCTCTATAGATTATTCACTCTGAAGGCTTTTTAGAATCATAAGTAGCCAAGATCATTTTTCACCTCATCATCCCATTATCCATAATGAGAAAATACTTCTAAATGTGAAGATTACTTTTTCCAAAGATCCCTGGTGAACACTCCTATAGACATTAGTGAAATTTATTAATTTTTTTTTTTTTTTTTTTTTTTTTTGCTGCAGCAACAGAAGCAGGAAGAAGATGCTATAGGACACCCACATAGTTCTGCTAGTGACTCCCAAGAGTCAGGTTCCTTCCAGATATACATGAGACTTTCAGGATTATCTTACTGAACTGGTAACTGACCACCTTACCACCCTTTAATTGCACAAGATATTAATGGGCTTTAGATTCAAAAACTCAAGGTTTTTGGTAAGAGGAAAAGTCTTGATTTAGTATGAAATTTTCTGGGGAATGTCAGTGGATCTAACCAGACTCAGTCCAATTCCATAGCTCTAATAACTTTTCCACATACTTTATAATATACAAAGGGTGTCCACACACATTATCCTATTTCATTCATTATTATCTGAATCCCATTCATCTGCATTTTTCAGATAGGGAAAATGAGGTTCAGTGTCAATCAGTGATTGCCCAAGGTCACAAACGCAGTTAACTTCACAAAGATAAGATGTTGGAAATGTAGGAAGGCTTTTTAGTGATGTTAAGGGAAAGGTTTTCAGTCCTTTACCACTGAGTGTGTTAACTATGGGTTTATCATAAATACTCTTTACCTGGTGAAGAAAGTTTTCGTCTACTCATAGTTTATCAAGTGTTTTTATCATGAAAGGGTTTTTTATTTTATCAAATACTTTTTTGCATCCACTGAGATAACCATGTGTCTTTTCCCCTTCATTCTATTAATATGTGGCATTACATTAATTGATTATCTTATGCTCTGAGCCACCCTTATGTTGCATTTTACCCATATACCACTTGTTCATGGTATATAATCCTTTTGATGTCCTACTGGATTCAGTTTCCTAGTATTGTGGATTTTTTTTTTTTTGCATCTATGTTATAAGCCTTATATCTATTTTCAGCTGCTCTCTAGTGCTAGCATCACCACCTTAGCTCCACCTCAGATCATCAGGCATTAGATTCTCATAAAGAGCGTGCAACCTAGATCCTTCACATGTGCAGTTTACAGTAGGGTTTGTGCTCCTATGAGAATCTAATGCTGATGATGATCTGACAGGAGGTGGAGCTCAGGCAGTGATGCAAGCAATAGGGAGCAGCTGCAGCTGTAAATACACATGAAGCTTCTCTTGCTCACCAGCCACTCACCTCCTGCAGTGTAGCCCAGTTCCTAAGAGACCACAGACTAGTATCAGTCCACAACCTGGGGGTTAGGGACTGCAGCAAAAAAGGGCTGATATCTACAATCTACAAAGAACTCAAATCAGCAAGAAAAAAACACACAACCCCATTAGTAAGAGGGCAAAAGACATGAACAGAAGCTTTTCTAAAGAAGATAGACAAATGGCCAACAAACATATGAAAAAGTGCTTAATATCACTAGTCAGCAGGGAAATGCAAATTAAAACCACAATGAGTATCACTTTACCCCTGTTAGAATGGCTTTTATTAAAAAGTCCAAAAACAATAGATGCTGGCATGGATGCATAGAGAAAGGAACACTTATGCTTTGTTGATAGGACCGCAAATGAGTATAACCTCTATGGAAAACAGTATGGAGATTTCTCAAAGAACTAAAAGTAAACCTACCATTTGATCCAGCAATCCCACTACTGGGTATCTACCCAAAGGAAAAGAACATTTTATCAAAAATACACCTGTACTTGAATGTTTATTGCAGTAAAATTCACACATGTGAAAATTGGAATCAACCTAAGTGCCCATCAATTCATGAGTGAATTAACAAAATGTGGTTTGTGTGTGTGTGTGTGTATGGCACTACACATCATGGAGTACTACTCAGCCATAAAAAGAAATGAATTGATGTCTTTTGCAGCAATTTGGATGGAACTGGAGACCACTTATTCTCCTAAGTGAAGTATCTCAAGGATGGAAAAACAAACACCACATGTACTCTCTAATAATTTGGAACTAATTATTGGGCACACGAGACCACAGACAGAAGTAAAAATCACAGGAGTAGAAATCAAGGAAGGGGGAGGGGTAAAAATCTACTAACAGGTACAATGAACACTATTCAGGTGATGGGCACACTTATAGCCCTGACTATAGCATTATAAAAGCTATCCATGTAACAAAAACATTTTTATCCCCTTAATATTTTAAAATTTTTAAAAAGAAGCCTATGATTAAACTAGGTTTACAAGGATAATCCAAGACAATCCTCCTGTAAGGTCAGCTGATAAGTAAACTTAATTCCATCTGCAATTTAAATTCTTCCTTGCCACATAACCTAACATTCACAGCTTCCCAGGATTAAGATGTGGGCATCTTTGGGAACAATTATTCTGCCTATCACTGCTATCCTTTGCCAGGAATGCCTGGAATGTGTGCTCTATACTCAAGATCTTCTGGCTAATCAGGTCACTTTAAGTCATAACTCTTCCAGAAACATGCCCCTAGCTAGCTGGAAATGCTATGGTGATTGCCCCACATGTAACTTTCCTCAACTCATCCATCCCCAATAAGCTTAGAGATTTTATTTATGGTTTTGTTTGCTTGTTTAGTGTATACCCTTTCTATCTTTGCCTGTTGTTGTCTTGTTGAACCTATAAATTGGAAAGCTGATATAGAGATGTAAAATAAATGTTGCTGATAAGAAAACTCTTCCTAATGTTTAACTTAAATTGCCTTTGTTGAAATATAATCATATTTCTTCCTGTCTTCACTTTGGTAGTAACAGGAAAAAACTAGTGAATATTCACCTTATAAAAACCTTAGATCTATTGTCTTTCTAATGCCAAAATATGCCAGATAATAATGTCAATCAACCAATCCAGGATAAAACATCAACTTCAAGATGGTTTTTTGAAGGGATGGAGTGATATAATCAAACCCTAAAATAAATAGTCATCCACAAAGGTGACCAACAGCTCTTTTCCCTTGGCAAGCATACCCATATTCAGTCCTTTCCCATTTCCTAAAGTTCTCATAGATCTGGTTCAAATCCTTCCTGAATCTCCTACCGTGTTTCCCCGAAAATAAGACAGGGTCTTATATTTATTTTTCCTCAAGAAGACACCCTAGGGCTTATTTTCAGGGGGTGTGTTATTTTTCTTAAGTACAGTACAACAATCTACATTTATTCAAATATAGTTAAGTCGTCTTCTTCTGGAACATCATCACAACTCTCCAAACCCCGAATTACATCCTGAATTTCTTGTGACTCTATTTTCTTTAGAACTATTGGCCCTAATCTCTCATGTGGAGCAATAGAGCTCTCATGGGGCAGATGAGAAGGGCTGCTCCTCTTCTTTACCACTCCGCGACGAAATGCATGGGTTGTGCAGATATGCTGCGTGGCCACGCCCATCACTAGGTCTTATTTTCGGGGTAGGGCTTATATTGCACAAATGCTTAGAAATCCTGCTAGGGCTTATTTTACGGGTAGGTGTTATTTTCGGGGAAACACGGTATATAAGTTCAACTTGGACTTGTAGCTTTTTTTTTCTTCAACTGGTACCATCTTGTTCATTTTCTGGACTTCTCATATGATGCTTTTCTCTTCCCCAGGAATAATTAGTCATCCTCCTCTTTGTGCTCCCACAGGTGTACTGGGAGTTCATACCTATAACACAACTCCTAACTTGTAGTACTATAATTGTCTACATTACCATTAGTTTTTGAGCTCAAGTCTGGTTATTAGACTATGAATTCCAAGAAGGCAGTCACTGTGTTTCACATTTTATTGTTTATTAAATGAGTCCTCCTGGATTTCTTCCTACCTCTCTGGCTACTCTGTCTTCTATTTTCAGGCTAATTCTCCTTTACCTAGGAGAATTCTAAGTCAGTATTGGAATTCCTCAACACTTGTTCCTTGGTCCTCTTCTTGGTATATATTTCTCTCCCTAATTGATTTTGTGAACTAAAATAAAATCTTAAGGCTCCCCCTGCCACCACTGACTGAATGGATTCCCTCTCAGCCAAGGTGATATCCTAAAACTAAATTGCCTGCCATGAGGAGGAGGGAGGTCAGACATGCCTCATCATGGCACCCTCCCTTCTTGGAGAAATCATTTATGACCCATTAAGAGGCCTAAGGGTATGCAAGACAAACCTGCAGGCCCTCAATTTACACAACAAATATATGTGGGTGTCTTATCTCTGATTAACAGACCTCCTTATCTTAAAACATTCTGAACCTTTAGACAAAGCTTCATGTCTTTAACCAATTACAAGTCAAAGAATCTTTAAACCCACCTATAACCTGTAAGCACCCCCCCCCCACTTCGAGATGGCCCACCTTTTCAGGCCAAACCAATATATTTATTCTACATATTGATTTATGACTTTACCTGTAACCCCTGTCTCCCTGAAATGTATAAAACTAAACTGTAACCCAACCACAGTGAGTCCACTTGCTCAAGGCTTCTTGGACGTGGCTCTGGGTCATGGCTTAGAATAAATCTCTTCAAAATTATTTTACAGAGTTTTGCTTTTTTTTCCATTGACAATTTCATCTGTGCCATCGGTTTCAATGACTACTTTTTTACAAATTACTCCCAAAGTATATTTCCAGCCCAGAACTTTCCTCTGAGATTAAACCCAAGCATCCATCATCTCTTGAATGTCTTACAGGCACCTCAAATCCATCAAGTTCAAAACAAAACTCAGGAGCTGTCTCCCTAGTAATAAGAACTTGTGGTTACCTTCCCAGCATCCATTTCCCTGTTTCTTACAGTAGCAGTATCCTAATTTCCTTTAAGGACTTCCCACTCTTAGCCAATCTGGTCTCCATGAGGTTTACCCCATCCTCATCCACAACTCTAGCCAGGGTGATTACTGGGCTGTGGGCATATAATGCAATCAGATCGAGTCACAGTGATGCCTTAGCTGGGACTCCTAGAGAGAAGCCCTCGCCCTTCCTCTGTATTTGGTGGTGTGAGTATATAGTCATCTTGCTTCCACAAGTGGCCAAAGGTACCCAAGGGAAGCAGATATGAGAGACTAATTCTTGTCACATTGCTTGAGCCCTAAAAAAGTCATGCCACCCATGAAGCCAATTTACCTTTTTCCCCCCAGTATATTAATCAACTAATTCCCATTTTGTTTAAGCCAATTTTTGTTAGGTTTTCTATCACTTGGATCATAAAGAACTTTAACTGATACTTCCTGCTCAATTCCTAATCTTCCAGAGTCCCCCAGTTCAATGAATTATGTCATCATCCATCCAGCTAAGAAAGTCAGAGTCATTTCCAATACCTTCTTCTCCCTTGCCTTCCACATCCAATCTATCATCAGGTCCTGTCAATTAAAGGCCCTAAATATTTCTCAAATCTGTCTATTTCTCTCCATTTTTATTGTTCCCACTCTATCCCAACTATCACAATGTTTGCTGGACTAGTAAAGCCCACTAACTGCTCTACCCTCACCTACCCTTGTCTTCCTTCCTCACTACAGCCAAAATGATCTCTTTGAAATGCTAAACTACTAATTTCACCTGTTGAAAACACTCAATCATTTTCCATTGCTTTTAAGGCAAAGACAAAACTCTTCAACATGGTGTCTCTGCCTGACTTCCTCCTAAACAGCAGGACAAAAAAACTTGCCAGTACATAGTTTTATTTGGGAAGTGACCCCAGGGAGCAGGAGTCATAGATTAGGAAAAGCAAGCAAAACAAAGGAGGAAATTAATGAGGAAGTTGACCATCACTGTGAGCAATTGTAATCCATTCTGTACAGAACTTCTGGGAGACCATGGGGAATGCATCTCAGAAAGGCACCTCAGAGAAAAGGAGGAGAAGCATTTTTCCATTGACTTTCATCCACCAAAGCTTGAGAGTTGCCGCATGGACGCTAACTCCGTAGTACTTCCGGGTTGCTCACATGTGGCTGTCAGTGGTCTTCCACAAAGGCCCCAGGTCTGGGGACCAAAGAAGCCCCAAGCACAACTGGGATGAGCTTGGCATAGAGTCAACAGAAGCTGGTGTGGCACTGTTCACCATAGCTCGGGCTGGCATTAGAGTTAGATTGATGTGATGCAGCACAGGTGTCTGATACCATGCATATCTGATACCATGCATGGTCTGGCCTCTACCTACTTCTCCAGCTTCCTCTCACTGTCTGACTTCATTCAAACCACACTATTCCTACAGCTCCTGGATTCCACATGTTCTCACCCACCACAGGGCCTTTGAACATATTGTATCCACTGGCTGGACCACTCTTTCCTTTCCTTTTCATCTAGTTCCCCCTACTCATTCATCAGAACTCAACTCAAGCATCACTTCCTCTGGGAAACCTTCCCTGACTGTGTCATATCCATCTGTAATGGGCATTCACAGTTCCATGTGCTTCTCCTCTCAGGCACATATGAAAGTTGCAATTGTCCACTAGTGTGATGATTTGAGGTCGTCTGACTCCCCCTGGACTATAAGCAACATGACGAAAATCATAGAATCCCCAGAATTAGCACAGTGTTTGCCATATGAAAGGCACTTGATAAACCATAGTTGAAAAGATAAAGAAATTTATCTTTTTATTCCTGTTAGTATATGGCACATCTAGGTGTTCAAATATTTTTAACATAATGAATGAAGCTAATACTTTGAAAAGCAAAAATGCTACTTTCTGGAGGAATTTATTTAACTTTCACTGAATTGCATTCTATTTCTTAAAATTGCTATAGTGAGACTCTTCCCTTGGAAGCCCTAGGATACCAGGGCTAGATATAGGACACTATATCTATTTCCCTTTTTTGTGTACAATAACTGTAAACAGCAACTGGATTCTCCCAGAAAGAATAGGTGAGAAAGAAAAAATAGAAATCATCAATGTAGATAAGAAAGCTTCATTGTGAACCAAGACAGGGGTGCTATCTAAAACAAAACAGATATAGGTTATTGACCACAGGGAGAGGAAAATTTATTGATATGTGAAAACAAACTCCCCAGAATCACTCTGAACTCTCCCTTTCAGCCAGCATCATCAATTATAATTATTAAGTGCCTGCTCAGCTGCTGTGCAGTGGAAGAGGCAGGGAGGTTTGGTAGCTAGGCAACAGGCTGGAAACTCAAAGGGTAGGAGTTGTGATTTCAGCTCCTCCATAAAAGTGATAAGTGGCCTTGGGTAAACTCCCCCTGCCTTGTTTTCTTCACCTGAAAAATAGCACCACCAGTCTGCCTTTCTGCATACAGGAAAGAAAAACAGAGAGAATCATAGACCACAATTGTAGTAAAATGAGCTTATGGGGCCTGGGGATTAAAGAACATATCAGGGATCAACATTTCACTCACATCACCACTTTATTACTAATGGTTTGAGCCCGAGCATTCTGTGCCTCAGTTTATCCATCTAGAATAATTCATAGATAATGGTCAGGTCCTGACTTAAAATACCAATTAAAAGGTATAATTTTTATTTCTATGGGATCTAGGGGAAAATTTACATAAAGGAACCTCTTCCCTAAAGTGCCCTTGGAATTTCTCAAATACTCCTTGCCCACCTTCTTTGTCCAAGTTCCAACACTTTGTTTACTTCCCTCTTAAAAGTCCAGGTTGTCTTGATGGCCTATTTTTTTAATACGTCTGACTCACCTGCGAACTCCAAAAGAACTGAACCATGTATTCAAATCTGAATCTTTAGCACCAGTTTTTTATACAGATTGGGTGCTGAATAAATGCTTGTTGGAAGAATGAATTAAAAATGAATCAATGAACAGGAAAGAATGAACCAACTGACCTTCTTGCACATCAACAGACCCTTCCCCATTTCCCTACTGTGTTCCCACCTTCCCCAAATGACGACACTGTGTTGACTTTGAGGGAGTGCAGCCACAAAGGGAAAAGAAGTCTAGAAAGCCAGTAAGGGAGGTAGGGTTTCTAAGTGTGAGTGATGGAGAGAGGAGGGAGAAAATAGGATGCAAAAACAGAGGTGTGGAATTTCGTGCAGAGATCATGGAAATCCCACTGAGAGAAAAGAAGTGCTCAGATAAAGAATAAAAATGGTGCAGACAAGAGAGAACTGTGAGACCCTGGGGTGGGGAGTGAGGCAGGAATCTGAAGCCTATAAATGCACCTGGGTCACCCTACTCTTCTGTTACATGGCCTTTGCATGTGGCTACCCCTTAGGGTTGAAAGGGGTGCTGGCACACAGCTAAGTCAAGACAGAAGAACTCAATTCACCTTTGGTTTCTTCTTCAGTCTGTTTTTTCTGCATAGGGTGCAAAACTATCTTTGGGGGAAAAAAATAAGCTAGTAGACATGAGTGTTCCCATCAGCACTATTCACAATGGCCAAAAAATGGACACAGCCTAAATATATATCAATGAATGAATGGATAAACAAAATGTATTCTATCTACACAATAGAATATTATCCAGCCATAAAAATGAATGCAGTACTGATGCATACTATAGTATAGATGAACCTCAAAAACATCATCTTAAGTGAAAGAAGCCAGTCACTGTACATATTGTATGATTCCATTTACGTGAAACACCTAGAATATGTAAAGCCATGGACAGAGAAGGTTGGCAGGAGCTGCGGGAGAGCAGCAAATAGGAAGTAATTGCTTAATGGGTATGAGGTTTCATTTTGGGGTGATGAAAATGTCTTGGAACTAGACAGAGATGATGATTACACAACATTGTGAATGCACTAAATGCCCCTGAATTGTGGGCTTTAAAATGGTTAATAATTTTATGTTATCTCAATTTTAAAAAAATAAGCTAGTGGGAAATACATCCATCTTGAATAAACCCACAGTTGGGGTTTAAAACCTTCCATTTTATGGAGATAGAAGTAGTTAAAGCAAAACTAGGGCCTCTCCCAGCTTGCAGTCCAAGTGCGGGGGCTGGGCCTAGAAGAAAGGATGGATGGATGGAAAGAACGTGAGCAAGGTGAATGGTCAGGTGAAAATGCCTGCCTGAAGCTGCTGCTTTGCTGAGGGCAAAGGTTAGCTGAAAACAGCTGACCTGTATGGAAGTTGTTAAAGAAATTAGCAAATGGCACTGACCCTTTACACATGTCCTTGGAAATAAATATGGGGAGGAACTTAGCTGAGTAGGCTATTTTCTCCTTCAGATTTTGGCCTCTCCTATCCTCTCCTCTCAAAACACTACCAAGCTCAGGAGCAAAAAGCAGCTGCAACATCAAAGTGCCACTGATCATCCCTCCCAGCTCTGTAGTAGGAAAGCTATCCCTTATGTTCCTATATTTTCCTTAGCTTTCTCCTTCCTTCCCACAGAATGTAAACTCCAGGAGGGCAGGGACTGCTCTGTCTTGCTCACTGCCATTTCCCAACACCTAGCAAGGTGTCTGACATGATGTAATCACTGTTATGCCCTCCAATCCATTCTCCACACTGTGACAGGTGATCTCTTCAAAGACAGAATTTTTCATGGATTCTCTCCTCCTGCTTTAAACCCCCAATGGCTTCATGTTGTTCTAGAATAAAGACAAAACTTCTTACCCTGAACTTAAGGCTCGATGTAATCTGGCTTCTGCCCATCTCATCCAGCTCACCTTGCATCTGTCCCCCTGTGTGCCCCATGCCTGAGGCCTACTTTCTGTGAAGGCCACCACACTCCTCTGTTACCTGGCCTTTGCATGTGCTACCACTCTGCCTTCGCTCACTTCAGCCTAATTAACTCTTACTCATCCTTCTCTGTGGCAAAGACTGTCCCCCACCAAGAATCCATTCTCACCTTCCTTTTACCAGTAGAACTCCCTAGGAAGCTGTCACTACTGACATCTCCCAGCCTACCTTGCAGCGAGGTGTGGCCATGGGCTTAAGTTCTGGCCAAGCAACAATGATGTGTAGAGCTTCCAGGTCACCTCTTTTTTTTTTTTTTTTTTTTT
>VBSM01000949.1:19547361-19581043 GCA_008086735.1 Cheirogaleus medius | reverse complement strand
GGACTTGGAGGTTACGGTATTCATCCTCTCCAGAGCTTGTAAATTTTCCTTATCACCAGGGGCAGAAATTAACCAAAACTCTGACATGCTTCCGGTCTTCTCTAATCCAGGCACTCCTTGCCTGGCCTGGCGGGTAGCTCCCGGGCCACGTCCAGCAGCTCACGTCGAGTCAATCTGCTGGCTGGGACGAGGGCGCCCACACCTGCCCACACCTTCCCCCGCCGTTGCTCTTCCTCCCTCGCGTTGTCTCCCCGAATTGTCTCTGGACAGCTGTGGGCAGTGGGCGTGGGGCGGAGCATAAGGCCGTCTCCCAGCAGGCGGTGGCTTCTGCTCTAGAAGTTCTTGACCATCTGACTCCACACTCCCTATCTGACTTTCCACTGCTCCCTTATCTTCTTAAGGATTCTAGACTCATCAGACATTTTGTTCTCTTCTAAACAAACAGGCCATATGATTTTCTGCCCTGAACCTTTGTTTATTCTCACTCTCATCCCCAGCCCTATCTCTACCCACTGAAATCCTTCCTGTCTTTTAGGACCCATGTCAAACATCTCCCACTGTGCAGGCCCTGGAGGATACTCTACCACTGACATTGTCATGGTTTGGTGAGGTTTAAGAGCATCCACTTTTATCCAGCTGTCCTACGAGCCCTTCCTTAAGCCAGTTCTCCTGGCCAGGCTTTCCTCTAAGCCATTGGGATATGATGTAAGAGGCAGCTTGGCCCATGACACCAGCTGTCCATGTTGGAACCTAGAGGCCAGGAAGGCCCCATTTCCATGCCTGCTGCCAGCACTCTTTCCTCTCCTACTCCAGGTACTGCCTAGAAAGTTGCTGGGGGAAAAGGCAAAGGAGTCTCCTCTCTGCACTAACCCCCACCCCAGGTCACCTCTTGAAAGCTATTTCTTTCTCCCCTGCTCCTGGCTCAAAATGCTCACAGGAGCAGGCTTGGAAGCCAGGTGCTGAGGATAGCAGAGCTGTCCACCAACTTTGAACTGCTCACCTTGTACTGTCATATGAGAGAGAAATAAACTTATATCTTATCGAAGCCATGACAATTTAGCAGCTTTGTTAAAGCACTTTAGCTTGTATGTATCTTAACTAATCTATACTCTACCTCAACAGAATCATAATCAAAGTCTTTCCCTGTTCAGTGTGACCAGTTTGGATCTTTCTATTATATGTGTTTACAAATCACCCTAAATCTCTTATTTCTATTGCAGTGTATTTTAACTGCTTGGGTGTATGTGTCTATGAGAAATAGAGAGAATTTTTTTTTGTAATGCCTGCCTCTTCCTCTAGATTATAAACCCCTCAAAGGGAGAAGTCCTACTTGATTTACCATATAAGCCCCAGGCCCTGTGTCTGGCACATTGTTTTTGTTCAATTTTTATGTTTACAGTGGATTCATTAATTATTCAAATAATAGCACCTCTTTAAACAGGAATAAGATGATATATAACCTTAAGTGAAGCACTAGTGTTGAAGGAAAAAAAAAATCCATTGAACAACTTTAGAGAAATTGGCCTTGCTTGATCTGTGCTCTCTGGTGAAGATAAGTCCAGGCTAGGTCATAAATAGCCAGGCAATGAGATTACACTTTGACTGATTCCCCTTTATTATTTTTACTATTATTTAGAATGGTCCCAAATAATATAGTTATGGCCCAGCAGCATTCTTCCCTTCAAATATAACTGTCATTCCTGTAGAGTAAGTTTCAGAAATGTTTATATATTATCAAAATTAAGTTTCAAAATGAGCTACAGTATCTGGGAAAAGGGGATAATAATATTTCACAGAAACTAATTGGAAACTTGTTTTGAAATAAAGTAGTTATTATTTCCATCATGGAGAGATGAAAGTAAAGAGATTTCCTTTTATCTCACCCAGGCTAGTATCTTACATTATTTATTCAAACTAAAATTAAAACCTGGCCAAATCCTACTGAGGCATTGCATATCAGTTAGAGATTATTCTTCTGGAAATGAACTTTTGTTCACAAATTTCATTATGTAGTTACAAATGACTATTATTAAAATGTAACATATAAAACTAAATTGTCTTTTTTCTTTCCTGGCCATGCACGAGGTTCACTTTCCTATGTGGTATATTCTTTTCTTCTGGACTTAGCAGCATGCTGTCCCTCTGCCCATTCATTGCCCAAGTGTCCAAAGAATCTCACAAAACCCATTCCACTGTTCTGCTGACTTCCCTGAGCTCTCTACTAAGTCCTGCCCCCCCATGCCATTTTTATTGTCCCACTCCTTGTTCCCCCAGGAACAAACACCGAGGAATGTTCTCTACCTAGTGACCTTGCCAAGACCCTTTTTCACTTTTTCTACAGACCCAAACCTCAGGCAAAGTTGCTACCTGGAGTGTGTTGTTCACTCACTTTCAGGTTTCTGAATCCCTAACTTTGAAGCTCTTTCTTGCCCATCCCCAGGCCTTCCCACATCCTACTCACTTTGCCTGGAATGCTCTTCCTTGTTCCTTGATTGCCTGACTCCAATTTGTCCTTCAGGCCTTAGCTTAGAAATAAATTCCTTCAGAAATATTTACCTGACCTTATTCCCAGCTACTGGGGCAAGTACATCCTATGTGTTGCCATGATACCCTTTACCACGTAGCACTTGCAACTTTTTCTTTTTAATTTATTCTACCTCCCACTGAACTGTATGCCCCAGGAAGGCAAGAGTTAGGTAGTGTTGGCTCACCATTCTATCTCCAATACTCAGCACAGTGATGGGCACATAGCAATTGATCAATAAATGTTTCATGAGTTTTGAATTTAGATTCTACTCTAGTATCTGGCCCCTGGGGAAACCAATCCCCTATCCAAATCCCAAAGAAAGACTCACTATCTTCATTAAAGTTAATTTTAAGAAATTTCCAATGTTAGTTTTCATGCACCTATATGACCTCTGCTTTTAATCCTACTCAAACTTTCTCTTTTCCCCAGGACAGTGACAGTCCTCTATCTCCTAACTAAAAGAAAAAAAATAGCCTCACATCCCAGCCCCTGAAATCAACATTCTAATCAGCTCAACATAATAGTTTTTGTCTCTGCTTAGATGCTGCCAATAGCTACTTTTTCATCACAGGTTTCTCAGTTTATGTTTTGTTTGTTTGCTTAAGAAAGGTAGAAATACAGGCCGGTTTTCCCAGAAGAAAGTCAATCTGATCATTTTTTCACAGGTTGCCTAAAGACTGTCAGATCAATTGAGCAATTTGTCTCTCAGATATATTCAATTAAAGAATATATCCCTGGATATTTGTACTAAAACATACTAAGTCAAAACATCATACTAGTTAACAGAAAATTGTTGTGATATATGCAATAAAAGGGAATTGAACACATTATTTCCAAGTCAATCCCACCACATAAAGTCATCCAAATATGAGTACGACATGTCACAATGAACTTCTCTCATGGTCTTGTACTCTGCTTTACATTTGTTCCAATAGAACCCGATGTGTTGGATGTGCACACCAAGAGGTGACATGCAACAAAAGTTGGGATCATTATGATTAACTGGAGCAGGTTGGAAAACAAGGACAGGCTGAATGTTATTATACAAAGCCCATGGATCAGAGTGAATGGTAGAACCAGGCTGAACTACACATTGCAAAATAGGCAGCAATTTCCAAATAACCAGTAGCTGATTGATGGGTAGTATCTATGATACCAAATGCCCATATTTCCCTATCTGGAGCACAGCCATGATGATACTTAATTTTGACTGACCCACAAGGATAAATGTTCAATTGATCTAGACTATCCTGGTTCACATCTTGGCTACACATAAAGAAAGGCACTGATGGCTGTTGTTTTTCTTTGCTTTTATTGTTTGCATCGTTTAAGGTATGAGGGGATCAATAAATTATATCTCTCTTTTCCCTTCTCAAGAATCTATTGGGAACAAGACAAAGGAGACAAATAGAGATCAAAATATCAGCTTTATCATTATAACTGATAAGGCTGATTAGAGAATATAGCTGAAGAATTGGGCACAAATGGACTTGCTAATACTCCTTCTCAATTAGTCAGATTTATCCACCAACCCCAAGCATCACTGGAATACTGTAGGACCCTCCCCGCCCAGGAATTGGCTGCTTCTGTAAGTTTCTAACATGTGTCAGTATCCAGGTGATAGGAGAGCTCCAAGAAAGAGAGAAAAGTCTGAGTTAAGTAGGTTTAGTTCTTTCTCTAATCAAAGAAGGCCAGGGGTGTGATGATTGTCACACCAAAGGAAACCAATCATGAAAACACAAGTGCAGGGGGATAGACAGTCTCTCCATACAGCAACCAATCAAATTTTATTAATGTTTACACCAACAGCTCCAATATGATCCAAAGATCTGATAGGCTCATGGTTCCCATAATGATCCCAAGTTTACCTTTTTGTACACTTAGGAAACAATATTTTAGGATTCCCATGAGGTGTTATGGATTTGTTTGGCCTTCTCCAAGAGAAGTTTTTCCTTAAGCATTCAAACAAAGCCAGAAGGCTTGGAAATGGGTATACTGGTTACTTGGATTCTCTGATTAAGAAGACAGCCCTTTTTTGTGTATTTGTTTCAAATCAGATGCAGCTGAGGGTCTGGAAAGTACATTCATTCACTTTGCTGCTGCCATGAGCATATTAAATGTAATGTCATATTTCTTTGCTGATTCATGGTCTTTGAGCACCTCACATCATCATTATTTATCAGTTCTCACTGTTTGGGGCTAGATACAAAGGGAGAGAAGATTAAATTGAGATTGGATTGAGTTTGCCCTAACCATAAGACAAACTGTGGCTTACCAGGGATCTCTAGTATGGCCAGACTGTTTAAAATAAATACTAAAGATGATAAGAATGCATTAGAAATGGTGATGATGATGGCGATGGTGAGCACTTACTATGTGCGAGACACTATTCTAAGCCTTTTATGTATATTAAATCATTTACTCTCAAATCCTAGGAGGTAAGTAGTATTATCTCCATTTTAGATGAGGCAACTCAGGTTCAGAAAGATTAACTAACTTACCCATGGTCTCACTATTATAGGAAATAGAACAGCTAGAATTTGACCCTAGACAGTGTGGTCCCAGAGCCTTCACTCAAAACCACACACTAAAACCAGGGGAAATGTGCATAGGATTATTGAACTGAGTGAGCACAATAGGGGAATGCATCCCTCAATGAGCTGAAGTGGAATATGCTTAAGCTTTCATCCACAAACTCAGAAACACACACACATGCACACAAACACACCCTTTTCAGCTACAATCAAAGTAGAAAGATAAACCTAAAAAACACAAACTCACTGCTTGGGGCAGATGATATAACATTAAAAAACAACAAAGAGAAAGTCACATCTCTCAACTCCTGTTGTATTTCCATCTTCTTTATCAAGGAGAATGATCTTTAAACTCAGGAGGGTTGAATAAATATAGTTTAGAAGGAATTGAAGTGTAAGATAAGTAAAGTGATAGCAGGGGACCATCTCCCTGTTTTAAATGAGTTCAAGTCTCCAGGCCTAAACAAATTACATCCCGGAGTATAAAGAGACTTTGCAGATGCAATCTAAGAGTCACTGTCAGTAATCTTTAAGAAATCAAGAGAGTAGAAAAGATGCTGGGGCAATGGAGCTAGAAAAATAGCATTCCAGTTTTTCAACATGAGGAAAAAAGTATATTCCATGACCTACAGATCTGCAAGCTTGATTTTGAAACCTGGTAATATTCTAAAATGATTAGCTAGATGATGTATGAGTCCTTAGAAAAGGAAGTGGTGATCGCTAAGAACCAGGATGGATTCACTGGGGAAAAACAAAGATCTTGTATGTCTCCTTTTTGTGTGTGTGTTGCTTTAAGGACTGTTGAAAGTGAGGATACCATGCATAAAATCAGAGCTGTGACAGCAGCCTTGATGAGGCTCCTGCCACCCAGTGGGTATACAGGGTTGACTCTAGGTGATCTGGCTGGGTTATGGGGTTCCCTTCTTTGCTTTATGCTCCATGAAGTTGCACACTTGCTCAAAGAGAAACACCAGAGAGAGAAGGGCCTTCATATGGGCAAAGGAGCACAAATCCTGTGCCTCTCCAGAGCCCCCAGACAGGTTCAGATTCATCTGTGGCGTAAGCATATTTACAAAAGCTCTTGGTAGTCTTGGGGATCTGATGGATAAGACAGTGCTTTTAAGAGAACAAATGCCTGGTTGACCATTTATACCAAAAACCTTGAATTTATGAATCAATGTCCTTCTGACTAGCACAATTTTCCTTCAGAGAGTCGTATAGCTCATGTTCTCCCTCCATCATGATTTTGCCCAAGTGTCACCTCCTTAGAGAGGTCTTTAACCATATGATATATCTAAGATAGCACTAGCTACAAGAAATGGGTTTGGCTAAAAATACAAAGCTTACTAATAATTAGATGCCTTCTGAGCTATAAGCTCTCAAGCTGTCAGTAGAGATATTCAAACAGAGGCTATATGACAATCAGGCCTGGACACTTTAGTACCTACACAAAGGAGTGGGAAATTAGGTTGATTTTATGTGGGTTTTTTTTTTTCCAGTCCAACCTCTTTCTACATATGATGACCTTATTTTCTGAACCTTCAAACAAGACCTGTGATTCTGTAAGAGATTTTTGTGTTTCTGGGTTTTAAAGACAGTCTAGCAGATATTACCATGAAAATATTGTACTTTTGAGGAAATGCCAATGATTAAAATAATGGGGAAAATTTGCTCTACACATTTGCCAAAGATCGGGACAAAAAAGAAAAGAGAAAAATAAAGAAGAAAAAAATAATAAATAAATAAATAAAATAATGGAGAAAATTTTGTAAGATCACTTTGGGGCAGGCATCTCTCTCTCTTTGAATACTCATGTTTTCAACCAAAGGGGTGGGAACTCTTAATAAGAATTCATTCTTTTTTTTCTTGCACAGCAAGTTTTCTTGAACTAAGGCTTCTTCTTCTAAAAGCTGAGTGCCAACATATAATTACCTATTTTAGTTCATTCAGATTTAGAAAATCAAGAAGGCATTGGAAAAGCTTCTTGGAGCATCATCAAAAATTCCAGGCCCTTCTACAGGAGCTATGCCAACCCTTCCCTCATGACATCTCTTCTACCTTAGTGTGCACATGCAGGGATGCACTCGTCTATGCAGCTTATCAAGATCCCCAACTATCCTTGTTCCTCCACCTTGGACCAGAGTGCCACCCCAATAATACCTCACTTTGAGGTTCTTGTACCAAGAGGTGAGTGGGGCAAAAACTCCCCCCTTGGCCAAATCTGATCCTCTACTTTGCACACAAGGAACCAATCAGACTGATTATGATATTGTAATTCCAGATATCATGCATTGGGCTGGTATCAGCTGTTCTCCATTAGACACAATGTTCCTTTGAATAGACTACTTTGTTTCACACTGACAGTCATTTTTCACCCTGCATGGCAGAATTTCAAAGCCAAGAATCCTGTATTACATAGTAAACAAACAAAATTAGACTCAAAATTGCCTTTTTTGATTTTGATATATTAATCAACTCTTCAGGAAAGCTTCTAAACATTTTCAATTACATCAGAAACAGGCTGGCAACATTTTCCAACTTCAAAAAAATCAGGCTTAGCCAAAGGTTTGGTTTTTATTCCACTGATACTCTATATTACATATTTGCAACTGTTTCTGTTTTATACAGATTGATTAATGGCATCAGTTCTAAAATTCCAGCATGTCCACAAAAAAAAAAAAAAAGAGTATTTCCATCTGTAATCTTCATTAGCCAAGGAACATCTATTTTGGTGTGTTTGCTTCTTCCTTCAGCTGCAGCCTTGGGTCCCTGCATAACTCTGAAACTATGGGCCTCACGGTTGCTATTAAATGCTAATTGTGGGACAGGTGTGCACTCTAGAGATTGAGGCCAAAGAATGGAGCAAATGAGCCAAAGAGAAAGAGATGTCTTGACACCTGAAAGACCGAGCCTCCCTCCTGTGCTTTACACCTTACTTGACTGGGCAGGAAAATTGGCATTTGAACTAATAAAGCAAATATGCTGAAAAACAAAACAGGAAGCAGGGTATGATCCACAAGGGATGTATAAATGAAAGTGTATATGGGACAATTATGTGCTTAACTAGATGACAGTAGCTAAAGTGCTTAAATTATGTCTATTGTTACCTTCTTTAAGAGATGGAAATCATAGGAAGAATACTACCAAGACAACTGAAAT
Source organism: Cheirogaleus medius (assembly GCA_008086735.1). Taxonomy (NCBI): domain Eukaryota; kingdom Metazoa; phylum Chordata; class Mammalia; order Primates; family Cheirogaleidae; genus Cheirogaleus; species Cheirogaleus medius. The sequence goes on along the minus strand of VBSM01000949.1, from coordinate 19,572,823 downwards.
GTTTTCACATCCTTCCCTAAATGTATTCCTTAAGAAAAAAGCTTAAGACCACTCCTGCTGCTAATTGCTAAAGGTTTTTGTAACCTTTAAAGAACTGTCTTATCTACCAGTTAAAACTGACTAGTTATCAGGATTTATTGAACCCTTGCATTTGCAGTGTGTGTCATGTGCAAGAATACAAAAGAATACAGATCTGTTCGCTCAAAAGGAGGTACAATCTGTGATAGAAACTGGACAAAAACATTTGCAAAGCATGTAAGAATACTCAAATGTGAAAACTAATATGATTTGTTATATAACTGGATGGGACTCTATGTGTCACTACACTGGGAATTTCAACTCCTTTCACACAGAACTTGAACACTTTCAGCACTTGAAGGAGCTTCTCCAAGAGGACAGACGGGCTGACCAATTGAGTATAGCTCTGCCCTGCAATTTCACACATACGCTTTTCTTGGCACTCCTTAACATAAACGAGACAGACTAAAATTTTCAAAAATACTTCATTATTCCACTTTCTGCAAGATTAATAAAAGCAGTCAAGATTCTAGAGTCCAACACAATAGCTACAGAAACCTCTTGCTCCCCAATAATAAGAATGTTCCCATTCTTATTCCCCAAAGGACCTGGTAATTTAGACTAATCTGAGGCTGTGGGCATCATGGATGCCATTAAAGACAGAATTTGTAGGGATTCCTCTCATCTCTAGCAAAAGCTATACTTTAATTCTTTATATGACAATTGGGAAAAAATTTCAGGATGCCAGAAAACAGAGACTCATAAAACAACCTTACATGCATCTTATTTCCTATCATGCAATGTCAAAAAAAAATCTCAATATTATACTGCTTCCATCATTCTGCCTAAAGATGAGAATTTCTCATCATACAAAGCTGGCATTGCTCAATTAAGGATTAGAGAGTGGAAAGGAGCTTCACCCCTTGCTAGTGAGTTTCTATAGGGGTTGAGTTGAAGGGAGGTTACCCAGCAAATATACCAAGAGTCCTCAGAAAAGTTTTACTATTCTATGGGCAGAAATCAAAACCCACAGTGACATCCAGGCACAACCTTGTTTTGCATTATATTGGAGAGGAAGGAATGAGTTTCTCACCAATCTCTCTCTATAGACAAACATACCTACTAAAAAAGTGCTGGGAGGCATAACCATAAGCATAAGCAGGTATATCCGAAGCTTTATGTAGATGTTTCTTATTTTCTTCCTCAATGTAGATATACAACAGCCTGTCTACCAGAAAGGCCATAGGAGTTTTGTTCTTTGATTAAGAACAATGGTAAGAATCTACTAGTCTGTTTATTACCAAGAAAAGAAGAAATCACTATGCGGCAAAGTCAAGGATTGAGGCCCCACCTAGGGACCTTCTTAAGGGTCTCTCTTAACAAGCCCCATCTGTTCCATTTACTTCCAGTGTGCTTTGCCCAGATAACTGATAGAAATACCTGACTGTACAATATCACCCTTAAATGAGATCCGATTCCCTACATTCATGGTTTGGTCCCTAGTGAGTCCAAGAATAAACTTCTTGATGAAACCACACAACATTCAAAGAAAAGTTACTCACATGGTAAAAAGGGCGAGGGGTGGTGGTGATACTATTCTGTCAGTAACTACACATGGTAAGGACAAGTAAAGGAATAGCAGCCAAAATGCAGTGACTTACTCAGGAGTGAAATGATTGAGGAATACTTTCTAAAGGGGGAGAGACCTTTCCATAGACTTGATCATTATCCAACTGTATTTATTTTAAAAGACTCCCATAAACTGTAACCCTGGTGATTTACATGAATCAATTAACATCTATGTCTAGTAACCATCCACCAGAAAAATATGTTAAATACATGTCAAATTAATTTTGTTTCATTTAACACACACCAATCTCAATTCACATATGTTCAGTCTTCTTAATCTACAGTTGGGGCTATTACATGATTCTCTACTCATCACTAAAAAAAGTTAATTTTAAGACATTTAAATTAAGCATTTCTGTTAGGAAACAGTCCATCAGCTGAAAAGAGATGGCTGTGTTAATGTAACAAAGGTCTAAATCATTCCTTGTGCTGACAGAGGTAATCCCCCACTCAGGTGACCTCCGTAAGTGTATTGAGCCCCATGGTTGTACCTGAAGAGCTTAAGAGGGGAAAAAGAAACTGCAACACAAAAGGTACCTTATGAGACTAATAATTTTATAATTTAATATTTATAAGACTGTACCTAAAACTCTAACTCAAATATAAAGACATATCACTGGTTAAATAAGTTGAAATACTTACAAACATTGTAATAGTGATAACTGTCAAGTGGAACCACGAGAGATGAAGCCCATGCTATGCCTGGTCCTGTGAGCAATTTTCAGACTTCAGCTCATTCTGGCAACTATGATGAAATACAAAGAAATCAGAACTATAATTAAGTGACTTCACATGGTTTCAGTTAGTGTATTTTCTGTTGAAAATAGGAGGCCAACCAAAATTGGATTAAATGATGACTTTTATTATATCACAAAGCAGGAAGTTCAGGGGTAGAGTGGCTGCTGGTAAGTTCACTTGGTAATTCACCAATGTCAACAAGGATCCAGGTTCGTTTCAACTTTTCACCCTGCCAACCTAAGCATGTTGGCTTGTCCTCCGAGGCTGATTCTCCTCAAGGTCCTAAGATGGCTTCTTGTAATTCCAGGCATCATGTAAAGATGACAACAATCAGAGGCAGAATTGTTTCCTTCTAAATGTATATTTTACACAAAAGCAATCCCCACCTCCAACATCTTGGCCAAAGACTCTCCCTCAATACTCATTGGCCAAAATTATATCAAAAACCCATGTCTAAATCAATCACTGGAAGGGTAATAATTAGAATTAGAATGTCTGGTTTAGGCTATTTAAGATTCACTCCTCTCAAGGCTGAGGGCAACCTCAGCTTCCACTAAAACACATGACGGCCCAATATTTGAGAAAAATTAAAGTTCTACTATTTTAATACAAGAAACAAGGCTGGTGAGAATAACAGTGGAGTAGGCAACCTAAAGTGTTTCCCACACATATCTGATAAGAATAGAAGTAGAGCTTAACTCAATATACTGTGGTTTAATTCACAAGGTTACTACACAGTTTAATAGGTGGACAGTATCATATATCTAAGATTAGCCATTGTTGTTACAGTGATATGTCTTCATAGAGAGCTGGAAAGAAGTAAATCTCTCTTTAAAAGGCTGTAAGTGATTATAATTGAAGCACAAATCATTGCTAAATCCATATCATCTACATGGACTCAAAATAGATATTTCCTCTTTTATTGAAAAATCAAGCAATCCTTTTACTGGAAATTTGAGTCCCAATGAGTTTCCAGTAACAGTTTTATATTCCAGATGTGCATTTGTAATAAGTTTATATTGGTTAATTGGGTTCAACTTATCTAATTAGTTACTAAAGTGGTCAATTGTTTATGCAAATTAGGAATCATGGCTGTATTAAAAAGTAATGGATTATACAGTATATTACCTGAATATATTCAGATATACATTGTTTCATTTTTTACTTCATTCTAAATTCTTCATTTATTACATGGCCATCTCCCATATGGAAATAAATCATTAAGATGATACTTTTTATATGTGAGCTCTTTTCTGAAATATTTAATTAATTCTAATGAGAAATAATACTATTGAAATATTTTATTATATTTAAGGGATGTCAGAAGAGACAATGTGGTACAACTATAAAGCAATCGACTGAGAAGTAGGAGACATATTATAAATTTTAATTCTAATAGCACTATTGAATACTCACTATGTACCAGGCACTGTACTAAGTGTTTAATCCATATTCATTCAATTTTTAATCCTCACAATAACCCCATAAATTACATGCTATGATTATCTCATTTTCAGATGCGGACACTGAAGCACAGAGAGATTATGTAACTTGTACAAGGTTACACAGTTAGTAATGGCAGGGGCAAGATTCAAACCCACACCATGCAACTTCAGATCTAAAGCACTTAACCATGGTGCAATCCCACCTCTCTAGTCCCGAATTGCCACTAGTTGCCTAAACTTGTTGGAGCTACAGTTTCCCAATAAAGTAAATGAAGAATCTGAGTAGAGATATTTAAGAACATTTCCAGCTCTAACACTTAAAATGTCATGAAACCCATGACCTTATGGACATCCTCCTCTGCCAAATGTTTATATTACAATTACAATTATCATACAACTGAACACCCATATCTGGACTTTCTAAGTAACAACTGCAAGGTGATTCAGAAGAAGAAAGAATCAAAAAGCCAATCATGGCATATAAGTGACAGGAAAAATATATCTCCTTAGAGGAATAAGGTTACAGTTTATCAGACCTACACTGATGAGATGCCCCAGACACTGGTGTGAGAGACCTACCTAGAAGGTAGGCTACTCAGAATTGAATTTCCTATAATATGGTTACTGATTTAACGTAAGATCTTTCAAAGCATACTACAATGTTTCATGACAAAAAAACAGTGGAAAATTCTTCTCCCTTCAGAGCAAAAGTCCCCTCTATCTGAAACAAATTGTTAAATTATTTTAAACCATCTCACCAAACATGATTATGAGTATTTATAGGATTTCTCAAAATATCCTCTTTGGGGTATCCAAACATAGAAGCACATAGGAGATCTATACATTTGCAGAAGAATTAATATTAAATGTATTTCTCTGAATACTCTGAACTAACTACCCACTAGAATGGCCCACAATTCAGCTTGTCTGAAAGGTGAAATTTTTAATCTAAATGATTAAAGTCTCTAATCTTATTTTAAGAATATAAGCAGGATTGGGCAGTATCTTCCTTTGGTCTGTGAAGTAGTTCATCTTTGGTGTATTTTTACACTGTGTGTAAAGAGGGACATCAAGTGGTCTAAGTTCTGGAAATTCCGTCTTGTCAGGGGTGTTTTCTCAACCCAGCTCCTATAACCCTGATGGAATGGCTAGAGCAGAGGAGTACAAAGGATAGAAATATTTTCTTCTTAGTCACTTGAATACAAAAATCAGCAAATTTTTGTTAAGGATCAATTTTCTTTAAGGTATAGACAGTTATCTTGTGGGTACACAGTAATATCTCGATTATCTCCAATAGGTAAGGGAAATAGTGCTATGAACACAAAAATAGCTTATGTGTCATGGTATGTGTTTGTGCGAGGGGAGGTATATTGTTTTATAGATTAATTTACTTTCCTAATAACATTCTTCTTGTATTAAAATAATGTAGTTAATTTGTTATTCCTGAACCAAAAATAACCAAAAATCCCAAAGCATTGTGGATACTGAAGTCAAATTATAAAAAATAAATTTGCTACAGTATGCAAGGGCTAAGCCATAACAACTTGCTTAAAAAGATAGTAACAGCTTGTTTACATCTATAATTTAGAATGTATTCCAAATAAAAGTGCTGGGCATTTTTATTCCTGTATACTTGCTATATCTTTGTCCTATGTTTATGGAATATATAAATTAAGAAGAGCTTTATGACATTTTCCACCAAGAAAAAAGGTTAGGCAGCTAGAGAACAATACAGAAAGCCATTGATGACAAGAACCATCTGCTTGTCATTTAAATGCTTCCTAAATCAAAAAAGGCCTGAAGTTCTTTTGGGTTGTTTCTCCCTTTCATCCTTCAGGCCAGTTTCTATGGACAAGGGATAAAATGGGAGGAATTACTGCTTTGTTTTGCCTGAGCCGCCAAGTTCATAATTAAATAAAACAGTTAAAGCTAATATGGAAATTCAACAGCAAAAGAGTCAAACAAGTATGAACTGAAATAACAAAATACATTCTGTAATAGTAAGTCTTCAGAACCCAAGGAAGTAGAATGATGCATGAAGTGACTGGAGCATAAACAAGGGAGTCCCACCAGCTCAGGACCAAGCCTGGGTCAGCTTCTTCCAAACCTCTGACAAGTAATTTAACTGCTCTAGATCATGTTTCTTAATCTGTGAAATGGGAACAATAGCAATGCCCACTTCGAAGAGTTATGGTGACAAAGAAATCACTATATTGGGCCGGGCGCGGTGGCTCACACCTGTAATCCTAGCACTCTGGGAGGCCGAGGCGGGTGGATAGCTCAAGGTCAGGAGTTCGAAACCAGCCTGACCAAGAGCGAGACCCCGTCTCTAAAAAAAAAAAAAAAAAGAAATCACTATATTGAAAGCACTTATCTAGAGTGCTGGCCATGTGCCAGGCAGTCTATACACACTAGCTGCTACTCTTATTAACCCAGGAATAAGATCATCCAACTGAAGGGACAATATTTGGATAGGATATGCTGACCTGAGAATGTCTCTCATTTCACATACTGACATAATTTAAGTTCTTCCTTTCATAAATTCCCTTTTGAAAATTTAATTCCAAGAGTAATATACATTTTTAAATTAAAAAATACTACAGAAAAGGTTAGAAATGAGAGTCCTTTCCCCACTCCTAATACCAACTGTAATCATTCTTACTTTAAAAATAACCTAAGTGCCCATCAACTGATGAGTGGATAAAGAAAATGTGGTGTATATATATAGTATATATATATACCATACATTCCATATATATATATATATATACACCATGGGTATTACTCAGCCATAAGAAATAATAAAATAATGTCTTTTGCAGCAACTTTGATGGGACTGGAGGCCATTATCCTAACTGAAGTAACTCAAGAACAGAAAAATAAATGCTGCATGTTTTCACTTATAAGTGGGAACTAAGCTATGGCTACACAGAGTGATATGATGGACACTGAAGACTTAAAGAGGATGAGGGGAAGGGGAAGGGATGAAAAATTACACATTTGGCACATATACTATTTGGGTGATAAGTATACTAAAAGCCCAGACTTCATCACTATACAATATAAAATGTAAATGATAAGGAGATAAATAATAAGATAAATGATGAAAATAAGGAGATCATTACAAAGTGTCCTTTCATTGTTTAACTTTCAAGTGTGATGGTGGCATAGTGATTATGTTTTAAGTCCTTACCTTTCAGAGATATCTACTGAAATATTTACAGATAAATTATATGATGTCTAGCATTAGATTCAAACTGAAAGAGAGATGGAGAGAGGAAAACTGGGAAACATAAATAAAACAAGATTGGCCATGAGTTGATAATTAAGCTGGTTGATGACTATATGGGGATTAATTAAACTAGTCTCTATACTCTTGAATATTTTTGAAATTTTCCATAATAAAAAATTTTAAACACTTTCTCTCCTTAAAATTTATCTACTAAATGCCAAACAGCCATACCTTTAAATCACAGCAATTAATTCCTGATTGATTAGATAATAATTTAACCAAGACCAATCATTCCTAACACCCATCCCTAAACAGCACAAACAAAAAGCAACTTAGCTTCCTCATAGTCTGAATGATGCTATAAAAATTCAAATATGATAACCAGCCCAGAGAAGCAGTGTTCACTAATGTTATGGGAGCTATTTATTGACAAGTGCAAATTATAAACTATTATAATTATTGTTTTTTTAGAGTTAATGAAGTGTTTTCCTTTTTCTCTTATATTGGAATTATTGCAGCTGGATGGAAAAAGGAAAAATTCTTTAGTCTACATGTAGTCAAGAAATCAAGATAATGTATAATGTTCTATTCACCCAGATAGAAAGACACATACAATCTGGAGTGTGCTCACCAAAACTTTGCCATGCTGAAGCCAAGAGAAGGCCTTTGTTATGCCACTGGAGCAGAATAATTTTGGGGGTCTTTAATTTGTGTTTTGCTCTCTGCACACCTCAATAGTTCCAAAGAGGCAACAAGGCCCTTAATATCTCTTGCCTCTGGGACAGGGGAGGAGATTTATAGGGCATAGAGGGGAAAATGCCTGAATTCTACAATTCTTCCTGACTTCTGTAAAAGCCTATACACACTGAAGAGGTATATCCGTATAGCCTGGAGGCAGACGGGACAGACCAGTACTTTCTAGGGCAACAAAAGGGAAGGTGGCTTATGCCTATAATCTTAGCACTTTGGGAGGCAGAGGCAGGAGGCCAGGAGTTTGAGACAAGCCTAGCCAACAGAGCAAGATCCTGTCTCTACAAAAAATAAATTACTCAAGTGCAGTGGCATGCACCTGTAGTGCTAGCTATTTGGGGGGCTGAGGTGGGAGGGTCACTTGAACCCAGGAGTTCAAGGCTACCATAAGCTATGTATTATTGGGCCACTGCCCTCCAGCCTGGGCCTAAGCAACAGAGTGAGATCCTATCTCTAAAAAAACAAAACAAACAAAAAAAAAGAGTGGGGGCAAAGAGCAAATTTTCTCAATAATGGGAAGAGGTCAGAGTTTAGAAGCTCCAGTGAGACACAGAATCTGACAAGACACAGACATGTAGTGTACCTAGAGATTTTGGATGCTAGGTCCCAGTCTTTTCAAAGATTTCTGATACTAAACATGGACTGAAAGCAGGGGAGAAGCAAAATCCAAAGGATCAAGATGGATAGACAATGAATATCTCTGTATTACCCAGTGAGATCCAATGATCAATGACCAGAGGGATCTTCAACTATGCTTTGGCATCATTTAAGATCCTGAACCTTTGTACCATGTTTGGAAAAGGAAAGCACTAATAAATATTTAGATTAACCTCTGCTAGCCGATAAGTACAATGAGATCTTAGATGCAGGCTTAAGTGGATTTAAAGAAAATAAAGATATGCAATAGTACAGATCTGGACTTATGGCAGTTAATTCATATATTCTACTACATTAAAAACCAAGCATGCCAATAAAAGTGGCTATAAAAGCAACCTGCTTCTGTTCTGTAGTAACCATCCTTCACATCTACACAGCTTTGTACTTTTGGTAAGTTGTTTTCACATATGTTATCTCATTTGATCCTCACAGAGTTAAGAGGATTCAGTGGCTCTTGAGCTGTTGAGAGTAGAAAGGCAGGAGTGAAATGGCTTAATGGAAGAGAGGATTTTCTCCAAGACTTCTGGTCACTAGGCATTTCCTTTGTGCACTCTTGTGCGCTTTCTCTCTCTCTCTCTCTCTCTCTCTCTTATTCTTGTTAGGAACAAGAGGGAAAATTTATTTAACACTTCATTTAAAAACATCTGTGCAAAGTTGTCATTTGTAAAATGGATTTCACGGAACCCAATGCCAAGCATGAATTCACTTCTTAAGGGGTTGCAATATAGGCTGCCACCCAATGGTGGTAGTAAGCCATGGCCAAATATCACTCAACAGAAAAACACAACAAAACAAATAAACGTTTGTAGGTATATTTGAGAAGGAAAAGAGATAACACTTTGCGATGCCTGCTTATTATAAGAAACAGATATCTTTCTTAAAACAATTCAACAGAAAAAGAATAGATTATTTAAAGAGTATTCTAGTGCAAATTTTTAAAGCCAAAGGATTTCATGGAAGTTTCTGAGGAACGGGAGTTGGGAAAATGAAGTAGATGAGACTTTCATTTTTCTACTTTGTACATTTCTCTATTTTTGTATTGATTACAATGAAATATATTACTTTTGTAATATAACTTGAAACACTAATCATTTTTTAATCAAAAGAATCTAATTAGACATCAGCTTTATCATAAAATATCATTGCTAACTAAAAAAAAAAAGCTACAAACATATAACTGTTCTTTACAGGGCTTCAAAAAGAGAACTTCGATTCCTTTCTTTAAATTGCTCGCTTTTGTCACAAAACCCCTGTGCTGGTTTGTCCATGCATTCTAGGCCAGGAATTTCCAACTATAGTGAGACCACCAGTGGGATAAAGTAGTCTGAGAGGGACTCAGAACCAGCATCAGAAGTTAGAATTCAGTCTCCACCAACCTATGCCATCTGGTGAGTATGCAAGGCTAAATGCACTTGCCTTTAATTTTTCAGGCATATTCTCCACATATAGGGTAGTCTTCTAGGACAGGAATTTTTTATTTCTATTTTAAAGTAGTAACAGAAAAAAATTCTTCAAAAGGCAAAATGCACTTTTATGTCTGCAAAACTTACTACAAATAATAAATAACAATATAGCTACAAATATGGCTGCCTTATAAGAAAAATATGGGCCTTTTTGTTTTTGTAATGGTGAAACACATATTCTTAGAGTGGTAGAGGGATATAAAAAGGTGACAGCCACTGCCCTTGACTTGGTTCAAAGTCCCAGGAGCCACCTTTTCAACTATTGGCTTTGACTTCTATAACCTAGTCTCTCCTAGGAGTAAAAACTTGTCATAGGTAAAGAGAAGGCTGGTCTCTCCAGTCATCTGATTTAAGACATTTCTTTTGTTCCTTCTTATTGGTAAACACACAAATTACCCATTCCCTTGGAGAAAATAAACATCCATCTCATTTGGCTTGATTTCCACAGTCATAACATGTTCCTCTAACACTTCGTTTCCATTCTTTTTCTGAGAACCTCCTCCATCCCTCCCAAATGTCTTCCAGGTTTAGACCTGGTGGCTTCATTTGCATGAATTGGTAATTTTAAAAAAAAAATTTCTCTTCATAATCCCCATAGCAACTGCTTCTTTAGAAACTTCCTCATAAAGTCCAAAGATATCCTATCTCTTTTAACTGAACAGAACATTTTGAATAAAATTAGTACAGGAAAATAAGCTGGTTTCATTACCTCGTCCTTGGCCTTTCATTTTTCTTTTGTAAAATGAAAAACTTAAAAAAAAAGAAAACCTATCAACTCAGCTAGACAGAATTTGTTCAGTATTCTGGGGCTTATATATTGTTAAAGGATGTGTATAATTTTTAAAAATGCTGTCCCACCTTTAAGGAGTTTTTTCACTTATTAATTCAGTAAGTATTACTGAATATATTAAGATCTATACTTGAAGCTGTGAAACATTCACACAAGTATAAAACTCAGAACTGCCCTCTTGTACCTGCAGTCATTTTAGGTAACAATAAAAGGTTGTGTGTAATTAAACACTGAAACTGTAAAACAGCCATATCATTATTTTCAGTTGATGTAAGAGGAAGATATAAATTTGTCTGAGAGACAGGTAGCATTTGAAAAGTTAAAAGAATCAAAAACATTATTCTAGGCATCATTCCAGAAGAGAAGGCAGTGTGAATATTTACATGCAGGGTAAATATGGAATGTTTGGAGGGACGGTGAGTAGATCAATTTGCCTAGAGGAGAGTAAATTGAGACAGAAGACAGGGAATAAAAAGCTAGGAGATAAGGCTAGAATGCAGGTGTAAAAAACCTTAACCCCTAAGCCTTGACCTTGGTTTGGATTTTATCTCATAATTGATAGGATTAACTAGTTAAAATAGGAAGTCGGTCTAAAAGAAATTAGGAAGAGTAATCTAAAAGAATATCTAAAATGGCTTCAGTCAGGATTTCCTCCCTGTCCAATTTTTTCTATCCTCCATTTCCCTACTCCTCTTTCGGCCAGTTATCTTAAGAATAACATAATTCTCAAACTCCTGACCTCAAATGATCCTCCTGCCTCAGCCTCCCAGAGTGCTAGGAGTGAGCCACCAAGCCCAAGAATGACATAATTTTATTGTGCAAATTATTTTTGTTTTTTATACACTTATGAGATCCTTGAAAATGTGCAATTTTTAAGTGGTGTCATTCTCCTACTTAAAACAGTTCAATAGCTTCACAGTAGCTTTCAAATAAAATCCTACCAATTTAACACGTGGCCTTCAGGACCTGGCCCTGGCCTGCCTCTCCAGACTTGTCACTTATGCAACAGGCATCATTCACATCCTCCCATCTGACTACAACAACCTTCCCTCCTCCCTGCCCTTTTCTTTTTTGTCTGACAAATTTGTAACTCATCTTGAGGTTTCAGCTTAGATGCCACTTCCCCAAGGCAGGCTCTCAAAGCTCTTCAAATCCAGATTAGGCTTCCTGCCACAGCTTGTATCTCTATAATAGTATTTAGGACCTATATCCTTGTCTGTGGCATACTCTCAGGGGATGGGTGGTTTCCCCAGCAACTACCAAAGGGCCAGAAGCATAAGAGATGCTCAAAAATGTCTGTTAAATGAAAGAATGAAAAAGGCAGAAGGCAAATAAATAAATAATAGGAGTCTATGGCAGTCAGACAGACATAAAATAAGATTTAGGCATAAATTCGGGGATAGGCTCACAGCAATGGAAGGGATGAAAGGGGAAAAAAAGTAAAAAGAAAGCTAAATGGAATGTTAACAAACCTGAATTCTGACTGGTTAATGTAAGTTGGTATATATAATTAGAAGGTTCATCCATCTATTTTAGTAGTTTCCAAACCCTGGCTGATCATCAGAATCACCCAAGGAATCAGGAATGTTTTCTATTTTTTATATTCATTTGATATTAATTTCATATTAAATTATATTAATTTCCCCTGGTCATTCTCATGACTGACCGATATTTAGGAATTACCTGGATGTCCTATAAGGGGCCATTTCCAGCACTAATATTCTGACTTAACCACAATACCTATGAACAAGTCATTGACAGAACTCAATAAGTAACTGAATGTAAGAACAGAAGAGATGTATTAATATTACACTACTACATTTTTAAACTGGTTGACCTGGAGTCACAGTGTGCATATAACAAGCAGCCAATAACACTTGCTTAATGAATGAAACAGGGAAACAGGAAGAATGAGCACATTTTGTGAGATAGATTTGATGCTGGACATCAATTTGGAGTTTCCCAACTGACACTCAACCATTTATTTGTCCTCTGGGCTGTCTCGATATAATTCTCCTTCTTCCTGCCTTAAGTGGGTATCTGTCCATGGCCTTTTTGTTTTGACTATTATAGTGACTATCTCTTCTTCAAGCAATAGTACTTACCTTCCCTTTAAGAGTTACCCTCTCCCATTGTGTATAGTCTTGCTGGGATTGTAAATGAGGTTCTGCCCTCTCTTAACTAAGACATAACAAAATTCTCTGCTTGATTTTGGAAACTTCAGTAGTGTGCCCTAAGAGCAGAGAAATCACTTGGTGCTTTCCCATCCTCACAGTGGCATGAAGTTCATTTCTGCTTCTTAGATCCCTGGGCTGCCCTGATTTCTGTCATTTTAACTCAGCCTTTCTCTCAAGCCTTCTCATCAATTCTATGAATTACCCATTGTCTTTCTAATTAATCCCCATTTTGCTTAATAAGTTATTTCAATATCTGGTACTTGCAAACAAACAAATGAACAAAAACTAGACTTAATACACCACCTTCATGGTCTCATTGCATCAAAGATGTCCTTCCTGTGCCCACCCCAGATTCTTCTTTAGTTTCTGCACTGGAAGACATGAATAACGACTGCAGTTCTGAAAAAGGAGGAGGAAGAAGAAGAGAAAAAGAAAGAAAAGCCACACATGTAATTTTAAATTTTCTAGCAGCCACATTTAAAAAGGTAAACAGAAACCAATGGAATTACTTTTAGGCTATGATTTATTTAAATAAGTATATCTAAACTATTATTATTTCAACATATAATCAATATGAAAAAATACTGATATTTTACTACCTTTTTTAGTCTAAGTCTTTGGAATGTGGTATTTTATATTTACAGTACATCTCAATTCAGATGTTAAATTTTCAAAGGTTAAGGTGAAATGTAGTCCTTCAAAAACAATAAAGCATACAAAAAAATATTTCAGCTACTATTCAAATTTAAATTAACTAAAATTAAGTATTCAGTCCCCCAGTTGCATTAGCCACATTTCAAGGGCTCAGTACCCATATGACTAGCATCTATTGTACTGGGCAGCACAGCCTTAAATCTGCTACAGGAGTGAAAAGACCCAGGGAAACTTTTTTTTTAAAAGACAGATTCTTACCCTGTCACCCTGGGTAGCGTGCAGTGGTATCATCATAGCTCACTAGAACCTCAAACTCCTGGGCTCAAGAGATCCTCTTGCCTCAGCCTCCCGAGTAGCTGAGACTACAGGCACATGCCACAACGCCTGGCTAATTTTTCTATTTTTAGTACAGACAGGCTCTCACCAGAGCTCAGGCTGGTCTCGAACTCCTGACCTCAAGCAATCCTCCTACCTTGGCCTCCTAGAGTGCTAGGATTACAGGCATGAGCCACCACATGCAGTGGGGAACTTTTCTTCATGGATCCAGTAGTTGACAAGAATTGGAGGCTTTCACACTTCCAACAAATTCTATTATGAAAGTAGTAAGAATTGTGTGAAGACCTACTTGAAATATTTCTTCCCTCAAAAAATTTCTTCCCTTGGCTGTGTAACTACAACAGATTAACACATTATTGAACATGAGACCTGTCCTCTGTGTTCTACAATGCAATAGCATAGAGAGATCAAGGAGTTATTTTCTCTGTCATGGAGTTTTTAAAGTTAAAATTACACTATTACTCGTAAATCACTTTTCATTTCTTACATTTTGAGGGGTGGGAAGAGACTTTGAGGATTAGTTTTAATAAGTATTTTCATAGTCAAACAAAAATATAGAATTTTGAGTGTCAAGTTGAAGAATTTGACCTTTATCTCTCAGACAAGGACAGCTGTCTGTCATAAATTTTAGAGTAAGGGAGTGACATGATGTCAATGTTTCAGGAAAACAAATCAGAATCCAGTGTGTACGCAGACTGGTAACAACAGGGGTCCATAGGGAAGGTATGGAGCTTCTAGCATCCTTAGATGGTGAACATATGCTCTTATTTCTGCCAGGAATGCTATTTTCCTCTTCTTAAGCTGACAAGACATGTGCTCATCCTTGAAGATCTAGTTCAGAGTGATCTCTTAGCTTCCTGGATGCAGATGGCAGATGGAGTCACTTCTTCCTTCACCTCTTCTCCCACAGCACTTCTTTCAAAATCCTGAACAGAAGTTCAAATTCATAGAGACATAAAATAGAATAGTGGTTGCTAGGGGGCTGGGGAAGTATTGTTTAATAAGTGCAGAGTTTTTGTTTTGCAAGATGAAGAGTTCTATGGATGGATGGTGGTAATGGTAGTAGCATAACAACGTAAATGATTGGAAAGCCTCTCCCCAGGCTCACTCCTCTCCTTTCAGATCTGGCTTAAATGTCACACCTTTAGGAGAGTCCTTCTCTTTGCCAGGCCAGAATGGTTTAGGTATCCTTGCTATACTCTCCTATGAACCTCCTGCTTTTCTTATAGGGCTCTTATCACAACTGTAATCTATAGCTAATCATGTGGTATATGAGTTTGCTAGGACTACCATAACAAAACACTACAGACAGGTAGCTTATGCAACAGAAATTTATTTTCTCACACTTCTGGAGGCTAGAAGTCTAAGGTCAAGGTGTTAGCAGGTTTGGTTTCTTCTGAGGCCTCTCTCCTTGGCTTGCACATGGCCTTTCTTTTATGCCTGCACACCCCTAGTATCTATGTTCAAATTTCTTGTTTTTATGAGGACATCAGTCAGATTGGATTAGGGTCCACACTAAGGGCCTCATTTTAACTTAATCACCTTTTTAAAGGCTCTGTCTCCAAATATAGTCATATACTGAGGTACTGGTTGTTAAGATTTCAACATATGAATTTTGAGGAACACAATTCAGCCTGTAACATGTGGTTAACCTCTATTATTCCTACTTGGTAAACTATATAACAGGGACTTTGTCTTCTTGTCATTTCAAGACCTTTAAAGTTGCTATTCCCTCTTCTTAGAACATTCTATCTCCAGTTCTTCATACAACAGGTTTTTCTCAACTTTCAAGCCTCAGCACTATTATCTGACAAGGACCATTCTGGAACACTTTATCTGAGGTAACCTTAAAAGCTGCTCTATCACATCATCGTTTTCTTTCTTCCATGGCATTCAAATACATGATGACAAAAGTGCCTTCTTCAGAGTTCTTATGAGGATTAAATAATACCCCTAAAATATCAAGCTCAAGAATTTGACGTACAGTGCGTGCTATTAGCTGAAATGCTATTAGTTTGGGGCTTTTCCGAAGTGTGGGACCTGTGAAAGGCTTGAAAAATATCTTTAGGTGGTACACAGAGCATTAAAGCTACCTTGTTTTTAATGGGTTTTTTCCCCCCAATTCTTTACATTAAAACAAGGCTTTCTTCTCATGCACACATGTTTTGGCACCTATCCCTGTTTCTGGCTAGAAATATGTGAATTTAACACTGTTTTCCACTGCATTTGTAGCATGGTGTCTACGGGCTATTCTGAAGCTGGACTGCCTGGGATTACACCCACCTCCCTCAGTCTGTGACTCTGGGCTAGTTTGACGACGGTACCACCTCATGGGGTTATTGTGAACGTAAAACGAACTAGAACACGTAAAGCGACCCAGAACAGAGGAGCCCGCCACCCCTGTCACACAGACACAGGCGGCTGGCAGGTGTGGCAACAGTCGCAAAGGCTCCGCTAGGACGCCCGAGCCTGGGAGACGTGGCAGGACTGGGGTTCCTGAGGGGCTGTGCCTCACGGGGACTAGGTCGGCGCTCCGGGGAAGGTGGCCCACAGCTCGCAGCGGCCAGGATCTCGGGCCTGCTCCGATTTCGGCCTCTTTGGGGTCCGCCGACTGGCGGGAAGCGGCTCTCCTCTCCCAGCCGGCGACGCGCGCGCGCTTACCCGGAGCTTCTCTGTCAGCCGAGCGCTCCCTGAGGTGACGCGTCAGGAGCCCGGGAAGCTCCAGAGCGCGAGACGAGGGGGCGGAGCCGCGGGGCGGGGCGCGCGTTACGTAAGCGGAGCAACTACGCACGCGGCAGCGCGCATGTGCGGCGGGGCTCGTAGCTGGAGAGCGGCGTGGGGCTAGAGCCGCCATGGCGGCCGAGCGGAAGACCAAATTGTCCAAGAACCTGCTGCGCATGAAGGTGCGAGAACTCTCGGGGAGCCAGGCCGGGTGGTAGAGTAGAGACACCGGTCCTCTTCGGCCTGGTCAGGGCCGAGGCGGCGGGTATACGGGGGACACCAGAGAGACTCCAGAAGGCCTCCAGCTTGCGATCATTCATTCACTTAGTGTCTGCTCTACGTTAGGCTCTGGGAGCCAGATGATGAATTAGGCAGACTCTCTCAGGAACCCTGGGGTCGGATTGGAGCTTGCACGCACATAAGCGAGCAGTAAGGATACAGTATACCTGGCGCAGTGATGGTAGAAGCGCCGGAGTGCCTTGGGAGCTTACCGGGGCTTTTTGCAGGTAGTGTTCCTTACCTGGAGTTTAAAGGGTAAGTGGGAGGGTGGGAGGCACAGCGTCCTAAACTGAGGGGAAAGCGAATTCAGAAGTCTAAGGGGCAAGAAAGAAAAGAGAAACATGGAGATTTCCAAGAACTGAATATGATTCAGTATGTCTGGAAGGCAAGTAGCAAGAAATGGGGCTGGAAAAGCAGGCAGTGAATTTTAGACCAAATTAAGGGTGAGCAGTGGGAAACAGTTGAGCATGGGGAACAGTATCAAAAATAGCAGACACAGTTCTTGCTATGGGCCAGACACTGTTTTAAGTGCTTTGCATATATTAACCCATATAATTCACATAATAACCCTTTGAGGTGCCTACAATCATTATCCCTCTTTTACAGCTGAGACAACTGTAACAGTGGTTTGTGATCACATCAATTTCAGAGAATTGGAGTGGATTGGCCAAGCAGGCATTTTTTTTTTTATGTGTTCAATATCATCTGCATTATATTAGGGTGAAATGGGTGTCAGGTTGTTCACACAAGTGTGTAAAAAGAACTTTTATCATAGAGCATCTTTAAACTCTTATTAAACCTGAACCGGGCCCTGGAGTCAGGAGAGAAGGACAAGGCTATGGAGGTCCACATTGCTGGGCAAAAATTACAATGTCTATTTCAAGTTGTAAATGCTAGTGTTCTAATGGTAAAAGGCCATTAATTTCCTAGCAGGTAACATGCCAGGTGGGGTTGGAGCCTGGTGTGCTACAGGACACAGGAAGCAAACCGGGCCCACGACAAGCAGGCATTTAAAAGATTTTAGTAGTTGTTTCAGCTCATGGAATAAGCTAAGTGATGTGCTGGGTGATTAGGACTCAGACTAAAGATCTGCCTCTGGAGATAAAGGGGAAGAAATTAACTTAAAACAGTTGTACACCCCCACCCAAGTGAGGAAGACTCAACTGGACATTGGAAGCAAAGGAAAGAGGGGAAGTTACCTGGGTTCTCTATTTGAGTTAGCAGCTTCACTCATTGATAAGAAAGAACTTACTGCCGGCAGAGCTGGAGACACTAAGTATACTGATAGAGCTGAGTATACTGTGAGAAGGCGTGGAGCAGACGCACTCAAGGAGTCATAGCCAGCGTAGCTGTTCAGCCAGAGCTAAGCACTGTATAGTTGCAGTCCCCAACCTTTTTGGCACTAGGGATCGGTTTCATGGAAGACAGCTTTTCCACAGAAAGTTTGGGAGGTGGCGGGCGGAGGTCTGCACCCCAGTCCCTAACAGGCCCTGGACTGGTACTGGTCTGCGGCCTGGGGGTTGGGGACCACAGCTGTATAGGACAAGTGTGAGAGGTTGAGGATTTAATCCTGACTCACTTGTTTTCGGTCGTGAACAGGGAGTTGGGGGTGGTGCACTCTTAGGATGGGGCTTGGTGAACTTTTTCTGTAAAGAGCCAGATAATAAATACTTTAGGCTTGTGGGCCAATCTCTATTGTAACAACTTAAGTCTGCCATTGTTGCTCAGAATTGAATGACTATGACTGTGTTCCAGTAAAACTTTATTGACAACAACAGACATCCATCTTGAGGACTGTAGTTTGCCAGTGCCTGCTCTGGGCCCCCAGTTGTGAAGGAGGCTGAATCACTAGCTTTAGAAGGTGTTCTGAGACGCTGTAGAGTGGGAGACTTGAACTGCTACTTAAGTCTGAAGGTGCTTGACTCATACTCAGAGGGTGCTCCATCCTTTCCCTATGTATAGAGCTATTTTGTATATTATGTAAAACTAAAATATCTAGTGTGATACTTATGGAATGGTTTTTTGTTGCCTGTTTAAATCAGAAAAACTGAAATATGTTAAGGTTTTTTTGTCTTTTTTTAACTTTTCCAAAGGAAGCACACATTGTGGTTTTTAGTGTTCTCTGATGCATTCTTTTGTATTCTGGTGTAAATTTGGAAGGGTAAAGCTAAACTGATCGCTCTGCCCCCTTGATCATGAGATGAGATCCTTGGAGAAATGAAGGAGAGCAGGGGGAGAAGAAAGTTATTTGGGTTTTCCTCAGCTCTGAGATGGGAACATTTTGTTGCTTACACTGATTTGGTTTTGGTTTTGACAGTTCATGCAAAGGGGACTGGACTCAGAAACGAAGAAACAACTAGAAGAGGAAGAAAAGAAAATCATTGGTGAAGAGCACTGGTACTTGGATTTGCCAGCACTGACAGAGAAAGAGTAGGTTTATTAGAATTTGTATTGATCATGCCTGGGACATCAAGAGGGAAATCCCTATAAATTTGACTTACCATTCCAGTGAAATAAAGCCCATAAAATGGTTTCTGTTCAGTTTCTTGAGTTAGCCTCATAAATAGTTTTCTAAAAAATATGAAACCTATAAAAGTTTACATGGATTTATACATTTTTACTGGCCCCCACCCCGCCGTTATTTATAACAATGGTGTGTTTTTTTACATTGAGTAAAAGAATCTAGCCCGTATATCTCGGATAATAATAGGGGATCTTTTATGGAAAGCTATAATGTGCTCTCTCTCTTTCTCTCATATTAAGTTGCAATGGTAAGGTGTGTACTTCAGGCCTCTCCAGTTTTGTTTCAGTAACAGAGTTCTTCATTAGTCTGAGCGTCTTATGGCAGGTCAGGAGTTTTTGTTTTTTCTTTATTTTTCAATTTTTATTACTTTTAATGCCATTAATACCATTTACTACTTTTAATACCATTTACTGAGTCTATACTATATATAGACTGTAGTGTACAGGGAACTAAGCTAAGCACTTTGCATCCCTTAGTTATTGAATCCTAATTGCAAACTTAAGAGCTGCCTGCTATCATTCTGTCCGTTTTGTGGTTGAGGATCCAAAGTTTAAGAGAGAGTAACCTGCCCAGGGTCACCCAGCTAGTCAGTGCTGAAACTGAGATAACACACTGCTAGACTGTCTCTCATTTACCGGCAAGCTTGGCTGATGCTTAATATAACAGTTTTGAATGGAGGGGTGTATCCTCATCATCCATTAACTTATTTAAATCCTTCTGGAATCTATTTATCATTTCTCCCTGATTCTTTTTCTTTTTTTAACCTTAGTAAGCTCTGTGGTGTGTTAGTTTTGCTTAAACCTTTGTCAAATGACTGAAGATGCTGCCTGTTATCTTCAGGCACTTTTATGTCTTTCCATTCTGTACCTGATCATTTGGTTTTTGTTTTGGCATGTTATATTCCCTTGTTCATTTGGCTGACCTCTGGACCCTTTTTTGAAGATTCTATAGCCTTTTCTAAAGATAGAAAACATGTCCCATCCAGTGGGATGGAAGGATGGTACTTTTTTTTCCTCTACTTGCTTCTCAGAGGAAGCAAGATGTTGGTGAGGAGGGCGAAGGTAACGCCTGAGCTAGTGTGGATGGGGAAGGGTGACAGACAGGAAGGGGCCGTTACTAATAAGTAAGGAGCTATAATTTAATTTTAAGCCTTGACTAAACTTAGCCTTCTAGTTGTTTATTGAAGAACAGAACTGTTTCTTTCTTGTTTCCAGTATTCTTTCTTTTTCCCCCAACACAGCATATTATTCTCAGAAAATGACCTTTAGATTCCTTTCCTGAGAAGGTAAATAATAACTTTTTGCCATCTCTCAGCATCCTATTTATGTATAGGTGTGTAAATCAGCTCAGGATACTGGCAGGAAAAGATGACACTATCAGTCAGATTGAAGAGAACATAACAGAGACTACCAAGGTATGGGAGGGGCATAGGATAGGTAGCCCCTAGGGAACTCGCACTACCTCTGGGCTTGTGTGGTGGGAGGAATTTCCTCTCCTGCCAGCAAGGTCAAGGGGAGGGAGTGGTTACTGAATCCAGAGACCTGTGTGTGGAGAGAGCATCTTACAAAAGCTGCTATTTTCATTCAAGGGCACAGCCAACCTAGGGTAATCCTACAAGAAGGGAGCCAGGTACCTGGCAGCCAAGGAGCCCTTCCACGTACTACAATCAGATCAGCCTTTCAGGCAGTAGAGCGGGGAGAAGATGGGAAGTAGGTCTGGAGGGACAAATGGATGATATGTCCTTTTGTGTTGTTGTTTTTAATACCCTAAATAGGGAAACTGGAATGGGCTCTGTGCATTTGGGACATCTGGGTTTGATGTCCAGCTCTGTCTCTTGCTTACTTTTCACCTTGGGCAAATTACATAACCTGTCCTTTGTTATTTGTATATTGAGTATAATACATTATATATATACATTATGAAAGTAAATGAGGTAATATATTTAAAGAAATCACCACAGTGTCAGATATAAAGCATGATAAATGTTGGCAGTATGTGTATTACCTTATAACTGAATATATGAAATTATGAAATTCACCCATTCCTTTTTACTCATTTGTATTTGTGATTTTTTTCTGAACTATCCCAGATAATAGTTAATCCTATCACTTTTGATTCTAAGTCAGACATTTCATATTTAATGACCTAATAGTTATGGTGAGGGAGAGATAATTTGGTACTAGTTATTCCCTTATGGCTAGGAATGAAATAGCCTGCTTTAATTTCATCCATTGTATGACATAAATGTTTCACTTCTTATTTACTTATTATTGGGCACCACTCTCTAGACCTCCGTGAGAGCAGTAGCTCCTTTATTCACAGCTGTTTCCCCAGCTTCTGGAACAATGCCTGCACACAGTTTGCTTTAATAAATGTTTGCTGAATGAGTGAATCTTGATGAAAAGCAGAGCCTACTCACCACTGAAGAAGCCTGAAGGCCAGTTGTTTGCTTTCCTGCTGTGCTTTAGGGTTTATAGCAGGGCTTTAGACAGCTATGCTTACCTTAGATGTGGGGTCATGAGAACCCCTTTTGGAGACAGTAACATCCTGTTTCCCAGGGAACAGTAGTAGCCTGCTACGATGCCCTCTGTGGTATCCAGTGTTTAGCCCTCTCAGCAGCAACACTGTTTTTACGAGAGTAGATCTGTAGCATGATTTTGGTTTGGGTTCAACCACCTAGCCATGCTTATTTCTACCCATTTTTCAATTCTGTTTATCCAGCTTTCCCAGTGATTCTATGAGATACCCAGTACAGTTGGCCCTATATACCTGCAGATGCAAAACCCACTATTTTATTTAAGGGGCTTGAGCATCCACAGATTTTGGTTTCCACAGAGGTCCTGAAACCAATCCCCTGTGGATACAGAGAGCCAACTGTATCCCTACATTAAATTCCTTCTCTGCTTAAGTCATCCAGGGTCAGTCTTTAGTGTTTACAGCTAAGAGCTCCAGCTGATACACTCTGTTAACGCTGCTCAGTCTCTTATTTCCCACGACCCCTCCTAGATATTTAATAAGAACTTAGTGGGGAGATGTAAACATCAAAGAAACTTTGCTTCCACTTTGGAAAATTGTTTCTTATACGTACTTTAGATCTTTATATTATGTAGGTATTTATGCAAATTAATGTAACCTTTAGAAGAGGCTATGCCTCCAGCCTGTAGTGCTTGTCTCCTAATCTTACTGTATTTTTGCTTTATTCTACTGAGAACTGTAAGATTGATTTTTCATTGAAAGTCTTGACTTCTATTTGCTGTGCGTTGTCATAAGTAGACAAGCTATTAATGTAGGTTTATTTTCCCATTTAGGAGTTTCATAATAGAAGAGCAGAGTTTCTTGTTATGTGAAGATCTTCTCTATGGAAGAATGTCATTCAGAGGATTTAATCCTGAGGTTGAGGTAGTAAACATAATTGCTTCAAATTTTAAAATTTTCCAATTGAATTTTTTTCTGCTAATAATTGGGCTTAGCTTTTTCCCCACCAGGTACCATTTCTCCTCATTATATAGAAAATAACATGTCTTGAAATATCGCCATAGCTATTTAAAGAAATTGCAGACATTGCAGTCTAGTTTTATGGTAGAATTGAGTAGATAATTAATATAGCAGTATACAGTCCCTGACGGTGCCACTGTAAGTGTTAGAATTTCAACTTGAGTCAGGATTTTATTCATATGATGCTATTATGAAAAGTTATTTTCTGGCATTTATAAATGTATCTTTTCTAATGGAAAAATGGTACTTAAAAATTCTGTAACTTGACTTTTTAACAGACAGGTTTTAATCCAAACTTGTAAATAGATATTTAAATGAATCCTTTGGAAAGTTTGTTTGAAAAGTGGATATTTGCCTTCAACTGAGCTGTTTATTTGAATTTTCTTGCCTCAGGTTTGTAGAGAAGCAGACCTTTATTTAACAAACGTTTATTAGAACTCTAACTCATGTGTTAAAAGCTATCGTATCAGGTACTTGACCAACCAAATGGACATTTGCGAGGTAGATTTTTAGTTTTGTTAATATCACTTGAAGCCAGGATTTCTCACCCTTGTCAGTATTGACATTTGGGGCCAGATAATTCTTTGTGATGGTGGCTATCCTGAGCATCGTAGGATGATTAACAACATCCCTGGCCTCTATTCTCTACCCACTAAATGCCAGCATACACACACACACCACCCTCCAACCCAATTGTGACAACCAAAAATGTTTCCAGACATTCATTGCCAGAGGTCCTCTGCTGGGCAAAGTCATCCTGAGTTACAAACCACTTCTCCAGGATGCCTGTAGGTAACTAAGCCAAATGCCAGAGTTTATTTGATGATTGTAGATTAGTTTTCCTTCTGTTCTTTCTTGGGGGTAGGGAGGGTGGCAGGAGGAGGTGTATGTGATAATTAAGGTGTTATGTTTACACAGTCAACACCAAAAGTGTTTATTTTTAATATATACTTTCTTCGCTTTGGTTTGCTGTAAGCTTTAGATGGGGAGAAGTGGGGTAAAGAAGGGACAAAAAAGGCAGTTCCTCTGAATGTGTGATGCCCAAAGAATAGGATGTGGGTGGACAGGCCCTCCCAAGTGTGTCCAGTACAATGGGAAAGATGCAGCGACACAGCCCTCAGAATCTGGTATGGGGGGCATTAGAAAATGGCCCTAATTACTGGATTCCATAACACTCAATACACTCTCCCTGGGAAAAGGTCTTGAACTATTTTATTATCAGTCCCGTAAACACTGGAAAAGCTAGTTGAGACTGGTTTCTCATTCTCTTTTCCCTCCTTATCCTCCCCTTGCTATAAAGAAGGTATTGTACATTAAAAAAAATCTGTCAGAGGATACTTGTCACGGAAAGGTAATGTGATGGAAAGATGAGGAGACTCCCGAGGCACGGGGACTTCACGTGAGATGCATTATCCACCCCAGAAGTCAGGGATGAGGCTAAGATACAGATTCCCTCCCTCCGTTATACCAGGGCCAGCCTTCCAGTTCTCCCATCCAGTAATCTGCTGTCCTCTTACCCCCACCCATCACCACCACCACCACCACCACCAAAAGATGCATTTAAAATTACTGTCAACTGTAGTGCTGCTTCCATTTGGCTCAAAAAGGGAAGTTCAGAGGAAATCTGAAAGTTTTTTTTCTTTCTCCCTCTCACTGGAATATGTTAGCAGTGTGCCTGCTTTAGATATGAGTGATTAATAACAAGATTTATGATCTCAAATACAATTTAAATTAATTGGCACTAAATATAATCTAGCAGGGCTTTATCTTACTAGTTTTTTGATTCAGAGCTGACCTCTGTTAGCACATTGTGCTCTAAAGAATTAATATTACAGAGAATCCCTTGCGAATTCTGACTAGTTCTGTAGATTCCGTGACTTTGATTTCTCTACCTTCAAATAAGTTTGACGTCAGTTCCTTTCACAAGCCTTTTCTAGCCCTGATGGTCCATGTTGGTGTATTTTTCAGAAACTAATGCTTCAGATGAATGCTAAGAACAAAGCAGAAGTTGTTGAAGATAAAACAGAGGAGGTTGATGTGTCAGATGAAGAAATGGCTAGAAGGTAACCATTGCCGTGGTTTATAATCTGGACCCAGAATTCATGGCTCTCCCATGTGTACTTCTCATACCGCACAGCCTACCACGGCTGTGAAGGAGGTGCCCCAGGAGGAAGGCGCCTGTAATCTGCCTTCTCTTACATGGCCTCAGGGGCTTTCTGACCTCTCACAGGCTGGCAGTTGGGCTCATGTCTAGTGCTGCTTCCAATACATATTTTAAAATGTACATCTCAATTTATTTAGGATCATGTAAAAAAAAAAACAAAAGAGAATTTAATGATTCTTAGAGAAGTTTATACATTTTTTAATCAGGCAATTGCCTGTAATCATCATTGTTATTTTTTTTATTCTTTTTGTTGCATATTTGGTTTGGTATTCTTGACGAGGCTTGATTCCTACTTTTCTTATTTGAAATTAAACCGGTCCCGTGTATTGTCTTAACAGATATGAGACCTTGGTGGGGACAATTGGGAAAAAGTTTGCCAAGAAGAGAGAC
>VBSM01000949.1:19531931-19547261 GCA_008086735.1 Cheirogaleus medius | reverse complement strand
TATTCATTGAGAGTGGAATTTTAGCCCTTGATCTTCAAATGTACATCAGTACAGAGTTGCTTCCTAAAGATTATTTGACCTCAAGTTTTTTTAATATAGGTCCCCAGTCACTAACCTTGAATTGACTCATTTAAATTAATACCAATGTTTAAATTGCCCTTATGTTTATGTTTTACTTTAAATTATTAATCATTTCAGGCCAAATCATATATACATTTTGGAATCAAATGTCATAAAAATTTATTGTATGTAAATTTATTGAGAACAAACACACCTCTCCAGCCTGAAGTATTTGCATGCTACCAGGTCATTGTCAGTTCATGGTATTATGGTTTTTTGTTAAAAGCATTTAATTAATAGAAAAAAATTGTTCTGTAATAAACGTCTACTTTCACTTACTTTTTCTATTTTCTTATACTTTCAGATAATAATTTGTCTAATTAGTAATGTAGTGAGCTGTGATGACGCCGCTGCACTCTAACCTGGGCAACAGAACAAGACCCTGTCTCAAAAAAAAAAAAAGAAAAACTGGTTTTCTATGGGGGAGGGTCACTGAATGGTAATATTACCCAACCTCTTTCTTCTTTTTTAATCTTTAGTCTCATGACTTTCTTCCTCCCCTAGGACATTGATGCATTGCCCATTTTCTCTGTCAAACATTATTTTATTTCTAATTCTTTACTGAATCTGTCCCTAGAGATTTGTGAGAAATTAATTCTGTTACAAAAAAAACAGAACCCCAACTTGTAATCGTTTAAAGAAAATGTATTGGCTCACACAAATTGAACATCAGTCCAAAGGTTAAATCTGCAGATATGGCAGGTCAAGAGCCTCCAACTGTGTTATTAGGCCTTGGTTTTTCTTCATTGTTCTCTTCCATTTTCTTCTATCCTGGCTTCATTCTCTATCAGACTCTCCACTTGATGGGCTCTAGAAGCTTCAGTTTACCATGGACACTACAGCTCAGCAGCTGAAAAGGATACCTTTTATCTCCCACTGCCCCTCCCATTTTGTTTTTTGAGACAGTATCACTCATGCCCCAGCTAGAGTGCAGTGGCATCATCATAGCTCACGGCAACCTCAAACTCCTAGGCTCAAGCGATCTTCCTGCCTCAGCCTCCCAAGTAGCTGGGACTACAGGCACATGTCACCATGCCCGGCTAGTTTTTCTATTTTTTGTAGAGACAGGGTCTTGTTTTTGTTCAGGCTGTCTCCCACTCCTCAGCTCAAGCGATCCTCCTGCCTCAGCCTCCAGAATGCTAGGATTGCAGGTGTGAGCCACTGTGCCTGGCCTCCCAGTGCCCCTTAACAATCCTCCCACCAAAATCTTTGGCCCTTCTCAGGTCATGTGCCCATCCCTCCAATCACTGGAGCCGAGGCTATAGGATGATGGGTCAGCCTGAGTCACAAGCCCACCCCAACGGTGGGGAGCTGAGGCCCCTTGAATGACAATCTCATCAAAATCCAAAGAGAAGGGATGCAGGGCAGCCAAAGAAGTAAGCAACTTCACAGTATGATCATATTGAGGTCTCCCTGTCTTCAACCTTCCCATTCGTTCCCAATCTCACTTTCTTCCTTTTGCTTCCATGTCTTGACATGGAATTCTCAGCTGGTTATTTTGGTGGGACTCAGAAACACCCATCTAGTTCTGCCATGGCCGCCCATGATCTCAGAGATCTCAGAGGGAGACACTGGCCTACAAGACAAATCAGTAGAGAAACACTTTATTTTGAGCCTGTCTCTGCAGCAAGTGTCCAGGAGTCCTAAATGCCTGAGTGGAGCATTATATGTGAACTGGACCAGGGACTTTTAGTGGGCAGGAGGTACAACCACCCCATCAGAGCTATTTGTGTGGAGTTTCTCTTTCTCAGAATTACACTATCCATATTGGCATGCCAGAACATGGGCTTTATCACCAGTATAATG
This sequence comes from Cheirogaleus medius, assembly GCA_008086735.1. Lineage (NCBI taxonomy): Eukaryota > Metazoa > Chordata > Mammalia > Primates > Cheirogaleidae > Cheirogaleus > Cheirogaleus medius. Next base: position 19,545,335 of record VBSM01000949.1, on the reverse strand, counting down.
AAACTGATGAAACTTAATGTTCCATTCCAATAATAAAATTTATTCGTAGGCCTTTTATCAGCTCCCTATGTAATGAAATAAATCACATATTCACTGGATGCTTTTCCTAATTCCTCCCTCTTATCCTGGGTCTCTTGTGAGGATGGTCCATTTTCTTGCTGACAGCACTGGGAAAATAGAGAAAGGGAAGAGATGAAGAAGGAATCACAGGTGATGCTGTGTAGCCAGGTATTAAAGGTGCTTTGCATCAGGGGTCCTGTTGTTGAATCGCTTTTTCATCATCGTGCCTTCCCCCAAGAATACAATGAATTGTGAATGTATTGAGGGCTTCACTTTGCTCTTAACTATTATTTGTTTCTTACAATGAACTAGGGACATAAATTATTGTGCAGATATGGTCAAGGCATGAAGGCTTTTTGTATGTTATACTTGGTGTCTTTTGTTTTCCAAAAAACTATGTATTATTCAAAAATTGAAATATATTTGAGCCCTTATTAATGCTTTCAGGTAAACTTGTCCTCTCTGGGTTCAAACAGTGTCTTCCAGATGAATCTGCAATTGAATTCAAGATTCTCCCCCCTCTCCCCACCTTGCCTTCTCTTTTCTTTGCTCCTTTCCTCAGGATCTAGGTTCCTAAGGGCTGACATATTTTCCCAGCATTTGGGGAAAGCACATTTGAATCATCCTCCAGCTGAGATTTCTCATCTTCACTTTAGCCCCAGCTCAAGGCTACCCACCCAGTGGCCTCTGTTGTAGCACTCCTCCAGCCACTCCCAGGCACCCTCATTCCTAATTCCAAGCTCTCTTCCCTACTCTCTTAAGGAGCCTCAGCAACTTTTCCAGACTTTCTCACTCCCACCCAAGGCCAAAGAAGCCATGATGAGTGCTATGGACTGAATGTATTTCCCCCAGAATTCATAGATTGAAACCTAATCCCTGATGCAATAATACTAAGAGGTGAGGCCTTTGGGAGTTTCCATCCTCATCAATGGGATCAGTGCCCTTATAAAAGAGACCCCAGAGAGACCCCATTCCCCTTACACCATGTGAGGACACAGGGAGAAGATGGAAGTCTATGAACCAGGAAGTGGGCCCTTATCAGACACCAAATCTGCCAGCACTTTGATCCTGGAGTTCCCAGCTCCAAGGACTATGAGAAATAAATTTCTATCATTTAGAAGCCATCCAGCCTATGGTATTTTGTTATAGCAGCCTGAATGGACCATGACAGGGGTGGAGGGGGCAGTGAGAAGTTGTCAGTCATTCTCTGGCTAAATTGGCCACCCTGTGGTTTATTTGGCTTCCTCCTAACTCCAAAATAATGTGGAAGCCCTCCTGCGGGGAACCAGATAGAAGTTTCTCTGATCTGAGATTCTCAGACTCATCTGAGTCTCTATTCAGCACCTTCTTCCCATGCTTCATAAAGTTTTCAACCCCGGGGAAGCTGCAGACCAGAAGATAGACCCACACTCATGTCTCAGTGCTCTTGATGTCTCCAGCTCTCTCTCACATGCTATGGCTTGGAGTTGTGGTTCTCAAATGTGAGTGTGCATCACCTGGAGGGCTTATTACAACATAGGTTGCAGGCTGTATCCCCAGCATTTCTGACTCAGTAGGTGTGTTCAGTAGAATAGTTATCTTTAACAATAATGGCACACCAATCCCTGAATTTATGAATATATTATCTTACATGGCAAAAGGGACCTTGTAGATGTGATTGAATTAAGGATTTTGAGATGGGGAAATTATCCTGGATTATCTGGGTGGGCCCCATATAATCAGAAGGGCCTTATAAAAGGGAGGCAGGGCCGGGCGCGGTGGCTCATGCCTGCAATCCTAGCACTCTGGGAGGTCGAGGCGGGTGGATCGTTGGAGCTCAGGAGTTCGAGGCCAGCCTGAGCAAGAGCGAAACCCCATCTCTACTAAAAATAGAAAGCAATTAGCTGGACTACTAAAAACATATAGAAAAAATTAGGCGGGCATGGTGGTGCATGCCTGTAGTCCCAGCTACTTGGGAAGCTGAGGCAGGAGGATTGCCTGAGCCCAGGAGTTTGAGGTTGCTGTGAGCTAGGCTGCCATGGCACTCTAGCCTGGGTGACAGAGTGAGACACTGTCTCAAAAAAAAAAAAAAAAGAAAAGAAAAAAGAGAGGCAGGAGAGTCAGAGTCAGAGGAGGAGATGTGATGATGGAAGCAGAGGTTGGAGTGATGCAGCCACAAGCCAAGAAATGCAGGCCTTTAGAAGACAGAAAATGCAAGAAACGGATTCTCCCCTAGATTCTCCAGGAGGAACACAACTCTGCCGACCCCTTGATTTTAGCCTTGTAAGACACACGTAAGAATTCTGACCTCCAGAACTGTAAGGTAATACATTTATGCTGTTTTAAGCTGCTAAGTGTATGGTCATTTGTTACAGCAGCCATAGATAGGAACCTAATACAGAATTGGAGTAGCTCCTGAGAATCTGCATTCCTAATAGGTCCTCAGGTGATGCTAATGCTTCAGGTCCAGGGACCATACTTTGATAACCATTGCCTCTTAGTGAAGCACATCCTACTCAGTATTCTTCCAAACTCTGGACTGTAGGTTATACAAGTCGTTTTCTCTTTCAACAACACCTCGATCATGCAAATAGAAGCTTTGTCTTTGACAACACTAATCTGTAGAAAGTGCCTATAATGGAAATCAACACTTAAACCTTGATTAATTTCTTTTTGTTCTGCTATGAAGCAATGGTGGAGAACCACTGGGAAGTCATCATGATTAGTCATTAAAATATATTGTATTAATATTCCATAAATATTTATCTTACTATATGGTTATTTATTTTCTTTTGGGAATAACTGCAGAGCACTGTCATTTTTATCTACTCTCACAAAATCTCCATGGAAAATAGAAAAAGAGCCTCCACATGCTATAAAGGAAATGGAACCAACAGAGGTGCACAATGAGCAAGGTGTTCTGGTTTCCTTTGTGTACCCTCTGCCCACCAGCCCCTTCCCTTTGCCCATATCTGGCCATACCCCTTTGTCTAGCAGTGTTTGGCATTGCTCTCTTTGACTGAGGTTCTCCATGTAATAATGTTGGCTTTTCTATCCTGGGATGCTCAGATGGAGCCAACAGTGATGGTTGCTATGGACAGCAAACCAGCCAGCCACAGTGCCCTGGATCTGTGAAGAGGTCCCCAGGACCCCGCTCGAGATGGAAGACCTCACCATATTCACTCCAGAGCTCCTGGTAGAGGAAGGAGAGGAGGCATACAGAGCCCTGACGGCTTACAATGAATCCAGCACCTTGCATGGAGTAGTTACAGAATATTAACACATAATGACGAAGGTCTTGGGGGTCAATTGGACTGTTGGGCTTGCCATTTCCTCCTTCTCTTCTCCCTTCCCTCTCTCTCTCTCTCTTTCTCTTCATCTCTCTCTTTCCCATCCTCCTCTCTTGGCAGGCAGCCTGGATTTGAATACTGGGTCTGCTTTTTGCTAACTGTGTGACAATGAACCTCTCTGATCTTTAATTCTCTTACTTATTAAGTAGGAGTGAAGATACCAACAAGCTCAGTTCTCTGATGAGAACTAGAAGGGAGAATATCTGAAATGTGCCCGGTGCATAGTAGATCCTCACTTAACACTCTCCCTGGTGCCCAGTGCTACTCTCCAGCCTTCTCACCACTAAGTCTCATTCGAATGACAAATTCCACGGGGAATGTAAAGCAGGAAACAACTTTAATGGGAAGCTCATAGTTTCCCTTTCATGCCAAGAATATAGTATCTCCCACTCCTTTTAGGTTTCCCACTGCCTACGTGGCCTTATCCTTCCAGGTGGGCATGCTCAGAGCTCTGGGTAGGTGCTTTCTTCCTTGGTCAAGCAGTTTCATCGAAATAAAATCAAATACAATAGCAGGCAAAAAGGAAGCCAAGCAGAGCCACAGGTAACAGCCTTCCCCCGGTGCATAGAAGGCGGAGGGTCTCCTAGCCGAGATGGCGTGCTCGATGTCCCGCAGCACCGGGGAGAAGTCCAGGGAGGAATGCGTGTTGACCATGTGCAGGAAATGCTGCTGCGCATGGATGTACTCTCGGCCGTAGTCCTCCCGCACCTCGGCGGGAAGGTGGTCCAGGAGGTCCTTCTCCAGCTTGTCCCACATGTCACTGGTGCCTGCGATACCTGGGCCGAGAGGAAAGGAAGGGTCAGGGGCTGGGAAGGCCAGGCCAAGTCAGGGAAGCACGTGCTTGTGGACTGGCCTCTGGTGGGAAGGATGGGCGTTTGCAAATGCCTTTTAAAATATGTGCTTTACAACGGTATCCATCATCATTTTTAAACCTGCATACGGAAAAGTGCACACATTGGATTTGCACAGAGTAGACCCTGTCACCAGCAAACAGATCAAGAACAGAACAAGACCCCAGCCTCAAAGTCCCCGTCTCAGCCCGTGCTTCCCAGTAACCACCGTCCTGATTAACAAAATAGATTCATTCTGCCTGGTTTTGAACATTATGTAAATGGCATCATATAAATGGTCCTTACTCTTTTGTGTCAACCTCTTTACTCAACATTATCTGTGGGAGATTCATCCAGGTATTGTGTGGTGACTCTCCTTGCTACAATTTCTGCGTAAATGTGCCATAAATTATTTATCCATTAGACTGTGATGAGCATTTGCATTGTTTTCAATTTGGGGCTTTTACAAGTACTGTTGCCACTAACATTCTAGTACACCTTTTGGTGACTATCAAATATAACATATAATATAATGTCAACAATATAAGATATACTATATGTAATATAGTGTATGTAAATAGATACATATAAACATATAATTTTTAATAAACAAGAAATGGCTACTTCTATATTTAAAGTTAAATGCATCCTGTGTGAGATCTCCAAAAAAAAGATAAAAGAAAAGAAAAATAATAAAAAAAGAAAAAGAAATTAAAAATTTTTTAAAAATAAAGTTAAATGCATAATTTTAAATATGTAATCTATATAATAAACATAATTTTAATTGAAGTTTAAAATATATATTAAATGTAATTTTAATGTAATTTACATATAGCTTTAAATTTTAATGTATAAATCACATATGATTAAACATAAATATATTTTAATATAGAGGCAATGCCTGCTTATTTTATAAGATTAAATAATATGCATTTACTTAAAATGTAGCAGCAATGCCTGCGCATTATATAAAGCGAATAATAAGAGATGTATATATTTTTAAAATGAATCTCCTTTGAGGTAACTAACAGCTTTTCAAGCCCTTCTACATTCCCTCCTTGTTTATACAAACATACACATATAGAAGGCTTTGGCTTAATTTTATTTTACCAGGAAAGAAAAAGACGAAAAGGATTATACTACAGTATTTATATTTTCCAGGAATTTTCTTTTTCTTTTCTTTCTTTTTTTATTTTTCTTAGTAATAAATCACAGACTTCCCTTCTGGTCAATGGCTATAGATTTAAACCAGAGAAACAGAGTTTTCCATTGAAAAGCCTTCAGTCAATCAATCATCCCTGAGTTTCACCTTTAAAAGTGAGGTGGCAGTAAACAGACCTGCACAATCTATCCCTTTGTACTCAGGCTTTATTTCTGTTGGCGAGAGTCCCCAGACTGCCTCCTGGTCAAAAGGCACGTTCGTTCTGAATTTTAATAGCTACGGCCAGATTATTTTCTAAGAAGGTTGCAGCTACCCATGCTCCCTCCTGCAAAGTGCGTGATTGCTCTGGATGGCTGTGGGGATGAACCTTTGTTAGGGTGGTGATGCCTGCATGCCAGGGCTGGGCAGGGGAGGGGTGTTGGCCAGCACCTAGCTGTGAAATGTAAGCTGGTGAAATCCAGTCACACTCATGGAAGTGCGAATGGGCTTTCAATTGCTCTTTCCTTTTCATGAAGGCAGGCACCATACTTAAACAAAGGATTATCCTGACAATGACTCTGGAGGCTCCCAAGTCTTGAAAAACATGTTTTTGAGAACTACTGTTTCTCCTGCTACCTCTCCCTGTCCTTGCCTTCACAAGCTGGGGGTTCCTTTTCTTCTCCACCTCCTTTCTCTTTAAACACGACATGGACTTTCTGACCATTCTTGTGGGTACCCTGTTCAGAGTCCTCAAAACTCTCTTTAGGGGTGACAAAAAGTACCTACAGGTGGAATATTCAGGGCTCAGATGGCATGACAACTTCCTAAATTCCTACCACTACAAGAAAAAAACACATTCTTACTAAACTCCCTAACAATAGGAGCTATTAGTGTAAAAGGGGGAATGCCTGAAAAGGGGCAAAAATGTTTTCTGTCTCTCTAAAACATTCCCCACTCCTTTTGGGAATTAAAACCTGCATCCCTGCCTCAGGCCAGTGGTAGGGAGGGGCAAGGGAGTGTCCTTTGTTCTTGGAACCACGGGAGATGGCTCAAGGGAATTATCTGGGCCAGGGCGGAGGACATGAGATTGTCTTAGCCAAAGATGGGATGAATCAGAACCATTAACTGTAGTTGAACAGCAATAAACTGAAGCTGAAAATCTTCCCTTTAAAAGCTCTGTATTCCTGCTCAGAGGCAGGATGTTGGTACTTTAAGATGGGAGTCTGCCAACCTCTTCATTTGCTGGTGAATTAATAAACTTCTCTTTCCTTCTCCTCAAACCACTTGTCCTCATTCTTCTGATGTGCCCTGAGGGACAAGTGCTGAGCTCTCAGTAACATTAGGCAAATTGTCAGACCCTTCCTAACTGATTTACAACCAGACCACTACAACTGTGATTGGACAGAGGACCAGCCTTACAAACATTCTTTCTCTATAAGCAACTGTAGACCTTGAGCCTGTTGTAGCCAGCTTATAGAGATTGCACACCCTGCCTTTGTGTCCCATAGTTTACCTTTTGATGCAAAGAGCCAAAGTCCACTTCATTTTAATACTAAAACCCCGCCCCAAAGTGAATATGGGATGTATGTCTACCCATTGTACATGCACTCAACACCTCTCATAAATATGTATAGCTTTTCTCCCAAACCTGCTGAATATGCATGACTGTATTGCTTAATATGGACCCTGTGAGGCATGAAACACAACCTGCCCTTTCACTCTTCAAAGAGAGATCACCTTTGGTACACACCAGAGCCTGTCTCTGCCCGGCTTGCAAACTGATGTTGCCAGGAAAACTTTCTTTTCTACTATTTAGCCATCTTGGTGGTCTTTTGGATGACCCATGCAATATGTTTTAGCTATTTTTCTTATAGGTCACTAAAAAAATGGTGTGTGTCTTTGAGTGTTTTCAGAAGCTCCTTGTCTATGTCCCTAAAGTTTCCTTTTTCTTGCTCCCACCTTCAATTAAATATAAATGTGAGGTGGCATTCCCCAAACGTTAGGTCTGTCTTCTGATCTCTGGTCTCTTACCCTCAGCAAGCCCATCAAATTACTTTAAACTGGTAGCAGCCTGGTATAAAAGAAAGAACCCAGGAGATGCCCCTGGGGATCTGGTTTCAAATTCCCCACCATTCTGGTGACCTTTGGGGGCACTGTTTAAAAATGGTCCTAACTGACTTTCTTCTCTCTGTATCCCTGACTTTCAGTTTAGCACATTTGGCTTCATCTTTGACCCACTCCGCTTCTCCATCAACCCCCCTCAATTATCCTCCCCACCCAGGGAGTCCCCAAGTTGGACACTCCTCTCAGGAACTCATCTTCTCTCCATGTTTACTGCCCCAGTCCAGCCTCTCTACTTGAGTGGCCGACGTCCTTTTCTCTTGTATCTCCCCCACGGCCTTAAGAGGCCCCCAGCTATGAAGTGCTTCAAGCCAAAAGTTCAATGTTGTTTTTGTTTTGTTTGTTTTGTTTGTTTTTTTAGATTTCTATCTCGTGCATTTGGATTAACATTCATACCTTTAGGGTTTGTTCTTTAGCACATTAGCGATTCTTCCCAGTTTGTAGTCTTTTATTAGACTTGGCTTTTTACATCTTCACTTAAATCACAAATTAAATGTTTGATGGCCCAGAACTAAGGACTGAACCTTAGGGTAGTCCGCCTCTGCCCAGAGTTCAGATAATCAGGGAGGGAGTAGAGAAAATGGCCATCTCCTGCCCGGATGGAGGAGAGGTAGGTCTACATTCTTCAGAGGGAAGGAGAAAAAATATTGTTTCCAAATATTTGGGGGAAAAGAAATTATCTTGTCCAATGGGAATGAGAGACTAATAAACATTACCCAGAGTGTCTGTGCAAACTTTTAAGTGAAAATACGCTCTAAACCTAAATAAGCAAACTTGATATGCAGCTAATTGATTATACATGGGAAGAGAAGGGCACTGGTAAGAGTTAGGACTATTTTGAAGCTGTGCTCCCAAAGGTCAAATAAAACCCTACCATTGAGGAAGGAAGCGTGAGTCCTAGAAAGGTCCTGTTCTGTGTAGGCACCAGGGGACCTGGACTCTAACTTAGCATGGCCCCTGCTTGCTTATGCCTTATGAGCCAACGAATGCAATTCCTTTGTAGAAGGAAGCAGGGAACAGCCAAATACTAAAGAACCTGGCAGTTTGCTTCTTCCTTCTTTTTTTTTTTTTTTTTTTTTTTTGAGACAGAGTCTCACTCTGTTGCTCGGGCTAGAGTGCCGTGGCGTCAGCGTACCTCACAGCAACCTCAAACTCCTGGGCTCAAGCAATCCTCCTGCCTCAGCCTCCCAAGTAGCTGGGACTACAGGCATGCACCACCATGCCCAGCTAATTTTTTATATATTTTTAGTTGGCCAATTAATTTCTTTCTGTTTTCAGTAGACATGGGGTCTCGCTCTTGCTGAGGCTGGTCTCAAACTCCCGAGCTCAAGCAATCCTCCCACCTCAGCCTCCCAGAGCGCTAGGATCACAGGCGTGAGCCACCACGCCCAGCCCATGATTCTTGCTTCTCAGAAGAGGCCTGCCCACTGCAAACCCTCTGGGCAGACACTGACAACTGAAGAACTCTGGAGACATGACCTGCACTAAGAGCCCTGACCAAACTCTAATACAGCTTCCAGCAGCAAAAGGATGACATCAGCCACTCACCAGAATGCCTGCCTGAGAAGGCTCAACCCTGCCAGGAAATTTTACTCTTTATTCCAGCGAACACACCCCCGACCTCCCTTTCTTGGAGCACTCACTAAAAAGAACTCACAACTGTAAACATGCACCTCTTGCAACTCAGAAGTATCTCTCTCAAGGACCTGAGAGCCATTCTTTTGGCATGGAATTATCAAGAAGGAGAAGCCCTCGGTGTCCCAGTCTCAGTGGGAGGATAGAATCCTGACTTCTGTAACAGGCAACTGGCAGACACCATTGGTCCTACCTTGTTGACACCAGCCAACCCTGTGTGCTTTTCTACTTGCTAGACTCTACTGAGGCCTGCTCTCCCCACTCCCTCATTCTCCCTTTAAAATGCACAGATCAGAATGGAGCTCACCTCTTTCCCTACTGTTAGTGGTTACTGAGCAAAATCTGTTTTTTGCCATTTTAGCTCATGTCTGACCATGTTTACCGTTGACAACACTGAGGGGTCCCATGTGTGCTCTGTCAGACCAAGAGGACCTTCAGGACCCCTTCCAGGGCGAACACAGTGGGGCTCAGAGACCTACTTGTTCGGAAGGCTCCAGGTTGGATGACAGCGACTTTAACTCCCCATTTCGAAAGCTCTCTTCTCAGAACTGATGAAAACATGGTCAGAGCCGCCTTTGATGAACCATAGGCCGCCAGATAGTACATTGGGGCCCCTCCTATGAGAACAATGGGAGGAAAAAAATTAAGTCTGGTGTTTTCATTTTTTCACCCAATAAATATTAATCAGCACCTACTGTATGCCAGGAACTGGCATTAATACCAGTGATTAAGGCAGATGAAGGCAGACAAGGGCCTCTGTGCCCAGGAAAGGACACATTCTTGGCTATTCCCATGATGTGGCTTCATTTGCTACTGCCTCCCTCAGCCCCCCCATCACAGCTGGTACAACAGCAAACCAAGTTTAAGGCTCCATCTTGCACAACTTCTAAACAAAATGTGATGTAGTCCTAAAATAAAAAAATAATAATAAAAAAATAAATTAAAAATTTTAAAAAATAAAAAAGAAGAGTGGGTAAAAAGTGATTAAATGATTGATAGACTGTCCAAAAAAAATGTGATTTGGGAAAGACAAAAGAGTATCTGCCCACCAGTCCCTGACCTTCCAGCCTGACCAGCCCACATTCTGAGGTTCCAGGTGGACCTACGTTCTGTGGGGATGGTCCACTATTCAACCCACTACAGCACCTGTAATTGAACAAACTGAGTTTCATACTTGTTGGAGTGAGAAATAACACATATCATGGGGAACTACAAGGCATCTCTGTAGGAGAATATGATGAAGGGCGTATGGTAGGGCTGGTGCAGATGCTCTTTACCCCACCTAAATCACATTTAGCTTAGAAGCTAGTGTGATGGAGCCATAAACTGGGTTTTTTCTTGGACCAGCTGTAAGAAAGGCAATATGAAAGGCAGAATCTAGGGAAACCAGAAAATGAGAGTGATCTATTTGGAATAAGGCTCTCTACAGATGTCATTCAGGCAAGGATCTCTAGATAAGATCATCCTGGATTGGGATGGGCCCTAAATCTAATGACAGGTGTCCTACAAAGAGACAGAAAAGGAGAAGACACAGGAGAGAAGGCCATGTGCGGATGGAGGCAGAGATTGGGGTTGTGCTGCCACAAGCCAAGGAACACCTAGGGCCACCAGAAGCTGGAAGAGGCAGGGACAGATGCTTTCCTAGAGCCTTCGGAAGGAGCATGGCCCTGCTAACATCTCAATTTAGACTTCTGGCCTCCAGAACGACAAAAGAGTAAATTTATGTTGTTCGAAGCCACTCAGTTTGCGATAATTTGTTACAGCAGCCCTAGGAAATGAATCCAGATGCATTCTTGGTGGTCTTCAGTGGGAAGACACTGACATCGTGAAGGGGTGAGGACAGTGAAGGCTCACAGTACTGAGGGACTCTCATGACATCAGGGCTCCCAGTTTTGGCAGAGATTTCCACGGTCAAAGAAGCATCCGCTGGGTGAATGGCACAGCTATAGGAGGGAACGCAACTCAGCCATCAGGAGGAATGAACTTGATATATGTGACCACATGGATGTCTCCAAATAATTATGGTGAGAGAGAGAACCAAACAAAAAAGACTACGTACTCTCTGTTATGGTTCCATTTGTGTAAAATTCTAGAAAATGCAAACTCATCTCTAGTGAGAGAAACAGATCGGTGGTTACCTGCAGAGTGGAGGTGCTATGGACTGGGTTGCGTCTCCCCAGATTCATATGTTGAAGCCCTAACCCCTAATGTGATAGTATTAGGAGATATACTCTCACATGGGGCCTTTGGGAGGTAATTCAGTCATGAGAGTGGAGCCCCCATGATGGGATTAGTGCCCTTTTAAAAATAGACACTAGAGGGCTCTCTCTGCCTCTCTCCTTCTCCACCATGTGCGCACACAGTGAGAATGTGGCTGTCTGCAAACCAGGAGGAGAGCCCTCACCAGAACCTGACCATGCTGGTACCTTGATCTCAGACTTCCAGCCTTCAGAATGGTGAGAAATGAATTTCTGTCATTTAAGCCATTCAATCTATGCTATTTTGTTATGGCAGCCTTAGCAAACTCATACAGGTGGGAAGGAGAAAGAGAGGGATTGAAGAGGGAGACGAGCAGGCTTTGGCGGATGATGGACATGTACACTGTCTTTATTGTGGCAACAATCTCATGGGTATACACATATGTTCAAATGTATCAAATTGTATACTTTATGAGCAATTTAGTGTATGTCAATCATATTTCTTTTTTAAAAAAAAATTAAAAAGAAGAAGCCACTGCACTTCGAGAGACCATGGACATCTCAGCAAAAGACAGGGATGACTTTATGGGTATTTTACTCTGCCTAACTCCCTGACCCCCCCAATACCACCACCACCTTTGCACAATTGTTCAGGGAAGGGAGGAAGAACTCCAGCGTACCCTGGTTTTATCTTGCCACACATCCTGGTTCCACCAGCTGCCTCAGCCCATGGTGTTTCTCACCAAACCAAACTTGTCTCTAGTTTGTGCTTGTCTGTTTGGTCTCTTGACGTCAGCATTTTGCAATTGATTCCTTTTCCCTGCCAAGGTCTCTTTTATTCTTCTAGTTAGACATGCTCCATTCATGGGAAAATAGCTTCTTAGCCCTGAATGCTCTCGCCCTGAGTCCTACCTACATCCAAAAGTTAAAGTACTCAGCATGAGAATTTGAGTCCACAAAATATGGCTCATACCCACATCTAACACTTACTAAGGCTCATTTTTTTAAAAGGGAAACATATGTCATCATCTTACAGTCTGTTTGTTTGTTTGTTTGTTTTATTGAGACAGAGTCTCACTCTGCTGCCCTGGGTGGAGTGCCATGGCATCAGCCTAGCCTACAGCAACCTCAAACTCCCGGGCTCAAGTGATCCTCCTGCCTCAGCCTCCTGAGTAGTTGGGAGGTACGTGCCACCACACCCAGCCAATTTTTCTATTTTTAGTAGAGAAGGGGTCTTGCTCTTGCTCAGGCTAGTCTTGAACCCCTGACCTTAAGCGATCCTCCCACCTCAGCCTCCCAGAGTGCTAGGATTACAGGCATGAGCCACTACGCCCAGCCCACCTTACAGTCTTGTGGGTAGGACAGACCCTTGTTTCTAGACAGGTTTTCAGCTGCTTCCTTCTACACTCCCATAAAACACTGAGCTTGTTTCTGTGCACAAAGGGAGCATGGATTGCAAGGGTCATGGTGTATTGCCTTGGTCTGATTTTTAAAAGGTAGTCTTAGTAGAGACATTGGCTATTTCAGGCACTTCATGAAACCGTGTTTTGGCTTCTGTTTGCATGGAATATTTTTTTCCATCCTTTCATGCTGAGTCTGTGTGTGTTCATGTGGTTTAGATGTGTTTCCTGGAGATGGCAGATTCCTGAGTTGTGTTTTTTCATCTATTCAGCCAACCTGTGTCTTTTGAATGGAGCATTCAGACTGTTAATCACCATTTGAGTGATAGAATCGTTGTGTGGGATGCAGTTCTGTTCATCATGTTGGGTAGTACCTTATTGCTTTTCCCCTTGTGCTATTGTTTCATAAACGCTTTAGAGTTTTGGGGGTGATTTTACACTGGTGGGCGTCTATTGTGCTGATTCGTGAATAATGTAATTCTGAGTATTTCCTGCAGGGCACGTCTGGTCACGACAAATTCCCTCAGTGTTTGTTCGTCTGGAAAAGACTTAATTTCTCCGTCAATTTGTGAAACATAGTTTTGCAGAATACAAAATTCTAGGCTGGCAGTTGTTCTATTTAAGTATCTTGAAGACGGGCCCCAATCCCTTCTGGCTTGTAAGGTTTCTGCTGAGAAGTCTGCAGTTAGC
>VBSM01000949.1:19514393-19531831 GCA_008086735.1 Cheirogaleus medius | reverse complement strand
TTCTGCCTCAGCCTCCCGAGTAGCTGGGACTACAGGCACGCGCCACCATGCCTGCTAATTTTTTCTATGTACATTTTTAGTTGTCCGGCTAATTTCTTTCTATTTTTAGTAGAGACAGAGTCTCCCTCTTGCTCAGGCTGGTCTTGAGCTCCTGAGCTCAAACAATCCACCTGCCTCGGCCTCCCGGAGTGCTAGGATTACAGGTGTGAGCCACCACACCTGGCCAACTTCAATCGTTTTTAAGGCTGAATATTTCTTGGTATAGAGATGCCACATTTTATTTCTCCAAGGATCCATTTATGGACATTTGGGTTGTTTCCACCTTTGGCTATTATGAATAATGCTGTTATGCACATCCGTGTACAAGTTTTTATTTGCACATCTGTTTTCTGTCTCTTAGGTATATACCTCGGAGTGGAATTGCTTGTTCACACGGTAATCATGTTTAACTTATTGAGTTAAACTGCCACATTTAACTCACAGGAGCTGAACCATTTTACATTCCCACCGGTGGTATATGAGGGCTCCAATTTCTCTACATCCTCACCAACATGTGCTGTTTTCTGTTTTGTTTTGTTTTTCATTATAGCCATGTTAGTACATGTATTAATCTTACTGTAGTTTTGACTTCTAGTAATTGTGTTTTTGGAAGTCCTCCTGGTGATTCCGACACAGCTGAAGTTTGAAAGTGTGGTCCAGGGACCATTAGGACCAACATCACTTAGGAAATAGTTACCTAAATGTGGAATGTTAGGCCCCACTCAGAACAACTTGGTGGTCAGACTCCACATTTTAATAAGACCCCCAGGGAGGGGTCATGAGTGTTTGAGAAGCACTGGTGTAAGAGATCCTTCTAAATTGCTAACACTTCTTACTCATCATTTTAATAGACGAGAGTTACAGTTTATATTTATGTCTCCTGCTTGCCTGACATGTTCTTCTTTGACTGCCTGGACAGGTGTGAAGAACATAGAACTTGGAGTAGAAAAGACGTGGGTTCAAACTACGACACCATCACTCACCAGCTATATGAGCCCAGGCTACAGAGTGCGTGATCTAGAAAATTAATTATCTGCATCCCACAAATGTTAGAATTAAGTGATTTTAGGCATGTAGACATCTAACACAACCAGCGTGGAGAAGTTCACTCAATCTTGTTCTAACCCCTTTCCCTCGCCCACGAGAACCCTGGAGAGTGTTGGCAAAGATCTCAGCCTTGGCTTCCTGTCATGCCACCTAGCACCTGAGGACTGGCTGTGTGATTTGCCAAAAGATTCCCTTAAGGCAGCCTTTCTGGGCAAGAAAAAAGTCTGGGAACAATTCCACTGTCAACTCTGGGTGTATACAAGGCTCAGGACTGAAACGGCCAACTCTACTGGGTCCTTTTAATTTGTAGACTTGTAAGAATCTCCAAGGTTTCTTACTTTGGTATACAGTACTTTTATTTTTTTTATTTTTGAGACAGAGTCTCACTTTGATGCCCAGGCTAGAGTGAGTGCCGTGGCGTCAGCCTAGCTCACAGCAACCTCAATCTCCCGGGCTCAAACAATCCTACTGCCTCAGCCTCCCAAGTAGCTGGGACTACAGGCATGTGCCACCATGCCCGGCTAATTTTTTTTATATATATATATATATTTTTAGTTGGTCAATTAATTTCTTTCTATTTTTAGTAGAGACAGGGTCTCGCTTTAGCTCAGGCTGGTTTCGAACTCCTGACCTCAAGCAATCCGCCCGCCTCGGCCTCCCAGAGTGCTAGGATTACAGGCGTGAGCCACCGCGCCCGGCCCCTAAAGTACTTTTAACGTATTTTAAATAGCTTGATGTGGTAGACAGCTATTATTACTATCTCGAAGTAGAGAAGTTCATTCCACGAGGGTACTTTCCATGTACCAATGACTACGCTAAGCCCTCAGAACCCACCATGCATTTAAATCAACAGCCAAGACAAGAGGTTTTCAACTTGGGCATGATGTTGCCCCCCAGGCTACATAAGCAATGTCTGAAGATTTGTCACAACTGGGGGTGGGTGCTAGTAGCATCTAATGGGTGGAGGGCATAGATGCTGTTAAACACCCCATAATGCACAGGACAGTCCCCCACAGAAAGAATTATCCTTCCCCCCACAAAAATGTCAGTAATGCTGAGGTCGAGAAACACTGCCCTAGACTCAGGTGCTACATCACCCCCATTTGACAAATGACAAAATAGAGGCATGGACAAGTGAAATGGCCTGCCCCAGGTCACCCAGCGAGTAATTGAAGAGCAAGATTCAAACCACGACTGTCTCAAAATCCCTGAGGCCTGGGTCATTTTAGAAGGGTTTGTTTTCAACTGTTCTCATTCAAGCACAGCATGTAAGTGTTTACTCTGCAAATTCTGAAGAGGAAAACTGGCCAGAAAAAAGCTTTTAGACCTCTCAAATGGAAAGATTTTCCAACTGCCCTTTGTACAATCAATCAAAGAGCTGCCTCCCGATTCCTCTGAGTCCTGGTTAAATATTTATCCAACTGCCTTGCTGGGATTTGGGTTAAAGAGCTACACTATTTGTGGAGGGGGGGATGCGGAACATGTTATTACGATAGGGAAAATCTCCCAGAGTAAACGTGGTCAGATCTGGAAGAGGTGACCTGTTAGGGTTATCCACCCAGGAGCTGGGGAGTGACAGGGGACAGAAGGATGGAAGGCAAGTTGGTGTCACAGTCAGGGGTGGTGATGCCGGCAGCTGGCAGGATAAGAAGCCACAGGCACATCTTCTCTCCCAGACTTCATGATGATGGCTTTGGGTCACTATTCCTACTGTGTCATTCACTTTGTGCCCAGCGTAAGGCTAAAGTTGAAAGAAGTGTCATTTCATCTCATCTCTCCAGGGCCCCCATAAGAACCAATTACTATTATCCTTATTTTAAAATGAGGACGTGTAACCCAGAGGTTCAGCACTTTGCCCAAGGTCCTGCAATTGTCAGGGCTAGCGACAGGATTAAAACCTGGACAGGGCCAGGCACGATGACTCATGCCTGTACTTCCAGCGCTTTGGGAGGCCTGGGAAGAACATCGCTTGAGGCCAGGAGTTCGAAACCTGCATGAGCAACATAGCAAGATACTGGTCTCTACAAATTTTTTTTTTAAAAAAGTTAGCTGGATGTGGTGGTGGCATGCACCTGTGACCCAGCTACTTGGGAGGCTGAGCCAGGAGGATTGCTTGAGGCCAGGAATTCAAGGTTACCGTGAGCTATGATTGCACCACTGTATTCTAGCCTGGGTGACAGGGTAAGACCCTGTCTCACAGTAGAAAAAAAAGTAAAAGGGATGCAGGGCAGTGTCCATTAATAGAAATAATAATGACTCATACCCTTTAAGGAATAGATAGTACACGTGAGGAACCACACTGAGAACTTTATGTGGATGATTTCATTTAAGCCTCAGAACATACCTATGTGGTCATATTTCCTCCACATTATGGGAAGAAAAGTGGAGTGTAGAGAGGCCACATGGCTATAGGAGTTCTAGATGGTGGTCACCCAACCAGGAAGTGGAGGAAAGAGCCCCAGCCTCCTGGCTCCCAGCCCCCTTCAGAGAGGAAGGGATTGATGGTTGGGTAAGGAATCCCTCTGGGGTGGAATCAGGGCACAGGGAGAGGGAAGGGGCTAGCTGGGAGGGGGAAGAAGGAAAGGATGAGCCAGGGGAGGAGCGAAGGAGGAAGAAGAGACAAGAAGTCAGGGACGTTCACGTACGATGGCTTCGGTTTGTGCATGAGAGTCCCAGACAGGAGGTGAATAGAGCAGGCAAACCCACTCTGTGATCAGCGAACACAATTCGTCATAATTATCCTTTCTCCTGCTCTGCACCCCTCTTGCCTTCTAAGGAGGGCAGATCCTTCGGGGGCGGGGATGGGGGCTGTTTATTGAGCTGCTGAGAGCAGGTGGATGCTAGATGAACCTGCTGGGCAGGAAGAAAAAGAGATGGAAAGAGGAGAAGGAAAGAAACAGGGAAGATTTGGGAGCCAGGAAGGACAGGGATGGGGAGGTGACCAGAGGGGAGATGGCTAGCAACTGAAGACCTTTGGAAGGAGAAAGAAAAGCATCTAATGGGATTTTAATTCGAACGCGCTTTGTGGCATAGGCTACACCCTCTCCTCCATCTTTCGACAGAACCTTTAATAAAATCCATGTTTTCTGGACTTGGTTTTCTCTCATGGGTTGCAATAAACTGCTAAGTGTTAATTCAATATGGTGTAAACAATGAGGAGAGAATATCTACAGGGACCGGGGTTACATAAGGCTGGGAGGGATGGACTTTGAATTTAGGGAAAAGGAAAATCTTTGGGACAAGTAATGAGGTGCATGTGCTAAGTTATAAATCAGAGATAATTAAAGATTAACATAGAGAAAAGCAAACTGAGATTGTAAAACATGCAATTATCGTTGCAGCAAGAACTGATGCCTTGCTAAGAAAGATGTCTGCCTGGATGTCCCCCAGTAGTGCTTGGAAGGCCTGGGGCAGAGTGAGCCTTGATGTGACAGTCTGCTTTGGATACTGGAAGGAATATCAATATTTGGGAGGGGGTGAACATGGAGAAAGGGTGGATGCACCCCACCTGTAAAGAAACTGGGATGGGCCCAAAGGTATTTGATGTGATATCTAGCTCGACCAGATGTATGAGTTTCCTATCGCTGCTCTAACAAATTACCACAAACTTAGTGGCTCAAATGATGTAAATTTGTTATCTTACACATTGAAGGTCAAAAATTCCACTGGGCTAAAATCAAGGTGTCAGCAGGGCTTTGTTTCTTCTGGAGGTTCCAGGGGCGAATTAGTTCCTGTGACTTTTCCAGCTTCTAGAAGCCACCAGCATTCCTTGGTTCATGGCCCTTTCCTCCCTCTCCAGAGCCAGCAAAGTACCATCTCCCAGTCTGCCTCTACCTCTGACCTCCCACCTCCCTCTTACAAGGACCTTGCCATTGCATAAGGTAACCCAGGGATTGGGATGTGGGTGTCATTGGGGGCCATTATTCTCCCCACCAGACCAGCTGCTACTCACAGCAGCCTGAGCTAGTTTCTTCAGAGTTATTTGCTCTGTGGCAACGAATAATTGGAACAGAGTTATCAATTCCAGCTCAGCCTTTCCTGGCTGGTACAAATTCCATGATAAATCTCTACCACTAAAATTCCTGTCGATTCAGAAGGTGCCAGAGGTGCCGGTCTCAAGACGATCCGATGGGTCAGGGCAGCCATGCACTCCCTTTGGAGAACCCTTAGCAGTGACTGACTGCCTCTCCCTCCCTCCATGCTCCTTGCTTCAAAATAAGGAGAATAACCGTGATGAACTCCCAAATAAGCACGTTTTCCGAAATTGCTACGATATTAATTTTGCCAAGTGATACATCATTGAGTCAACATCACATTGGATGTTAATCTCTGTGCATTCGTTGGTTATATATTGCCTTTTACACATCCCTTGACTTTTTTAATCCTTGTGTTACATTCTAGCTTTTTTTTTTTTTCTTGCTCAAAATCTTTTTTATATTATTTCACAAAACTCTCCAGCAAGTGCTAGGGAGTCTCCCTCACTGTGTCTCTGCTGAATTCCTTTGTTCTTCATCAATGAGGGTGTCAGGGACTGAATTGCGTCTTCCTCCAAGAATTCACATGTTGAAGTCCTAACCCCCAGGACCTTAGAATGTGACTGTGTTTAGAGACAGACCTTTAAAGAAGTGATTAAGGGTAAACAAAGTCATAAGGTTGGGTACCCTTGTTCAGTTTGACTGGCATCCTTATAAGAGCAAGAGACATCAGAGAGGTGAACACACACACAGAGAGATGACCATGTGGGGACCCAGCAAGAAGATGATCATTTGCAAGCCAAGAAGAGAGACCTCAGGAGAAACCAACCCTGCTGACACCGTGATCTTGGGCTTCCAGCCTCCGTAACTGTGAGTAAAGAAATTTCTTTTGTTTAAGCCTCCCAGTCTGTAGTATTTTCCACGACAGCCTAGCAAACTAATACAGAGGGAAACTGTCATCATTCTGTCTTGGTACAAACTCCCTGCCCACAGGAAGTACCTGTGCCTCCCATCTCTTGTGATTTCTTGCTATTGTTTTAACAACTTCATAAAATGCCTTGGGTGGATGCTGAGTCCTACAAATGAACTTGTTTCTAGAGTTTCTCTGTGACATGAGAATTCAAAGCTGGATGTGATTAGGGTGGACCCCATACATCTTGGTGATTGAGTGGGAGAAGGGAGAGACAGACACAGAGAGGAGCTTGTCCAAGAAGACTCTAATTTCTGGAACACAAAAGACCAGAGGACAGAAAGAACTCGGGAGAGCAAGCTTGGAATGGCTGGCAGCAGGTTTCGTTTCAGACTTGTTAACCTGCTGATGATCCTAAAAAAGTGGGATGGAAATAGTAAGGCTGACTATAAAGCATTTGCACAACCAGGGTGGAGAATAAGGGTGAGATGTGGATTTATTTGAACACTCAAAGCTTCCCTTCAATGGGAATGTCTGACAACAGAGTAAGAAATTCTGGCTTGGAAAATCCTCTAGAAGCCACGTTGAAGACATATGAACGGGCATCCTCCATAATGGAAGTTCTTTGCTCCCCATCTATTCATCCATTTTTCATTTTTTGCTCAGTCACACACACTTGCAGTTCTTCATTTATTAATTGAGCTACTACTACATGCCAGACACTGGGCCTAAAGCACATACTCTGTACGCTAGCGACAACTCAAGTAAAATCATATGCATGAAGGAGCTGCTCAAAGTCGAGAACAAAGAGAGAAAAGAGGAAAATAGTCCTTGTCAATATGCCAAGGAGGAGGTGAAGATCAGTTATTTTATTAATAGTAAATAGTTGTTGAATACATGAGACTTTCCCAGACATACCAGACTGTTGCAAGGAATTGAGAAAGGGGGAAGCTTCCACCGAGGTCACTATGAAGAGCTACGTTCAGAACAAAGATAGGGATGAAATATTGCACCTGAGTTTCCTTGGGATTCATTTGCTTTAGCAAGGTGGCAAGGGATTGGAAATGCTTTGGGTTTCTCATCAAGTTAAGATGTAATACTCATTGCTCCTAACCATCCTAGAGGAAGACTCCTAGAGGAATCTTCTCTCTCTCTCTCTCTCTCTCTCTCTCTTTCTGTCTCTCTCACGGCTCCCTTCTTCCTTCCCTCTTTCCCTCCCTCCCTTGCTTATGCCTCAGGCCAACCAATGACTCTAGTTGGAGCCACACAGCAGTTAGTTTCAAGGAAGTTACCAAGTCAGAGCCGGAAAGGGAACGTTGATGGGCAAAACAATACTTGTCAAGAAAATACAAAGAATCCCCCTAAAAGAAATTCTTCTAGAACCATTATTCACATTATAAACAAACAAAAACACAAGAACCAATCAAACAAAAAACGATTTACACTCTTTATTTAAGAAGATATTACTCAGAATTCATTGATCCCACAGTGAAGAGTCGTGTTCCTCTATTTGAAGGCAGGTTCCTGGAATCCAGAGCCCATCCCTTTAGCTGCCCTCTCGCCCATGCCATGACCCAAAAGACAATCCCACACATGTTTCCCAAAGCTGAGTAAGGCCCTGGAGAATCCCAGTTTGAAAGTGTCTGTCCTAGAAGAAGGGGTATGGTATCCCATGCATGGACATTGTTTATGGAAAGGGAGACTGTTAAGCCCCTGAGTCATGCTGTCGACTATTTGTCCTTTGAAATGGAGACAGGTGGTCCAATGGCGCATCCTGGCTCAGCTGTCGTGAAGATATATAAGAACCCTAAATCCCCAGTAATGCATAGATGAGTTGGAAGGCAGATAAGAATTTGTACACGAAACGATGTGAAAGGAAAGAAGAAAGGTCCTGTCCGATTAAAGTCAACAGTGAATATACATAATCCTGACTCAGACCTGCCTTTCTGTGTCCTGCTTTCTTGTTCAGCCCCAAAGAGGACAATGAGCCCCGTCCTGTGTCAGGCACCCCATCACCATGGGGCAAAGGCCGACTCACCTGCCATGCTGCTCATATTCACCAGCCTCCCCTTGGATCTCCTAAGAAGAGGCAAAAATGCCTTCGTGACTTCCACAGCGCCAAAGAAGTTCACCGCCATGCACCGTCTGTACTCACTCATGGGAATGAGCTCCCCGTCACATGGAAAGCCAAGGATCCCAGCATTGTTGATCACAGCCCACAGTCCTGGGGACGGAAAGGAACAGCTTTGAGGCTGGGCAGGACTGGAGAACGTGAGGATTTTTAACACATCAAGCTCTGGAGTCAGACACACCCCTTTGAGATTTAGGGTCTAGGCAGATCATAAAAGCTCACATCTCAGTCTCTCTGGGTACCTAAAACGACCTACCTTAGAGAGTTGTGTGAAGAGTAAATTTGTGAAATATGAAGCAATGGTTTTTGTTGTTGTTGTTTTTTTTCTATTGCCTCAAAGCCCTTTCCTACATCCAGGCAGCTAGATGTGCCTTGAATACGGGAAGGGATGATAGTCTTCAGCTGGCTTTGAAGTTTCAAAAGCCTCCTATTTCTCCCTCAAAGGAGCACATAGAGACAGTATGATATCTTTACAACAATACAGGATGATATAAGAGCCTGTTTTTCCTAATCCACACACTAGAAAAGATCCCCTAAAGAAGCAGGAAAATTAGAGGGGACGTGCCGAGACCTGGGATGATTTTGGGGTCCCCAACAGAGTCTCCAAGTCTTATTCCCTGACCCAACCAGTACGAACCCCTTGACCTGCTGCTGATATTCATTCAGAATCACCAGGAGGGCTTGTTCAAACACAAATTGCTGTCCCCACCTGCAGAGATTCTGGCTTGGAGTCTCTGGGTGGGGCCTGAGAATCTTGCAGTCCTAGCAAGTTCCCAGGTGATGCTGATACTGCAGGTTTGAACCACATCTAGAGAACTGTTGCCTACAGGCAGTGGTTTTCAATCTTAACTGCACATTAGGATCACCTGGGAAGCTTTAGCAAACGCCAATGCCCGGGCCACATGGCAGCATCTTAGGTCAGAAACAGAGAGCTAGGAGGGCGATAGGGGACTGGGGACTCCAAAGCCAAGGTGTGTGTGTGTGGGGGGGGGTCGACATGTTTAGGTACCAGAACTTGGGCTTCAAGATAATGCTGATTTGCTCTGGCAGAGCAGCAAGGGAGCGTGGTGAGAGCCACTGTCGAGATGGAGGCAAAGACATGGAAGCGGAGGGCTCCAGAGTTCCAAAGACCTTGGCCATGACGGAGGGAGAAGAGAAAGGGCAGTGAGTATAGCAGGACAGTGACATGAAGCTGTTTCTCCCCAAGCTGGGAAATCCTAAAGCATGTTAATATTGCTGGGAGGAAAGCAATGAGGGGGCAAGGGGGCAGTGATGCATCGGAGAGTGACCAGGAAGTGGTGGAGGGGATGGGATAGAGAATTCTGGAAGTTCTGGGAGGACAGGACCTGTGTCTGAGTCATGCCTCACGTCTTCATGTGTGTGCAGGCCCCTTCGGGTGGCAAGGGCTCAGTGCAGGTGTCACCAGGGGCAGTCATCGGCCACAGTGGCAGGAGGGCGTGGCATCCCAGGCTGGAACAGAGTCGGGCATTTGGGAGGAGGGTGAAGGGCCGTGACAGGTGCGGGCGGCGGAAGGCGGTACCTGTGTCCTGCACCTTCTCCGCAACTTTGCCGAGAGCGACTTTTATCTGCTCCGGGTTGGTGATGTCCAGCTGGAGCACCAGGAGGCGTGGGGAGCAGGTTCTTCGCAGTTCCTCTGCTCCTGCGCCCTTTTCATCCAGAACGCCAGCAAATACTGTGAAGCCCAGCTTGTCCAGGTACTTGCACAGACTGTGGCCGATCCCGGAATCGCCACCTGTGAAAGGGTCAAGGCAAGAGGGAGTGAGCTCAAACCAAAGTGACAGGTGAAATGATTTAGTAAGGAAAACACTGTATGTGGTCTAGGATGGACCGTGCTCTCCACGCAGGGGGGTCCTGAGGAAGTTTCTTTCTATGCTAAGTGGGGAAATGGGCAGAGGAACCAAGACAGACACATTGCTCCGTCTACAGAAAGGGAGGTAGGGTAGGATGGGCACAGGTGGAAGGAGAAAGGCTCAGAGGAAGAGTGGTGGTGGCCAAAGAAGAACTTGGGAGGGAAAACCAAGATATCTAATGGAAAGATTTTAATTAATTTCTACTGGATAGTATTTGATGTAACCTCTAGCACCCATAAAGCCTTCAGTCAAACATTCATTCCAAAATAATACTTAGGACTTGGTTTTGCTTTGTGGAGCAAAATCAGAGGCTGCCCACAGGGGTCAGTTCATTCTGGATTATAAAAGAAGGCAGCTCAGGGCCACCTGCGCTTCTCACCTGCCCAGACCTTTCCCCAATCTATGGCCTGCCCAAAGCCATCGAGCAGACATCAACCCTAGAAAGAAAGGTACAGCGGAAACCAGACGGAAAGCCCTGAGTGCACTGCTCTGTGAAAACAGAGCAATATGTGATATGTAAAATATGTGCCAGGCCTCTCAGAATTTGAGATGGGAATTTACCGAATCTAATCAGGAGGATATTATGGACCCTGAAAAAAATGTTTTACACCAACAAGTGCAAAACACAGATGTCTACAATTGCAAAGTTGAAGGCAACGTGGACATAAAATCCCCCGTTGAGCCACACCCTAATAGAGGCATAACAGTTAACATGTCTGTGCAGTTTTAACGATGAGAAATCGTTTCGTGTTCGCCATGTCACGTGATCTGTCCTGTAAGCCTTGAGAGATCTCTCTTATCGGTTTCAGAGGCTACAGTCAGGCGTCTCCCTGCCAAGAATTGGGAGATGGGGAAAACCAAAGTGCACGCAGAGAATCAACTCAAGAATCATTGAGTGAGCTTGGAAATCTGACTTGCAAACTAACGACACCTGCCTGGAATCTGGCCAAAAGGGTTACTGCCCCAAAAGAGAGGACAGACATTCATATATGCTGTCAGTAAATGCCTAGAGGACTAAGATCTACCACCGTTTTAAATGTGCATATCCTTTGACCCCAAAAATTTCAGTATCTATCCTAAAGAAGTACTCAAATATATTCAGAGACACATAAATAATGTTCTTTATAGCACTGCATATAAAAGCAGAGGAAGAAATTAACCTAAATGCCCATGAATAGGAGAATGGTTACATAAATTAAGGTACATACAGTGGAAAATGACACAGCAATTTTAAAACATAGGATAGAACTATACAAACTGACATGGATATTGCTCCAAGATGCTTTGCACAGCAAAATAAGTTACAGTATAACACTTATTAATAGAATCCAATTTAATGCAAATAAAAAAAGAAGGGGAGCCAATTCTATACCTACCTATGTATAGAAATGTACAGGAGAGAATTTGGAAGGAGAGACACTAAAACCGGAACAGTTGTTCCCTCTAGGAGGAGAGGCAGAATGAAGGGGGGGCTTTGTCTTGGAATGTTTTCCACTTTTGCTACAGGAAAGTCATTCGTGGTTTTTTTTTGCGTAATTTCTTTTTTCAAAGGCCATGCCAATTATAATGGAGATTGGCCAGCCCTGTAAGTATAGGAAAGGGTGCAGGAGAGAGGCCAGCTCAGCTGGCATCTGCAGACACTGCCCGAGAGCAAGCCAAAGATATGGGCACTCTGTTCTTCTGACACCCCTGTTACGAAATGGACGCATCTGGCTGCCATCATTGATTGCATTTAACTTTCATTCCGTCTCCTTCCTTCTTATATCCCTATGTCTGTCAGTGCCTAGCAACTAGCCCCTGTGTGTACCTGGTCTCTTCTCCCACCCAGGCCTGGCCAGAGGAGGAGATGGCATCAATCAAGGCAGACACAAGGGTGCCTAATTCATTAGAATTCTGGTTCTAATATAGAATAATGTATGTGGATAATGGTTTTTGAGCCCAGCAAAAGGGGCTTTTCCCTGAAGAAATGGGACCTGTTGCTGGACAAATCCAACTTCTGGGTCTACAGGGCTGAGGCCAGATACCAGACACAATGCTGTGCAGCCTCTCCATGGAAACCCCTAAATATCCCTGGTGGTCAAGTCTGTCTTATAAAATTATTCCCCAGATGTCTACAGTAGAGATTATCTCTCCCATTTTACAGATAAGAAAACTGAAAATGAGAGAGGCCAAGGTCACAGAGACGGTAAGGATGGACCTGGGCTCTTTATTAGATGCTAAATCCAAGTCCATGGCTCTCCATCATACTGGACCAGCCACCTTCTCCTTTATCTGTGTGAGCAGAGAAGGGAGGGATGAAGAAGCCAGCCTCAGGATGATCACCCTGTGGTCCTCAAGGAAGGATATGAATTAACCTGAAAATAACTAACTTAGAACCAGATTGGAATGAAAAGTGTGCCTGCAGCTTGGTTGTCCACAGGCTGCTGGTTGAGGCCAGGCATTGCATGGAGAGCCCCTCCCATGTTGTGATGCACCACACCTGTGCTTCTGCCTTCTTATTGGCACAGCTGGACATGATGGGGCCATGGATTTTAAAGCTCCTAATTCCCCTTGTGTCATGTCAGCATGCCAGAAAGTTTTCGCTGCACAGAGAGAACCATTCTGCAGTGCAGAAATGAAGGCCACGGCCCCAGCTCTAAGTAGCACATAAATACCCAACCAGGGCATCTACTGCTCTCCAAGGAGCTGAGGCAGGTGAGAAAGGGTCATCCACCTACTTGGAGCTGCGGACCACGAAGGGATGCAAACTGTCACGTGCATTCAAACCTGGAGTCCATCATCTGCTCCCCAAATCCAGATGAGGAACATGAACTCTGCTCTTTCCAGCCCTTCTGGCCTTGCATCCCGCAAATACTTGGGTATATTCTATGGCTTCTGTGTGTGTGCATCCACCCGTGATGCTGACGGCTGCCTCTTCCCCACAGGAGTACTTAAGATTATAATTATCCTATATAACTATACCCCTTGACTGTGGCTGATGGGACTAGGATCAACCAGCTTTTTCCTCCCAGAAATGTGGAATTCTGGCTGCAAGATGCCAGGCAATCTTCATGACTGTTTGACCCAGGAGGATATTAAACTCAAGAGCTAATGAGGGGAGAGGGTTCTGCTTTCCATCATGCGCAAGGAGACACAGGCTAAGTCCTTCTGAAGAATAATAAGAGGCAAAGCCACAAATATGAGCAGAGTCTGAAATCAGGAAGTATCTGCAGAAGTGGGAAAGCAACATTCTTGGCTCATGGCAGCATCCCAGTTTCTGGGAGACCCCAAGTGACCTCCTTCATGTGTGTGCCTTAAGATACCCCACATCCTCATCATAATCCTCCTTCTTTCTCAAATTAGTTTGAGTGTCTTGCCTAAACTTCATCTTTTGTTTTACTTATTATAGACAAACTAGTTACTGCTGCTTTGGAAAACAGTCTGGCATTTCTTCAAAAGGTTACACAGTGTCACCAGATGACTTAGCAACTCTGTTCCTAGGTATATATACTCGAGACAAATTAAAACATATGTCCACACAAAAACCTGTATACCAATGTTCATAGAAACATTTTCCATAATAGTAGAAAAAAGGAAACTAACAAAATGCCCGTCCACTGATGAATGGATTAAAAATTGTGGTCTATCCTACCCGCGTAATCCTGGAGAGGTTAATTAACCTCTCTTTGCCTCGGCTTCCTTATCTGTAAAATGGGCTTAATCATGGTAACTACATCCATTACTATTTGTGAGGTGCTTAACAGTGCCTATTCCAAGTAATTACTATAGAGGTATTTTTCTAAAAAATAGAACTGTGTCATCCTTTCTCACATTCAGGCCTTTACATGCACAATATCGGTAGATGGGGGGAGTGTGTCTCTAACGACAGCCAGCCGAACCTCTTGGTGAAGAATCAGCCCGCCCGATTCTGCCTCTTCCACTTATGAACTTTGGGGAAAGTGACATATAACCATGTGCAGTCTCCATTTCCTCATGTGGAAAGTAGGGTTATCATGATGCCCCCTTCGTAAGCTGACCTGGGACGCAAATAAGATAGAGCCTCTTGCACAAGACCCAGCATGTTGTAAGTGGCTGTTCTCAGGGCTGTGGCTCTCGACGAGAGGTTATATCTGACTTATGTTATCACAGACCAGGCTGTGCTACCCTAGTATCTTTAAAGTCCGGGAGGCTTCGCAGGGGTCAGAGGGCCTTGAGAAAGTATGTGGCTGGGGAGGCACTCCCTGTCGAGATACGATAACCTCTGTGTACTCCAGAAACCCAGAAACAAGGCCAGGGCCTTCGTGAGAAGGCAGAAGGGTTTCATAAGAGTTACCCAACAGTGCAAACTAGCATGGCTCACATGCTTACCAAGCTCCGGCCAGCCCCACGTATATTTTTTACTCATGGATTCCTGCCAACCACCCTGGGAGGTAAGTAGTTTTATATGTCAGTTTACAGAGGAGGAAACTGACGCCCAGAAGAGTTTAATCAGTCAGCTAGAATACAGCAGAGGTATTGTGGAACCAGGCAGGATTTGAGATATAAACATCTGGGTATAAAATATTCAAATCCTCCAGAGCACAGGGCTTAGCACATGGTAGGTGGTCAATAAAAGGTGTATGTTAGATGAATGAGCATTTAAGAAGGCACTGGAATGCAAGTGCCTTAAGAACCTGGAGAGGGTTCTCTGTCGCTACTATTGAGGGCATCTAGTTAAGAGTAAGTGCTTGACGTGGCAGAGAAAATGCTGAGGTTGGTTTTAAGAAATGCCCTTTGAGCTCATTCTCACCGTAGTGGCCTGGAAACGCATCAACTTAGAACAAGCGGATGAGTGTTAGAGTCCCATCTGTGCAGGATTGGAGTGAATTTAAAATAGCAGTTAATTCTAAAAATATTAAAGTCTCAATATATGTGCCAAATGGAAACAATGTGAATCATCTTGAATTTTAAAGAGTTAAGCATTGTATACTGTAGTTTCAAAGTGTATTTTTGCTACTGCCGCATGGGGGCGCATATTAACTGGTGACCCATCCTTTGTTGAGTCAAGTATTAAAATGAGGCAAATTGCGAATAATGCAAGTTTCAGAATTCTCCAGGTTCCTTGAATGAAACACACCCACCCTGTAAATACAGGACTGGGTTATGGGATGTATGTGCTCTTAGACACAAGGGAGGTCCCTCAGAGAGAAGGGAGAAAGGGGAAGAATTTTCAAACCTGTAAATGGTTTCTAGTCATTATTAAAACATCATACAAATAATAAAACCTCACGGTCAACAATGAGATCAGGAAAAGAAGGCATTACCCATAACCTCACCAATCTAGCATGCCTTTCATGTTTTTTTCTTCTAGTCTTTCTTCCTCCATATTGTTCTTTACCAATTATAATACACACATAACGTGACAACTAATTTTATTTCTTTATTTTTTTTTTCTGTTTTAAGGTGGCCAATTAATTTTTTTTTTCTTTTTAGTAGAGACGAGGTCTCGCTCATGCTGATCTCAATCTTCTGACCTCGAGCGATCCACCCGCCTCGGCCTCCCAGAGTGCTAGGATTACAGGCGTGAGCCACCGCGCCCGGCCATGACAACTAATTTTAAATTAATATTATAGAAGCCAGTTTTACATATTTCTACATAGTATTCAAAACCATAATTTTGTATTACTAGATTAAATTCTCCCTATTAAAATGCAGCCAAGAGAAATGATGAGAACCTGGATTCTGCAGCCAGGATACTTGGGTTCCTGGTATCCCAGCCCTGTCACTTACTAGCTGTGTGACTTTGGTCAGTCACTTAACCTCTCTGTGCCTCAGTTTCCACATCTATAAAATGGGGTAATACTAGGACCTACCTCATAGGATTTTTAGAAGGATTAAATGATTTGATTTATTAAACTAATTGGATCTTGCAGGGTCTGGCACATAGCAATTTCTGTTCAGGTATTTATTAAGCAAATGGTAACTTTTTTTTTTAATCCACTCTACTCCTTTCTAGTTACATCTAGATTCTGGAACCAAAAGGATTTTCAGTTCAGTTCTCCTGTCAAAAGGTTATCAAAGCTTTTCTAACCACCGTGACAATTCAGCCAAGGACCACGGCTCTGCTTTCTGCCAGTGGTCCCATCTCTCCCAGACCCTGTCCCTAAAGCCCCTCTGAGCACCCCCTTGGCCAATAATATCTTCAACTGACAGCAGAGCTTATGGGGCCAACACCTTCAGAGGCACCAAGGCCCTTTCTCGTAGTGGAAATCCTCTTCTGCGAGTGGAATGGACAAACACAGATTGAGGATCTACTATGCATCAGTAAGAGGATATGGTCTGAATGTGCATATCATTTGGCCCACACAACGTATTTTGTAAAAATTTGAGCTGCTACTCAGAATTGGGAGATTTCACCTGAAAATCCAGACCAGTAGTTTCTCTTGATTAACCAGGAGATGGGCCACCTTCAGGCCCACATTCCCACAAGAGACCCTCAGCTGAGGCTGAGGACCCCAGTGGCTGCCACTCAGATGGGGCTTAACAGTAGACTCACAGGTTTGCATCGCCCATGTCCCTCACTAACGTGACCTGCCTTGAGCCTGTAGCCCTTTGCTCCCAAGGCTGCTGGCGTACATTTTCCCACTTAGAAAAGTCATCTGAATAAGGAGTTGTTTATCTGGTTGGAAGCCTGTGGGAAACTAATGGCAAAAGGACATTCCCTTCCCCTTTGTTTGTGACTTAAGCAATCCATCAGATTGCCACCTGCATGTTGACACTACTTCTTTCCCATAAAATAGATAAAGGTACAATAAAATGATGAGTAAATAAAATAAAACTCTAGCACACTTAAGACTCCCTTCAGGCCCAAACAAGGCTGAGCTCCTAATCCAGGAAGAGAAAATACTTGACATCCCTCCTCCTTTGCCCTCAGCTAATCTTAAAGAATAGTAACTGTGTGTGGCAAGGCCCTGGGAAATAACTAGATCTTTCATATCCATTTTTTTTTTTTTTTTTTTGAGACAGAGTCTTTCTCTGTTGCTCTGAATAGAGTACAGTGGTGTCATCGTAGCTCCACAACCTCAGACTCCTGGGCTCAAGCGATCCTTTTGTCTCAGCCTCCCAAGTAGCTGGAACTACAGGTGCGTGCCATGATGCTAATTTTTCTATTTTTAGTAGACACGGGGGTCTCACTCTTGCTCAGGCTGGTCTCAAACTCCTGAGCTCAAGCAATCCTACTGCTTTGGCCTCCCAGAGTGCTAGGATTACAGGCATGAGCCACGGCGCCCAGCCTCATGTCAATTTTTTAATGGAAATGAATGCATTTTCCTAGAACATAACCTCTATAAATATTTCTCCCATTCTCTTGCTATTCCTGTGTTAAGATGGGCAACTGAGATGCCTAAAGATTAAATACTTGTCCAAGGCTGTGCAGCTAGGCTGTGATAGGGTTGGCTCTCAACCCTAGATTTGCTGTTTCTAAAGCACATTCTTTTTTTTTTTTTTTT
>VBSM01000949.1:19454348-19514293 GCA_008086735.1 Cheirogaleus medius | reverse complement strand
GGCCTCCCAGAGTGCTAGGATTACAGGCGTGAGCCACCGCGCCCGGCCAATCTAAAGCACATTCTTTCAGTGCTAAGATGCATTGCCTCCATCAGCACCTGGAGCGGGGGGAGTTGCACACAGTAGGGACCAATATTGGGAGCTCTTCCAGAAGGGAAACCGCAAGGAATTTGTTCTCAGTGGTATGTGATGAAGCAGCTCTAAGCCTTGCCACAAAATAAGCAACTGATTAAGTGGCTTAGCTGGGTTTGAGCAAGTGACTGGATCCCCAAAACACAGTCTAGTTCTGACACTTCTGAAATTTGCCTACTGCTTCCCCCTTCAATTCTAAAGAATCCATCACCAATTATCCTCAGTTGCTTCACCCGCTAGAACCCCTTGTTCTCCTAAGTGGCATGAATGGTGTCACCCTCATGCCAGTCACCTGGGACCAGTGCCTTCTCTCCCAAACCCCACATCCATTCAGTGCCCACACCTTCCATCCTAAGGACATCTGTCTCCATTTTTCCTTTTCTGCATCTTAAAGCAGAAAATCCAGCTCAGCTCAGCTCAGCCCGTCACCAGATTGCCACTGAGATGGGGACATGCATTCTCAGGTGCAGCAGACATCCACATCATAACTGTTCCTATTTTCGTATTACACCTATCAACAGTGTACGAGGGCTGTCCAAAAAGTGTCCAGCCATGAACTATGTTCTCATTATATTAACAATGGCTGGATACTTTCCGGACAGCCCTTGTACACAGAGAAGTGTGCCACACCGCATGCCAGTTGAGAAACACAGACGTGGCTCTTGATAGTGACATCCCCAAAATTGATGCCAATAGGGGTGATGGGCGGTCAGCTGAGATATCCAAAATTCCAGAAATCCTCAGCCAAGGCAGGAAGCCATTAGAAAGAGATGAAGTGAGTAGCCAGATAAGGTTGGAAAAAGCAGGGATGCTGCTCCACATTCTCCAGTGCACAGGGTGGCCCCCACTGCAGAGAATTATCCAGCTCTGAATGCCAGTGGTGCCAAGGCTGAGAAACCCCGGTCTAGAGAGAAGATGGACATTGGATAAATCATTACAATATTGATGAATGTTGTTAATAGAAAAGATCTAGGAACCATGGCCATAGTCTACATTTATGGAGAACTCACGGTTCCTCCTCAAGGGAATATTCATTGGAAAATAATATGGGCAATCCTGGGCTCAAGCAATCCTCCTGCCTCAGCCTCCTGAGTAGCTGGGACTATAGGCACAGCTAATTTTTTTTATTTTTTGTAGAGTTGGAGTCTCACTATGTTGCCCAGGCTGGTCTCAAATTCCTGGCCTCAAGTGATCCTCCTACCTCTGCCTCCCAAAGTGCTGGGATTACAGATGTGAGTCACCATGACCAAGCCTGTTTTCTTCTTTTTAAAAATCGTGTTTTCTCTAGCTCTGTCCCCCTTCGAAGCAACGACAATCCAGTAGCAACGAACACTCTAAGTGCCCATAATTGTGGTCTCTAATACCGTTTCCTCAAAAAGGAACCAGGGCTTCTTCGAGAAATGGCTAATTTTAAATTTTGGGTTCAGATGAGACTGGGACATCCTGTTGTTTCAGAAAGCAAGGAAATCATCAGAGACTACTCAGATCAAATTAAAAGGACATAGGTGCCTATTTGAAGAGGTTCCCATTAACCACAGATAGAAGAATTTGAGCATCAAAAATGGTGATAATAATGCAATGAGATGTCCCTCTGTTTTTGTGCCCACTTTCTAATTGGCTTTTTTGCGTGGGTGGCAAAGAAGTATATAATAAGCATATAAAAGCATATAAAAAGCAGATCACTAACCATTAGGAAAATGCAAATAAGACTACTACTGGGACGTCACTACACACCTGTTAGAACAAACATGTTTCTTCACACTGCTGTGCATTTCCAGTGGTGTGCTGGAGCGAGCTTGTGAGGCTCTGGAGAGCTCATCTTTAAATATTCGGGAATCGGTATCCCTATGCAATGTTACTTGACATGTTATAGGTATTAATAATTTCTGTTAATTAATTAAATTCTCAAAGTATAGCCAATGATGCACACTGATTGGCCACAAACAGATCCAAAAAAAATTCACATCCTTTCTTTTTCATGACCACATGTACTCATTCCTTTTTTACATGCACCTAATTTATTAAAGGTTTCTTACATTTTATATTCACAAAGGAAATTGGACTATGCAGATGACTCAGCATTCTACTGAGATCTAGTCACTGTGCAAACCTGCACTGCTCTGAGGGCACATGTGAACCAACACAAAGCTGATGTGGGTGGTGTAGGTGGGCCCTAATAACTTTTGCTTATCTAAAGGGACTAGGTCCAAAAAGTCTAAGAGTGTTATGTTTATATATGTTATCTCATTTCATGCCCAAGATCTCAAGGTAAAGTAGATCTTTTTTTAAAATAGATTTTATTTTTCAGAG
Organism: Cheirogaleus medius; assembly: GCA_008086735.1. Taxonomy (NCBI): domain Eukaryota; kingdom Metazoa; phylum Chordata; class Mammalia; order Primates; family Cheirogaleidae; genus Cheirogaleus; species Cheirogaleus medius. Next base: position 19,511,851 of record VBSM01000949.1, on the reverse strand, counting down.
CAATTTTAGATTTATAGAAAATCTAGGGAGCTGGGTATGGTGGCTCACGCCTGTAATCCTAGCACTCTGGGAGGCCAAGGCAGGAGGATCGCTTGAGCTCAAGAGTTTGAACCCAGCCTGGGCAAGAGCCAGACCCCATCTCTACCAAAAACAGAAAAAATTAGCTGGGTATGGTGGTGCACACCTGTAGTCCCAGCTACTTGAGAAGCTGAGGCAGGAGGATCGCTTGAGCCCAAGAGTTTGAGGTTGCTGTGAGCTATGATGATGCCACTACCCTCTACCCAGGGCAACAAAGTGAGAGTCTGTTTCCAAAAAAAAGGAGAAAAGAAAAGAAAAAGAAAAAGAGAAAAATTAGGAAGGTAGTACAGAGAGTTCCCATATACTGGGCATGTAGTTTCACCTATTATTAACACCTTATATTAGTATGTTACATTTTCTACAATTAATGAACCAATATGGATACATTATCATTAACTAAATTTGTACTTTATTCAGATGTCATTGCTTTTTACCTAATGTCCTTTTTCCTTTTAGCACACCACATTGCATTAAATCACCCTGTATCCTTCAGTTCCTTTTGGCTGTGACAGTTTCTCAGACTTTCCCTTGATTTTGATATCCTTGATGGTTTTCAGGAGTATTTAAGGAGTCGAGTATTTTGTGAATATCCCTCTGTTAGAATTTGCCTGATGTTTTTCTCATGATTAGGCTGGGGGTTATGGGTTTGGAGGAAGAAGGCCACGGAGGTAAAGGGCCATTGTCATTATATCAAGGTGTACACTATCAACAGTAAACAGTTACTCTTCTCCCCCCTTTACTCACCACTGTATACCTCCAAAGGAAGTCGCTGTGTGCAGCCCACGCCTAAGTGAGGAGTTTTGCTCCACCTCCTCTCGGGTGGGGTGTCTACATAATTCCTTGGAATTCCACATGGGAGATGTGTCTCTTCTCCCTCACATATTAATTTATTCAGCTGTGTCTATCAGTGTGGACCCATGAATATTGATTTTATACTTTGAGTTATAATCCAGTACTATTTTATTTACCTTATTGCTCAAATTCTTACTAGCTTTGGCCATTTGGAGCTTTCAGTTGGCCACTGCAAAAAAATATTTTTTTTCCCCATGGTACAGATGAGGAAATGAGACTTCAGAAGGAATATAAAAATTGTCCAGTGCCACCCGAATAACAAGAGCAGAGGGGCTCTTTGAACCTCCACCAGATTCGAAGGCATGTGTTTGTCTGTCTGTCTGTCTGTCCTACTCCCCATGTTCCCTCTGAATATAGTCAACCTTGTGAATCAATGGCTGGTGTGTATTTCACCTGATAGAGTTATTCAAGGCAATTACACTTTTGAGGCTACCAATCTGCTATGTGCATTATAGAGAAACTTAGGTATTTTAAAACTTTTTATTAAAATACATATACATACAGAAAATAACCCAAAGTGTACATGTACAGCCTGGAGAATTTTCAGAGGGAATCCACTCGTGCAACCAGCACTCACGTCGAGACACAGAATGTGACTGGCTCACCAGACACTTCCCTTGTGCCTCCTTCCAACCGTCCCCAGCCCTCATAGGTCACCATTAGCCTAACTTTTAATAGCCTAGATCAGTTTTGCTGATTTCTACTTTAAATAAATGGAATCACACATCAGTCCTCTTTGTGGCGGCTTCTTTTACTTATTTTCCTACGTTGTCATGTGGCATTTTTTTTTGAAAGATTCCAACCCTATATTTCACAAGAAAGGTTACAAGCAAAGTAACACTTGTAAAAACATGTTAAGCAACTACATAAAAAGTAAATTTACTTAAGATTAACGTAACACAAAGAAGGGGAAACCACCCAGAGATGTAACCACATTGCCCTATTATCTCAAGGAGCGTGAGTTCCTCCTTCCTGTCATTATCTCTAGTTTTATCTATGAAGAGCAGCCTTACCAATATCCCCGTGGGTCTTTTTTCACGGGAAAGATGCTTCCTGATTGACGGGATGTCATTCTTGCCAATGCATGGTCAAATACCCACATGGCTGCTTCTAGTATAGCATGGTACAAGACGCTACTTGCCAAATTTGAATAAAATACTACCCCGAAATCCAAGAGGTCTGTGTTTACAGTTTTTTCTTTTCTGTTTCATTAATAATCACCACCATCAGTTCCTTGCAACAGGATGGCAAATCTGTGGCACCCAGGCCACATCACCTTGTCACACCACTGCGGACATTGTTCAATCAAAGCTCTCTTTCTCTTAGAACCTACTCACCCCAACCCTCCTAGCCAACCAGAGACGGCCCAAGAGAGGAAACCTATTTGCCATCCTCACTCATACCCAGAACACTGTGTTATTTTTCAGTTGGGTCCAGGCTTTCATTGCATAGGTTTATTAAATCCAGGCTGCTGCTTTTACTCCATCCTTGCCGCATCTCTCCCCCCATCACGAACCTACTCTGGTGCCTATTTGCCCTACAGGTGGTAGATAAAGTACCCCACCTGGATTTCAATAACCTCTACCATTTGCCCACTTCCAGTCAAGCTTTCTGTGTTTCCCAACATCAGAACATACCTTCTATTCCAACTGGGCTGGTTTCTTCTTCATCTTCCACATGTCTTGCTTATCCGCCCCTGCACATCCCTGCCTATTCATTAGCTTGTGTTTTCCACAGGCCTTTATTGAGCACCTTTATGTGCCATGCACTCTCCTAGATCGTGGGGACACAGCAATACATAAAACCACTCAAGCCCTTGTCTTATGGGGTTTACGTTGTAGGGGGTGATCCATTCAATAAACAAACATCTGCATGTGGTGTCAGGTGGGAATGAGTTGCTTTGCAGCAGAATACTGTGTTTGCTCAAAAATAAGACAGGGTCTTATATTTATTTTTCCTCAAGAAGACACCCTAGGGCTTATTTTCAGGGGATGTGTTATTTTTTTTAAGTATAGTACAACAATCTACATTTATTCAAATATAGTTAAGTCATCTTCTGGAACATCATCATAACTCTCCAAACCCTGAATTCCATCCTGAATTTCTTGCGACTTTATTTCTTTTAGAACCATTGGCCCCAATCTCTCATGTCGAGCAGTAGAGCTCTCATGGGGCAAATGAGAGGGGCCGCTCGTCTTCTTTATCGCGCCGCGACGAAATGCATGGGTTGTGCAGATACGCTGCGTAGCCACGCCCATCACTAGGTCTTATTTTCGGGGTAGGGCTTATATTGCGCAAATGCTTAGAAATCCTGCTAGAGCTTATTTTATGGGTAGGTCTTATTTTCGGAGAAACACGGTAGTGACTGAGGAACAGGATGCTGTTCTGTTCAGAGGCCAAGGAAGGCAACTCTGAGTGGGTAGCAGCTGAACAGTTATTCCAGGAAAGAGGGTTCCAGGCTCAGGGCAGAGCTGGTGCAAAGGCTCTCAGGAACATGATTCTCAGAGGAAAAGCAAAGAGGCCATTTTAGCTGGAACAGAATAAATGAGCTAGAGATTAATAGGGTAAATCAGAACAGTAGTTCAAGGCTAGTTCACGTGGGGCCTTTAAGTCAATGGTTCTCAACCGGGACAATTTCACACCCCAGGGGACACCCGACAATGTCTGGGGACATCTTTGGTTGTCACAACTAGAGTGTGCTACTGGCATCTGGTGAGTAGAGACCAGGGAAGCTGTCAAACATCCTACAATGCAAAGGCCAGACCCCACCACAAAAAACTATCTGGCCCCAAATTTTAACAGTTCCAAGGTTGAGAAACTCTGCTATAAGACATGGAGAAGACTGTGAGTTTTATTCTAAAGTGCAATGAGATGTTATCAGAAAGTTTCGAACAAAAAAGTAACCCAACCTGACTTAGGTTCTAAAAAATCAGTTAACTTTGTGGGAAATCATAATTTGAATAAAAAGAGAGATATCAAAGGCTACCACTTGTTATATTGGAGACACTCTGCTGACCACCTCATCTAAGATATCTCAATAATTTTCTGCATTGTTTCTACCATTTTTAAATGTTTGCTGCCCCCAGTAGAATGAAAGCTCAATGAGGGTAAGAGTTTGCTTTGTTACCTGTGGAATCTCCAGCACCTCGGACAGTTCCTGGTAGACACTGGGCACCCTGTATTTGTTGAATGAATAAATGGCTCCTAGGTCCATCTGTTTACCCCTGCTTCAGACAAGAAAACTGACCTCAATGTCTGTTGCCTGAATCACAGCCATGAGCGAATCTGTGTTTCGTGGCCACTCCCCAGAGAACAATCTCCAAGTCTGATGACAATCCCCAGAAGGGAAGGTTCCCAGTGAATCATACTCCAGGTGAGTTTTCTAAGTCGTTATTGCTACACCTTGCTAATCTCTGACCTCCATATCTATTATTTATTCATTTGCCAAATGTCCACTGAGCTCTCGTATGTGCCAGGCAGTGAGGACAGATGAGTGAGGGAGAAGATGTGATCCCCCTCTGTGTTGGTCAGCTCAGGCTTCCATAACAAAATGTCACGGACGGGGTGGCTTAGACAACAGAAATCCATTCTCCCACAGTTCTAGAGGCCAGAAATCTGAGAGCAAGGTGCCAGCATGGGCTCTTTTCTTGGCCTGCAAATGACTGCCTTCTCACTCTGTCCTCATAAGGCAGAGAGGCACAGGGACAGGGAGAAGGAGAGGGACTGCTTTCTGGCGTCTCTTCTTATAAGGGCACTAATTCTATCACGAAACCCTACCCTCATCATCTCATCTAAACCTAATCACTTCCCAAAGGCCCCACCTCCTAATACCATCACATTGGTGGTTTGAGCTTCAACATATGAATTTGGGGGGATACAATTCAGTCCATAGCACATGCAATGCTCACAAAGTTTATAGTGTGGGACATAGATACTATGTGTGTGATATCCAGAACATCATGTATTGTGGTAAGTGCTGTAAAGAAACTAAAATGAGTGCTGTGATGAATAATCAGGGATTTCTAAACCTAGCAGAAGAAAAGAAATTACTAAGATCTGAGCAGAACTAAATGAAATTGAGAACAAAACAAGTATACAGAAGATTAATAAAACCAAAAGTTGGTTTTCTGAAAAGGTAAACAAGCTCAGGAGTGAAAAGCAGCCACAACAGACAACCTACAGAATGGGAGAAAATATTTGCTTTCTACACATCCGACAAAGGGCTGATAACAAGAATCTATATAGAACTTAAGAAAATCAACAAGAAAAAAAATCAAACAATCCCATCAATAAATGGGCAAAGGACATGAACACAAACTTTTCAAAAGAAGACAGATAATGGCCTGTAAACATATAAAAAAAAGTGCTCAACATCTGCAATCATTAGGGAAATGCAAATCAAAACCACAATGAGATGTCACCTAACTCCAGTGAGAATGGCCTCTATCAAAAAGTCCCAAAACAACAAATGCTGGTGTGGATGTGGAGAGATTGGAACACTCTTACACTGCTGGTGGGACTGCAAACTAGTACAACCCCTGTGGAAAGTAATTTGGAGATACCTCAAAGAGCTAAAAATAGAAATACCATTTGATCCAACAATCCCACTACCAGGCATCTACCCAAAGGAAAAAAAGACATTCTATAATCAAGACATCTACACTCGAATATTTATGGCAGCACAATTCACAATTTCAAAGATGTGGAAACAAGCCAAGTGCCCATCAATATATGAATTGATTAATAAAATATGGTATATGTATACCGTGGAATACTACTCAACTACAAAAAACAATGGTGAACTAGCACCTCTTATATTATCCTGAATAGAGCTTGAGCCCATCCTAAATGAGGTATCGCAAGAATGGAAAAACAAGCAGCATATGTACTCGCCATCAAATTGGTACTAACTGATCAACACTAAGGTGCTCACATGGTAGTAATACTCATTGGGTGCCAGTCAGGTGGGAGGAGGAGAGGGGGTGGATAAACTCACAACTAATGGATGCAGAGTGCATTGTATGGGGGAAGGTCACTCTTGTAGTCCTGGCTTAAGCGAGGCAAAGGCATTATATGTAACCAAAATGTTTGTAACCCCCATAATATTCTGAAATTAGAAAAAGAAAAATACAAGTCAGGAGACCGTAAGAGTGTCAGGTGCACAAAAACACAGATTTACAGATTTGCTGGTCTTCGCACAGAGAGACCGTTGACATCCCAGAAGCAGGTGAGACTTTGGTACATGGTGGAGAATGTAGCAAAATAAGAGGGCTAAGGACAGAGCCATAGAGGTTACCTTTTGGGAATGGTAGGAAGAAGAACCTGGAAGAGTCAAGGGACAGAGAACTAAGGAGACACATGGAAATGCAGTATCTTGGAAGGCAAAGGTAAAGAAAGAAAATAAGGTTGGCAGTGCTGGAGTAGAAGTCACACTCTGGTGATCAGGAGGACACCAGTGACCCTTGGAAAGCATTTTTGGCAGCCAAGTGGGGGCCAGAGGATGTTCAGTTTTTGCTACATCCTGGATAAGCAGAAGCACGCTTAGAACCAAGTCAACACAAAGCCTCGTCCAGAGCAAACCAACAATTAAGTTGCTGCAGAACAATGGAGCTCCCCACAGCTTGGCCATGTCACTCTGTCCTTACCATACAGATGACCCCAGCAGAAAGAACAGCAGAGATAACTGCCTAAGCAAATAAGTGGGCAGATTGGGACAATCCTATTGTGTCCAACCAACGACCACAAAAAGTTGAAGGCATTTCAGCAGCATGGTTTGTTCACTCACGGCTCACGACTCACTCCTTATTAACACCACATGGGGTCTTACGAGTTCAGAGACTGAGAAGCAGGGCATGATCCCTCCCTGCCTACAAGCAGCTTACAATACAGTTGAGGGGATTTTCATTCCATAAGAATAGTCCCCAATCAAAACACACCATCTACAATGCCCAATAAAATCACCATCGAAACTTTTACAAAATTACTCGGGTTAACCATACCTTTTCATGCTTCTCCCTAGAGAGTTAAGATGAGGCTTAAACTGCATGATAAAAGAGCATACATGCATATATATAAAGCATCTGATAGATTGGATCACAGGCTCACTGAGGACTGTATTGACTCCTTAAATATATGCCTCAATTAGCTCTTCCCTTGCAACATCAACCATCACACTGTTCCTCTAGCTCCAAATCTAACCAAGGTCTAGTTCAGTATTTCCAAATGCCAATGGCATTCCGCTTGAACTCCCCATCATGGCTCTCAAACTCAGTCCATATACCATCTCTCACCTTCTGCAAGCATCCTTATCCCTGTCCGTGGTACCCTCCTTTCATCGTGGCCTCGTAAGCATCTTCTGCATCCAATCAATTACCAACTTCTGTATCAAGCAGAGTCGTGTGCACATAATAAATGTTCAATATTACTTTCTGACCGAGTGGACACATTTTATATCCTGGTAACACCTGTAGACTAATACTAATGGCTATAAACTACTAATGACAGTGGTTAAGAGGATGGCTTTTGGTGGCAGATGGATCTCACTTGGGTTTAGTCCAATCTCTGCTACTTAGTAGCTCAGTGACTTTGGACATATAGTTTCCTTGTTTGCACAACGTAAGCTGTTAGGGCTGTGAGAATCAGCATGAAACGCATAAAATGCCCAGAGCACAGAGATGTTATTTCTCTTAGTCTTTTAGTCTATTGTCAATGTTTATCCACTTAATCCAATGTTAAATCCAAAGGATTCTTACTCATGGTATATTGTTTTTTAAAATTTTTAATTTAAAAAATCCAAGCAGCCCAAATCCCGAGATGATAACAAGAGCATTGAACTTTAAAACCTTCATCAGACTGTTTAGTCTCTCCCAGGAGGGGTCGTCGCCCACCTTGGACCCTTTATTTTGAGCACAAAATAAAGATCTTCACTTAAAACAGATCTCGCATCCCCTCCTGGATCCATCCTCTGTTGTATCTAGTTTTGAAAACTTCAATTAAAAATGATCTAACACAACACGCTTTATTGAGAGCTAGCTGTGTGCATAGTGGCTACTTCGCCAATTATCCTGGAATATCTTCTCATTTTCCCTCGAGAAAGCTACTTTTTGATCCTTAACAGGGTCCCTCCCTTGTCCAGCCTTCCCCAGCCTCTCACAGAGGACTGCGCCCACTCGGGCTCCACAGCACTTTGGGGATTCTCTTGGAGGCGCTTCCTGTACCCATCGCCCGGCCACAGGGAGAAGTGGCCGTGTCTCCCTCATTGGACCGCGAAGCCGCCACGTGTGTGCCCTGCACACAGTACATGCCAAATCGGTAATTAACACCCAGAGGTGGTTGAAAAAGACCGGAGGAGCCGGGCTGAAAGGCCTCAGGGTAGAAAATCAAAGTGACCCGTGCTTCTCCTCCCAAGCTCAGAGCAGAGGCTGAGAAGGACGGTGCGCAGCCTCAGAGCAGGGGAAGGAGCCTCAGTGACCGGGGGGTCCAAGATCAAGAAAAAGTGCGAGTTTTCATCCCATCACTCGACCATAATCGCGTGGTCTTTTAAATTCTCTTTCTCCATTATTTCTGGAAAATGTATGTCACCTACCGGGCCCTCAATACATATTTATTGAATGAATAAATGAATGTGTTTTCTCTCCATCTGTTTGTCAACCTCTGCTTTTTCTTTTTTCTGTTCTCTTTTTGTTCTTCCTAACCACTCCTCAACCTTCCCCCTCACCCTAATACACAGTCGCCTCTCTCTCTTCCCCCCTCGTCCGTACACTAACTCCATCTATAAGAGTATGGTGTGTGTGTGTGTGTGTGTGTTCGTAGTAGCATTTCCAATTCACAGAAGAGAAAATAGACGTCCAAAAGCCCAAAACTGACCACCAAAATTCACAGAGCTGGTAATAGGTGTGTAGCAAATGTTGTATTCCCCTGATGCCCTGGCCATTTCTGCGTGCTCAATCCTTGTTGCATGTTCACCCCCAGCACCTGTCACTCTTTGCCCGAGGGCTGCCCCAGAGTGCTAGGGCTCACTTTGCCAGTGTACACGAGGAGCCAGAGTGCCTGGAGTGTAAACGAGCCCCACGTGCTCCCCACCACCAAGCCTGCAGGGTGGCTGCCCATACTAATGATTGACAGGTGTGAAGGCATTAAAAACTACAGCTCTCTTGCCCCAATGGATTGGGACAGCGCTGATGCGTGACCCACACCTGCCCAGGGTGACTACGCAACAATGACTCTCAGAGGACTTACCTTGAGGCCACACCCTTGCCTGGCCTTCTCTTCCATGTCTATCTCCTTTGAATCTTTCACACAAATCCTTAGAGCAAGCACTGCCTCTGGGGAGCCCAGCCTAGGGCAAGGCAGATGCAGGATGCAAACCCAAGCCTATCTGCCTGCCAAGTTTTTCCCATTCTATTGTGCTTGAGATGTTATGCAATCATGCTGGTCTGCTCCTCATTCGTTTTACAGTCATTTAAAAAATTAATAGGTGTTTCTGTATAGATAGATGCAGAGGGTTCTTTAGTAAATCTTCGAAGCACAAACATTCTGGCTGAAATGGAAGATTCTATTAAATACTTTGAACAAACTTGGGGGGAGGGAAATAAAATTGCAGAAAACTGCAGAGCACTAAAACTTAAAGAAGTGCTACATGTTTATTCAGAAACCTGATGCTCTTTCGCAGGGAATATTTAAATTCAGAGTTGGGAGGTTAGGGTGAAGCACATTTATTTTCTTCAATTTCTCAATTGCAATGATTTCAAATTTAGGACTTTGTCATCGGTTTGAACAATTCCCTTAATTTCTTTTTCCCATTTGTTAAGCTTAGTAATTTTAATTCTTTTCATACTAAAATTTTATGGTGGTTGGGGAAGGCAGTTAGCCGTCACTAACCTGACAATCGTGGCTAGGAATTTGCTTTGTTCACTGCAAGTATATTTATAATCCTATATTAGTAATCCTCAGAATCACGATTGTAATAAAATAAGCAACAGGGGTCATTTTTTCCTAACTTACTCTATGTTCAGATGTGGAATTTCTGTTTCCCAAGAGGAAATGTGACATCCATTTTGGTGCCAATGGACAGAAAATTCTACCTGTGCTACGTAAAAGTTTGGAATGCACTTAATAAGGTAACCTTGATTTCAAGGTGAAAAGAAATTAATCATGAATCTCTAATACATTTCAATCTCTTAAACCAGTCGGTGCTTAATATTTTTTTTATTTGATTAATACCCATTTGAATTTCATGGGTTCTATTAATTTAAAAAAATTAGGGCCCAAATTCATTGTCATCTAATTGCTCTTGGACTTTTCTGAGGTATAATGTTGATTTTTGTGCACAATTTCCAAGCTACTAAGCAACTTTTTTTAAATCCATAGCAAGGAGGAGAAAATGTTTCCTACCTTCTTCACATGTTGTGCATTGTTGTGGACCAGAAATGCCAACCCCCTTTTTTTTTTTTTTTTTGAGACAGAGTCTCACTCTGTTGCCCCGGCTAGAGTGCCATGGCATCAGCCTAGCTCATAGCAACCTCAAACTCCTGGGCTCAAGCAATCCTTCTGCCTCAGCCTCCTGAGTAGGTGGGACTACAGGCATGCGCCACCATGCCCGACTAATTTTTTTTCTATATTTTTAGTTGGCCAATTAATTTCTTTCTATTTTTAGTAGAGACAGGGTCTTGTTCTTGCTCAGGCTGGTTTCGAACTCCTGACCTTGAGCGATCCTCCTGCCTCGGCCTCCCAGAGTGCTAGGATTACAGGTGTGAGCCACCTTGCCCGGCCCCAAACCCTTTTAAAGATGGTGCAACTATGAATCCTTGGCTTAACTATATAGCCTTGAACTTCATGGCATATCAGTTTTGCAATATCCACAGGAGAGCTGTTCTAGGTGAAACAGCTCAGAGTTGCAAATATCACATATCAATAAAATGGTAACTTTAAGAAATGTCTGTTATATATTTGATGACTGTTTGCCATAAATCCGAAGTTTGAACCTATGTATTTCAATTTGGTATGCTAAAAAAGTACTGAATTCATGTCAAAATTTTTTGTTACAATATTGTAATCTCAGTTCAAAATCTAACTGAAAATATAAAACCCAAATGATTTCTATATAGCAAATTTTGTAAAGGTAACTTGTGTGTGATTCTGAATACATAGATAACATGTTTTTATTCCTCCTCAAAAAAATAAAAATAGAAAATAAAATCTCCTCTGTAGTGTCAGGCACCTTGAAGACAAATATGTGTTCACACACCCTATGCTTTCTTACTTCTCCTTCTTACTGTCATTATATTGTCTCTGAGGCAAAAGACATTTGAACATTTTAGAAAAATGAAAAACAGAACTCAAAGGGAACAAAAGGTTATTTTTTGACCTTGTCTTTGTAATTGTCCTTCACCTTGGTCCATAATTAAATAGAAAGTACAATGAACTTTAGCTATTTAATGTTATCTCTCTTTTAAGTGTTTTTATTATATGAATAATTAGAGAAATTAAAATCGGCGGGGGGGGGGGACATCCAATTACTCTAATCCAACCATTTGCAAACTATTTTCTTCCAGCTGTTATCCTGGCTCCTCACCCAGCCTGTTTGACATGAGTGCAGACTTGTTCAAACATTAGGATATCCTGTGTGTTTTCCTTTTGTTCAAACAGTTTTCCTTGTTGCAACACAGTCCTTGTGGTTGTCATTTTTAATGGTTGCACATGGTTACACCAAGAGGATGTGCTTTAAATTATCACCATTTTTGTTGCTTTTGATATTTCACTATTTTGTTTTGCTTCTAACCCTTTTCCATACTTCAGATCATATCTTTAAGAGAAATTTCCAAACCTTGAATGATCAGATAAGGGAACAATATTTATGGCTTTCGATGTACGTTGCCACATTTCTCCCCTGCTCTATCCCCATCCAAATGCACACCAACTTATAATACAAGCCAACGGGAACCAGAGGTTATTCCAAACTCAAGGAGGGTTCTCAGTTTTTAATGAGTGCTGGTCTAACTACATGAAATCATTTTAAATTTCCCCATTTAGTACAAAAGTCTTGAAACCTTCCCTAGAATGATATGGAGGCTATGGTATTCCTCATAAAAATGACACATACTCTGAAAGTGACATTTCAGTCATCTTTAAATATATGTAATGTTCTTAATTCTAGGCTTGCTAATTGCTAAGCATTTCATTTAGGGATTAGTCATCAAGCTTGAGTTGCCTAATTGATACTGTCATCTCACTTGGTGCTAAACACATTTCGATGGCTAATGTGGGATCACTGGGTTGGGTGTGTGTTTTCATGAGCACACACGCATGCCTGCTTCTTGAAAAGCAGAGCATCAAGACTGGTGACAAGATAAACGAGCAACAGTGAATTTCCATTTCCTCAGCTACCCTGAGATTCGCCTGAGTTTATCCTAAGATTTAATATTCCCATTTTGTAGCCTTAGAAGTCTCCTCTTTTTGATTTCCCAGGAATATGTGGACTTCCAGGAGATCCTATGGGCGTCAACTATGGCATTGCTTTTTGTTTTAATATGCTTAGTTGTTCTGTCTTCCTTCACAAAAATGGAAAAGTACGAAATACAAATTTTACGTGGAATTGTTCTGAAGTTCACGGGTACTTGCTACTGTACACAGAACAGAACAATCGAGACTGTATTACAACTGTCACCACGGTGATAAGCCTTCTGAGAATTCTGAAAAGGTGGAAGCACCCAGCCAGTCTCCCCGGGCTCATGATTCCAGGTGATATCACACATTCATGTAGATAAACATCCCATTGATTGCCTACACTTTCTACCTTTAAACTTTTTAAAAATTAATTTAAAGAAGCTTGTTTTCCATGGCTCTTTAAAACGAGCACCAATTTGCGTCTCATTACAAGAAAGAGTTTTGTTATTGGGTTAAAGCAAAAGGCAAAATAGAAAAAGTCACATGAGAGTCCATTTCGCTCTAAATTGTCAAAAGTCCTGATTTTCTTCCAACCACAACCCATGCTTGCCTTCACCCCAGCGGGTCGGTCATAGTAGTTGGCCAGGGGGAGGGCGGGTAACGATCTCTCAGCAACTGATCAGCAACTGATGTCCTTATCTTGGCAGGGCTTTGTGAGTTAGGATAATTCTGGGTAATCCTAATTAGTGCCCTGCCCAAGCTCAAAACTTCATAACCAAACAAACCAGTTTTACAACTCAAAGAAATTTAATTTGATTTCACACTTGCAGGGGAGAAAAAAAAAAAAAACACAAAAGAAGGGGAAACCCTTTCAGCTCAGTTAACGAGTAAGTGGATTTGGACACATTGCCAACTTGATCCAATTAAGAAACACTAGAGGTCTAATGACAGACTTGAGGAGGAAAGGGCCAGACAGGACACCGGTTTCTTGACCGTAGCCAGGCAAACTGCACCTTCTCCAGCCCAGGTGAGTGAGTCCCTTCAAAATTCCAAAACCAGCAAGGGACAAGGAGAACCAAGCTCGGAAGCTTTCTTGCATACCTAGGGAAGCGGAGCCCAGGTCCAGAAACTGGCTAAACACTCATCTCAGAACAAAATTCTATTTAAGCCCAAAGAAATCTATGGGACGTCCCTGTGCACAGCAAAACAGATGAAATACTGCAGTTTCACTTATTAATATTTATTCCTGGGAAATTAACAAAGTCATTCCTTGGGTGCATGTCATCCTCCCCTTCCCTCTTACCACCAGCCGCGTCAAGCACACCTCCTAAAGAAAAGGAGCCAGAACAATGTTGTGAAAAATACACACTTGGGTACATGCTTTCATTTACCCCATGCCAAGTGTTTTATGTTTAAGCCAAATTTGGCAAAGTCCCGCTAAAGCAAAGCAAGTTTCAGATCGTGCCCTCCACGAGAACTGCAGCGCCGTCTGCTTACCTGTCACCAGGACTGCCTTTTGATCCGCAGGTAACAGTTCTTGGCCAGATAAGTAAGTATACACGAGGAAGCATGTCAAGGAGGAAAGGATCAAGCCGCAGAAGAGGGACAGATTGAGCAGGTAAACCCCTCCCCAGAGGCCTGCGAGGCAGACCACTCCCTGCACCAGCCCAGGGCTTCTGTTGTATTTGCAGAGAACTATCCCCCCGAGCACTGAGAGGACAGCCAGGAAGATCCACGCCATCTCAGAGGACAGATCGCCCCTTCTCAGCAACTCACTGCACCTTCAAGCGCTCAGGGCCAGCAAGTCCGGTGGGCAAAGCCTGGCGGGAGACAGCCTGAGTTATAAGAACGGAGAGGCAAGAAGGGAGGGGAGAAAGCAGCCCAGCACCCTCTGGCTGAGCGTGGATTAAGGAAAATTATACAGGCTCATATTCCCAGTGGGGTAGTTTAAACCCGTGTGCACGTCAACATAAATACCAGGGCACTTCCTATTTGATCACTCCCCTCCCACCCCCTGCATGCAGAACACATACACATACCCACAGACACACACCTTTTTTTTTTTTTTTTCAAATGCAATCCACCTCTGGAGAGATAAGTAATTGGATAATAATTGACAGAATTCAAACTGAACGGAGAATAACAAAATCTCTAGCCCACAGGGAAAAAAAACTGTTTTCTTCAGAAGCCTGCAGTGTCTGTCAGCTCTTTTGGTGACTGGGGAGTGTGTGTGTGTGTGTGTTATAAATCCAGGCAATCGGTGAAGTCTGGAAGATAGATTCTGGAAGGGAAAGGCATCACCGATCTTGTCCATGTGCTCGGGTTCCTAGTGATCGCAACAGAGGCAGGCTGAAGGGTGGGATGGAGAGAGAATATGGAACTAGAGGAAGGGATTCCTTGGCAGATGGAAAGTGCTTTGGTCTTGCCAGAGGGGCGATAATAACAATGACACTATAACTAATAATGGCCAATATCTATTGGTGTTTGTTTTTCGTGGCAGAGGCTGTGTTTAGCTACCTATTTGTTCATTCTCTTTATTGAGGACCTAGTCTATGCGAGTCTCTTTTCACTGAGACTCAGCCATCAGCATGCTCATTCTCTTTGAGTACAACATCCTTATGAAGTTGGTTCTATTATTATAGTAATTTTTTTCCATGCCACGAGGTGTGTTTTATTTTTATTAATCATACAAACAATTTTCTGTAATATCCCAGGGCTAACCAGAGAATTTGGCAGTCCGATTAGGGGTCTTCTCAAAGACCCACGGGCCGGTGGAATAGGCGTGGAGTGCCCGGGTTCACAGTGTAGCTTGTGGCTCGTGTCCATCTTGCAGGTGGCTCTTCCTCCACATCACGACTGGGGTCTCGAAGATGACGGGGATAGGGAATCCTCCAAGCTCTTAGGAAATTTCACTCCGCTTCTCCTGCTCAATGGTCTCTTGGGTCGGCATGGTGTTCTTCTCCTGCATCTCCGTCTTCTTCAGCTTGGCCTTATCGAAGCGGGCGATTTCCCCCATGTCCGGTTTGTCTGCCATTTTCTTAAAACAATCCCTGGCATCCCGCTCCAAGCCTGGGCTCCTGGTGCTCCCACTCGAGTTGCTACAGCAAGAGACCTTATTATAGTAATTTTACAGGTGAGAAAACTAGGGCACAGAGAGGTCAAGAAATTTTCCCAGGATCACACAGCAGTGGAGTCAAGCAGCCTTATCTCAGAGTACCCTATTCTACTTCCTGCTTTAGGCAAACAATAAAAAACAATCAGTACATTAGGTGCTGGTCCTTTCCTACTTTCACCTCATTCCAATCTTATCAACCCTTTTGAGGTGGATATTATTATGCTCGGTTTACAGAGGGGAAACTGAGGCTGGGAGAGAATAAGTCTCTTTAGTGGTGGGTCCAGCCCCATAGCCATGACTAACTGGCTTAAAAGCAGGCCCTCTGAAGTGGCAATGCCACGTGGACCACTGGTCACCCCGCTGACCCCTGAGAGGGAGCCACAGCACCTGGGCTCCCAGAGTGCCCTGTGTGGGCCAGGTGCCCAGCCAGGAGGGACGCAGAATTCTAAGAAAGACTGGGCGGTGGCAGAAGTGAAGAGACAATAAATGTTCTCACTTTCAGGTTGGATTTCCTGAATTCAAATCCAATCTTAACTCTCTCACCTACTATCTAGGTAGGGCTGGGTGAGTAACTTCACCTCCCTAGACCTTTGACTCTTCGTCTGTAAAATAATAACACACATGCTGCCTGGAACTCTAGAAAGAGCTTCATAAATGCTGACAATTCGTGTTTCTTATTTTATTTTATTTTTTTTGAAGACAAAGTCTCGCTCTGTTGCCCAGGCTAGAGTGCCGTGGCGTCAGCCTAGCTCACAGCAACCTCCAACTCCTGGGCTCAAGCGATCCTCCTGCCTCAGCCTCCCGGGTAGCTGGGACTACAGGCACGCGCCGCCATGCCCGGCTAATTTTTTCTATATATTTTTAGTTGGCCAATTAATTTCTTTCTATTTTTAGTAGAGACAGGGTCTCACTCTTACTCAGGCTGGTCTCTAACTCCTGACCTTGAGTGATCCGCCCACCTCAGCCTCCCACAGTGCTAGGATTATAGGTGTGAGCCACCGCGCCCGGCCAATTCATGTTTCTTAAACAGGAGAAGAATAAAGAACAACAGAATATAGACTTGTCCCAAAACACGTGCTGAAGGTGGCTGAGGGGCAGGAGGAGGGGTGAGGACGTGTGTTACAGATGGCACAAGAGAGGCAGGACTTGGGGAGGGACGCGCCCCACGGCACATCGTGGAAGGAGGTGGACAGAGCTTCAGAGAGGGTGGCAGGGAGGCTGGCTTCTGACCTCTGCTGGGCCGTAGCGAGTCACTGCCCTTGGCCAACTCAGCTATAAAAGGTGAGGCAGAGCCCACCTGGGCTCAGGGCTATCTCAAGACCCAAGGGAGACAGGGTGGAAACCAAACTTGTGAACCATACTGTGCTACTGTGACCAGAGTGACAGTCTCATGCGGGGTGGTGGCAACTCCTGTCTGCCCTTCCAGCCACGGGGGCACCTGAGACAGGGAGATGTTGCCGGCTGCAGGCCAAGAAGCTCAGGGGTGAGGATCTGGAATTCTCTTTGGCTGGACCTGAACTCTCCCTCTCCCCACGGTCCCCATGCCCTCCTGTCAGCCGTGTGCCATCGAGGAGAGGGACACTTTTCACAAATCTTGTGGCCTCACCAGCCAGGAGGATCCTGTCAGTTACCTCTGGTCAATAAACTGCTCCCCAGGTGGGGATGCAGGACTTGTTATGGCTCTTTGCTGGGGGTCTTGGCACTTTGTCAATGGCTCCCACATCGAGGCTGGCCAAACACACCTGTGCGGGTTTCCCTGACAGGTGCACGCCCACCTGAGATAAGGTGACTCTTGTCCTGGAGGCAGTCCATGTGGCTTCCCAGTTAGAAGCTATGTCCTAGAACTTTCGGTCCCAGCACTCCCAAGGAGAGGGCAAATGCCGTTGGCAAAAGCCACCTCTTCTGAGCCCTGAATGTCCTCATCTCTTTGTTTGAGGACCTCATGGATGTCCAGGTGACGGTGGTTCCTGGTCCCTATTGGGGAAGGAGCTGCACAGCTTAAGAGCTTTAGAGTCTCATGAACTTTCAACTGAGTTAGAATCCGGGCTCTGCCACTTACTAGCTGGGAGGCACTGAGCAAATGATCCGCCCTTCCTGAGTCTTAGTTTTCCTTCCTCCTCTGTAAAACAGGGGTGGAGGAGTCCTGCTCCCGAGGGTTGTTTTGAAAAATGAGTTACATAATTCTTGCACTGTGCCTGGCACTGCTAGCTGTTCATGGATGACAGCCACTTTTCTGGTTGTTGGGAGCACTCACTGCCTCTCAGCCCTTCTCCTCTGGGCAGGGAGAGAGGTCCTTGCCAGCCTCTTCCTCATTCATTTATTTCTCCATTCAGTCCCTCACATGGCTCTTCCCCTTATCATCCTTCAGACATCTGCTATATGTCAACTCCCACTACGAGACAAGTATCTTATATCACCACACCTTATTCATTCCCTTCATTGCACTTAGCTCAACTCACAATTATGTAATTTGTTCATTTTAAGAAATGTTTCTGTCTCCCCTACTAGACCATAAACTTCATCGGGGCAGGGACCTTATCTGTTTGTTGTTGTTGTTTTCCTTTATCAGTTACCAAATGCCTAGCCCCTGTGCCTGGCACGTTGCACGTACGTAATTAATATTTGTTGAATGAGTCAGGAACGAGCACGGTTTTATTGAGAGCCTTCTAGGTGACTGGTTCTGTGCCAGCCCTGGAGGAATTCGGCAATGAATAAAATGGACCCAGTTCCTGACCTTGTAGAGCTGATGACCCAGTGCTCCCAAGGGAGTGGTCACGGGAGCAGTGACTAGTAGGGGTGCATGGTGGTGGACAGGAAGGCTTTTGACCAATTGGGAGCACACGGAATTATAGAATCTCCAGGTGAGAACCAGCCCGACCCCTTCTGAGCCCTGAATGTCCCCATCGCTTTGCTTGAGGACCTCAGGGTTAGTCCATCTGAGAGCTGCCTCCGAATGAGGACCCCCTCCATCCTGTTGAACTAAGTATTTGTTCCCACCATTGTTTCTGAAAGCTGTTCTTGAGGCCATCCTTGCCTGGCCAGTGTCCCATTTCTGGAAAGCTCGCTGTCAGTTTTCCAGAGGGAAGGAGCCAATTGGAACACCTTGTTCTTGCTAATGATGCCAGTGGGTCACGGTGCTACTTCCTTCTGCCAGCACAGGGGCCTTTTTGAAAGTGACTTCTGAAAAGAAGATTATCTTATCCGAAGGAGAGGATGCCCCCACGTGTTTTTTAAAAAATTGCTGAAATCCTCAATTGTATACTTTCTTAGAATCGGTGGCTCTTGAGTTTAAAAGGGAATTTGAAGAAGTGACGTCCCATCTGCAATGGGGATTCTCTGTAACAGCTATACCAAGCGGTCACCTTGTCCATGACTGGAACACCTCTGGGGACAGGCACTTCACTCCCTCTGAAGGCTGACTTCCCAGCTCAGGATGCCTTGGGGGTATTAGAAAATTCTCTAGGCCATACTTGAACTTGGCATTGGTCTTCCTTTCCCACTTAGAGTCGCACAGAGGATATTTAGTTCTATGTTTTACAGATGTTAGAAAGATATTTGCTCTTTATGTATGGTAGAATATGTTTTATCTGGTGCTAAGTGCTTGAAACAGCCACATTTTCAGGAGCTCAAACATTTTTAAAATCATGCTGTTGCTATAACTGAACAATATTTTGTTACGGTGAGTATAGCACGGTGATGGTGCGATTCACCAAGTAGAGAATGACATAGTGACCCAAAGTTGAAGATATGGACAGGATGGGACAAGTCATAACACATAATCTCAGGGACGTGGGGGTGATCTTGCTGGTAACACAGGTTTTGTTATGCTTTTTGAGCATTTGAGCGATAACTAATGTTTTCGGTGTTCGATTACAATTGTGTAAATATTGCGTATTATATATTTCTCTATTTTATACATCGAGGGCCAGAAAAGATCCTGAGAAGACAACCAGAAGTTGGGGCTAGATCAAGTCTTTTTTCTGTCATTGAAATATTGTGTGGTGAAGATGTCTAAACTCCACAATTATCATTAATTCCAACTAGGTCAGATCTCAGAGCTTCAAGGACACTTAGCAGCACAGCCTTTCTTAGAATGGCATCCAATTACTTACATCTCCTCGGAAACATTATGCTCAGAACGGGACACAATATTTTCAGTACAGTGCAAACAGCATAGAGCAGAACAAGATTATCACCTCCTCTATCCTTGAAGCTACACTTTTTACTTTTATATCCAAAGACTTATCTACTCTTTTGACAGCAGTGCCCTATTATTGACTCCCATGGTGTTTGTTATCAAATAAAATTGCAGTTCTGTAGGAGTTTGCATGTCATTTTTAACTTTTTATAGTAAGCTATAATACACGTGGAGAAATTTTGTTAAAATATAAGTAATTATCTGAGTCCATATCGATATAAATAAATGATCAGACAGATTAGACAGATAGATGGATAGATGAAAAGAGACATGAGTTCCTTGTAGAAGAATTATAAATAATATATATATAGATGCTCCATGTAGATCCTCAAGGACATAGAGCACAGCTCTCTATTAAATGTGGGCTGCACATGGTAACTTCCTTCCAAAGAGCACAGCATGAAAACAGGGAAATGGATAACTTTGCAGTGGAGAAACCTGGCAAACATTTACCTCAGCCAGGTGACCAAAGTCCCTATTGACAATGATAAATCCTGTTGACAGTACGATATGACGAAAATGGCACCTTTATCATTGCAGAACATTCTACGAGATACCCAACAAGTACTCCTCAAAACCGTCAAGGTCATCAAAAACGAGGAAATTCTGAGAAATAGTCACAGCCAAAGAGGAGCCCAAGAAGACATGATGAGTAAATGTAATGTGTCCTCCTGGAACAGAAAAGAGACATCAGGTAAAAACTAAGGAAATATGAATAAAGTATTGACTTTGTGTATCCATACTGGTTCATTAGTTGTGACAAATGTCCCACAGTAGTGTAAGATGTCAGCAACAGGGGAAAAGGGGTGTGGGTATGCGGGAACTGTCTGTACTCTCTTCATAATTTTTCCGTGAATCTAAAACTATTGCAGGGATAGGGGGCAAGATGGCGGACGAGAAAAACCGCCAACGAGAGTGTCTCTCTAAGAAAGACAGATTTTAGAAGAAAGTGAAAAAAAATAAACAGACAGACAAACACCGATCAGATGAGGGTCAGTGGGAAGGGTGGCTGAAACTACACGAGAGTCCAGGGGAAGAAGTTGCGGAGGAGAACTGGAAGGAGAAAGGCCCCTGAGAAGCCTGGAGACCAGCGACAAGGGTAGGTGGAGTGGTTAACTTTCCCCTCCCATGCATCTTGGACTGCTGATGGGCTCCTGGGTGGTTGGAGAGACCTGCCAACACCAGCCCAAAGACAGCTGCCACCAGTGAGCATTGAGCCTCTTGCAGACAGGGCACCAGGCTCCCGGCTCCCTTCGGGCACCTCCCGCCCCCAGGCAATCGGCAGGCGCCATATTGCTGCTTCTCCCCTCCCCCTTCCCTACCCTAACCTCTGCTGTAGAGCATTCCATTGTATAAATTTGCCACTATTTCTTTCTCCATGTTATGAATGGTAAATTGAGTTTTTTGCACTTTGGGCTGTCATGAATATTGCTACTAGAAACATTTTTATAAACATTTCTTGAGGTACCTGTGTATCCATTGCTGCTGGGTATATTCACTGGAGTGGAACTGTGGAATTCATAGTATACGTATACATTCAACTGTGGTACCAATTTTTTTTTTCCAAAATGATTACACCAACTCACAGTACAGTATGAAAGTTCCAGTTCCTCTTTATTATTTCCCAATGTTGTATTGGATAAATTCTGAACAAGAGAATTGATCCTAATTACCTTGTCATTACCAGAAGAAAAGTTCTTAAGTCTTTTTTATACCTTATTGTAAGGCTCAGCTTTCCTGTCCTTATAAGATATTTTACTTGTATCAAGGTGGAAACCTTGTTAAATTTCATGTTATGAGGATTAAGCCCACTGTTCTACCCTCCTGATGCCAAGTCATGAGAAAATCTAAGAAGCATACCTTCCATGGAGTTTTCTGGGTGTTGAAGCAAGACATTGAATAAAACATTCATTCACCGAATATTTAAAGAGCACCTACTATGTGCCAGATACTGTTCTAGGTACTGAAAATACGACAGCGGATAAAATGGATGTGGTTCCTGCCCTCACCGAGCGAACATTCCAGTCAGGGAGACAGCCCAGTAACTAGGCAACTGCAGTACAGCTGTGTGAGACCCCTGGAAACCTTTTTCAAGTCAATATTAACCATCTGACTTTTTCATCTTGCCAGCAATGATATCAAAAGTGACTCTGTCAAAATCATTGTGTCTCTTCATAATTTTATTCCTCGGTGTAGTAATTCTATCAAAATGTAAAAGCCGGCTAATCTGACATATTTAATTATGTCAGCCATGTTAATTCCTAGTGACTGTCACTTCCTTTTCTAAAATTACTCACAGTGCTCTTTTTGTAAGGCCCACAACGCGAGTCGGTTTCACCTCTGGTCTGTGGTGTTCAGAAGACATGTTCTTTCTCTCTTTGAATAAGACAAAAATTGGGAGTGTGGGGTTTTCAGAGCTTAGAAGCATTTCTTAGAATAATTAGCTCATGAATGTGTCCATGACATCAAGTGTGTTTGTAGATAAAATTCATACCTGGACTTTGGCATCACAGAAGAAGGTATCCTGTCTTTAAATTTAGTAACATTTAGTATTTTTAGTTTCTAGGCTGTAAAACTGTTCCTGTGTATTTATTCTCCTTGAAAACCTTTGACATGATTCTGGCTAATAATTTCCTGAGACTGTAAACAGATAAGTGGACTGCAACTAAATAATGAAATTACACAAGTCAGTAATTCCCAAACTTTGCACTTTATAGATCAGTCAAATTTTTTAAAGGGTGATAGATACACATTGAGTCCTCGGTCTTTTATTTTGCCAAGCTAGAATGTATAAAAGAAAATCAACTATGACAGTCTACAAAAGGAAAGATATTTTAAAAATGGACATCGTTTCAGAATAAAACGTGGTCTCTTACGCTACGTAAGTCTAAGTTTGTGAGAAATTTTCTAAGTTGTCCTCATTTTTCAGGTCACATTACAGAGCAATGAAAGTTTTGTCACCAATGGGCAAGAGACAAGGGGTTGCCATTGGGAAGCAAGATGTAAGGTGAGAGAGTGTAAAGAGTTTTGCTCTTAGGACAACTCACATAGATTTTCATGCTCGCGAAACTTAGAGAGCGAGGAATAGATTCAGTAGACAGAAAGTGACATGTTAAATCCAGATATTTTCATCCCTGCTCTTGCTCTCAGGCACACGCCCTTGCCTCTCAGCCCTCACCGCAGCAGGGGAGCAGGAGCAGCATTAAGGATGGAAAAGTCAGACTCGATCTCTCATGCACACACATGCACACAGTCATGCACACACATGCACACGTGCCTGTGTGTCCTTTAAGTTCAACAAGTAGGTTTAAGCACAGATTATGGGGTAGTTCTCTTCCCACCGAGGAACTTTAGAATTCCAACTTTTAAAAATGGAAATGTTCCTCTACCATCCTGGTGGTCATTTTGGCTTCATATGCACATAGATATATAACCAGAATATTTTCAAGTGTTGGGCTTTCTGGGACCTTCCTTCTCTTTCTTAAGGTTGGATTCTTAACGTTTCACACACAACTGTCTGCGTTGTCTCTGAGGGCGTCTCATAAAGCACTTCCTGCTGCTGTCAGCAGGTCCAGGGAGGCCTGGCTCCTACCAGCAACTCACAGTTCCCTTGAACCTCAGCAGCCCCCTTCGGGCCACTGCCTGGGACTCTGAGTTTGAAGAAGCCTGTTCTCCGGACAGCAGGGCAACCACTGCGTCGGCCTGAAGACAGAGGTGAACCGGGACAGGCTGCACCTCCCTTGACTATCCTGTCCCCAAACTGCCCACAGCACTGGCAAGACAAGGCTGTTGCACATAACAGACCATGCCTGCCCCTGGAGAGCTTTGTCTGGTTGACCTTCCTTTCTGGAGCTCAACACTCTGCTTCCAAACTTTCCAAGCCATGAACCATTTGTGCAAATGAAACAGTTAGGTGGAATAGCAAGTACAAGAACAAAGGGAAGTTTGTTGGAGCTGCGGGAAGCTGTGGGGGCCATAGTGCTGGGCTTTTCCTCACCCCAAGGCAGCCCCAAGGCGCCACCACAGGACCTTGTGGCTTCTGGGCACATAATCAGATGATCATTGATTTAATCTAAACTTGCCATTTGCAGTGAGGGATCTGAGGAACAGAGAGGGGACAATAATTGACTAGAACCCTATGGACAGTAAACATCAAAATTTGGGCTTTTGCAGTGTGTGTGTGTGTGTGTGTGTGTCTGTCTGTCTGTCTGTAGGTTTATGTGTCTGTCGGAGGGTGCGTGTGCCTGTACTGTGTATGTGTGTTCATGTGCCCATGTATATACCATGTATATATGTGTGTAAGGGGATCTATACGTGTCTCTGTGTGAATTTGTGTGAGTGTATGTGTGTGTATATGTATACACATACAGGCATGTGGGTATGTGTGTGCACGCATACATGTATGTATAGGTATGTGTCTGTGTGTATGCAGGGAGTGGGAAGGTGTTGGTGTGTGACTATGCATTTGTGTGTGCATACATGTGTGTACATGTGTGGGTGTGTGCACATATGCATAGATGTGCGGGTGTGCACGTGTGCAGGTGTATACTTGTGTGTGTCTTTGGGTGAGTGTGTGTATGCATGCATGTGTTTATGTATGTAGGCGTGTATGTGTACATCTGTATCTATGTATAGGGGTGTGTGTGTGTGTACATGTGTATGTTTGTGCACACTCACGCACTACCAGCGGGTCAACCAGTCAGTCCACCTCCAGCCAGGTCACCTCCAGTGGCTGTGCACCTCCCTGGGCTGTGCAGTCTGAACTGGTGATGATGCGAATAATCCCTCCCTCAGCATCAGGAGGATCGAGTGAGGTGAGGTGAGGCGGATGCTGGCCGAGTGTTAAGTGTGCTGTCTGGTCCAGAGCTCTCCTTCGATAATATTTGACTTCAAGAACCCTAACCTTACTAATGGTCAGACCGTCCTGACCTGCATTTTCCTTACCTTCCCTGTGACCTTTCCGCCTGTGGAGACCAGACTCAACCAACTTTGCCTTTATGAGCCACTCTGACCATAAACCCAAGAATGAAGCAATGAAGGTGAGGAAATCTATTGAAATTAAACAGTAACCAATTTACGTTATAATCGGATCTTAGTCTACTTGCTGATCCGTCAATGATTTACTGAGCGTTCCTTCTAGGCTGATACTAACATTGGGGATACAGACTCCTCTTTGCCCTTGAGAGGTTCAAGTGTGTGAAGGAGTGAGGGGTACTCCTGCAGACACAGTCCTTGCCTCCTATACTTGGCGAATCACACATACAACAGTCGCATTAGTAAAAGGCCCACTTGAAGATCCCCGAGTTCTCTTTTGATTTATCAACGCCAATACTGACGAGTATTCTCCATCTACATAGCTTTATGTCTCAGAAATCCATTAAGGGATCAACATGTATAAAAATCTCTCTGCCCATGTGTCCAAGCGTCTGTCTGTCTCTTTCTCCTTATTCTTCCTCTTAAATTTCTTGAATTGTATAGTCACTATCGCCCCTTCTTTTCCTCACTCTGGGAAAGGACCAGAGTGTAGGCCGGATGCCGTGGCTCACGCCTGTAATCCTAGCACTCTGGAATGCTGAGGCAGGAGGATCACTCAAGGTGAGGAGTTCAAGACCAGTCTGAGCAAGAATGAGACCCCGTCTCTACTAAAAATAGAAAGAAATTAGCTGGACAACTCAAAATATATAGAAAAAATTAGCTTGGCATGGTGACGCATGCCTGTAGTCCCAGCTACTCGGGAGGCTGAGGCAGGAGGATCGCTTGATCCCAGGAGTTTGAGGTTGCGGTGAGCTAGGCTGACGCCACCGCTAGGGGCAACAGAGTGAGACTCTGTCTCAAGAAAGGACCAGAGTGTAGGAATTCTACCCTAAATAGAGGGAGGTGATGGGATGGACACCCTGTTGGCACTAGGCTGAATGTTTTGCCTGCTCCTTCCAGGAGTAGAGGAGAGGCCTTGCCCTTCCTGCCATGTGGGTTGGCCAAGCCAGAGCAGCCATCCTGTCAAGGTGGCGAGGACAGCATGACCCCAGGAGCAGTTCTTAAATGTGGTCTGCAGACAGCATCCGCTTTCCACTGGTGCATGGTGAGATGATGATCATCGGTAAGGACAATCTTGAATTCATTTCGTTTGGAGGACTATCTTCAGTGATTATAGCCTTCCTCCTCTTTTTGGCATTAACATACCTTTTTGTGTATGAAATCGTGGTGATAGGTGATCACAGTTTAGTGGTTGTTGCTGTCTTGATGCCTTTACTTGGCAAGATTAAAAGTTGGCAAGCCTATGCGACTCCCCCAGTTTCGGTCTGAAATCCTACCAGCATTCAAAATTCAAAGATTTGGGATCCCTGCTAACATACAACATGGTGGCTTTGAGTTAGACCAATCTGAGTTAGAATTCCAACTCTGCTGCTTAACTGACAGTGTGACCTGCCCTTGGAGCCACAGCTTGCTCACAGTATTGGAGATGATAATATAATACATACTTCATATCATGGTTTTAAGGACAGTCTGCGCAAAAGGCCTGGCATATCCCAGTTTTCACTGACAGCCATTGTCACAAGTCTTTTAGGTCCCAACGAAAACTCCTGCGGTGAAATTCTTCCTGGTTTCTGTCCCTCTTTCTTGGGTCTTACAAATTGAGAAATAAGAGCTAACGGCAACTAACGCACAACTCTGGCGCTGAAAGTCATAGCTCCAGGCCAAGGTTCACAGAAGTAAACACACTTGCATCTGTATCTCCAGAAGGGAGATGAAACCAAGGAGAGGCTATTAGAAAGAAGACATTTCAATATTTGGGAGCACAGCTGAATACCAAAAGCAAATTACACCATAAGCCAGATGTTCGGGAACTTCGTTTTTCCATTTTTCTGCCTGAAGGAAAAGTTTTAGTTCATAAAGGAAACAATGAGCAGAAATTGCTATCACAACATAGCAATTCATGGTTCATGGTTATTTAAAATGAGCCCATTTGAAAATAATAAAAGATGTGCACAATGATTTATAAAGAGAGTTGTTCATTTCAGTGTTATTTATCATATGTAAAATGTAGAAACATCCTAAATGGCTTACCATAAAGGATTTGTTATATAAATTACAGTATTTTCACTTGATGGACTGCTATGCGGCCATTAAAAATCGTGTTGTTGAAGAATATTTAATGACTTGAGAAAATGTTTGCAATATTTTTTAAGCAAGGAGAGCGGGTTACAAAGTAGAATATATAGTATAATCATACTTTATGTCATTATAACCCAGAGATCAGCTGGTACCTCCTAAACTTCGGGATCCAGGTAAGAGTGGCTCAAATTCCCAATCCCATTGCCTTGGGAAGCCTTGCCAAGGTTTCTTCAAGTTCCTAAGGACCTACCTTCTCAGAGTTCCTTCTGCCTCTTGTCAGCCACTGCTTCTCTCTACCATTCTGACTTCCGCGTGCAACTCAACCTCTCTTGCCTATTTGAAAAACAAAATTTATAGTAGTAAAGCTATCTCTAGTGGCTTGGAGGTTGGGGTGGGAGAGATGGATGGGATGGAAGAAGTATTTACATCACTGTAGTGGCATGAAAAGTGGCCCCCCAAAAAGATATGTC
Source organism: Cheirogaleus medius (assembly GCA_008086735.1). Classification (NCBI taxonomy): domain Eukaryota; kingdom Metazoa; phylum Chordata; class Mammalia; order Primates; family Cheirogaleidae; genus Cheirogaleus; species Cheirogaleus medius. The sequence continues at coordinate 19,484,640 of VBSM01000949.1, read as the reverse complement.
CCTCCAAACCTAGCTCTAGGAGCCTGTGAACGTGATCGTCTTTGGAGAAAGAGGGTCTTTGCAGGTGTAATAAAATACCTTGGACTAGAGTGGACTCTAAATCCAATGACATATCACATGGTCCAACCTTACTTCGCCCAAAGCCTTCCCCATCTCAGAGAGGGCAACTTCATTCCACAGCACACTAGCACTGGGCTCCCCTCGACTCTGCTCCTGGACTCAGCACACACCCAAGCCATGAAGAAATCTTGCTGGTTCTACCTTCAGAATATGTCCGCTACCTGACCACTTCTGACCTGTCGACAGCTACTAGCCTGGTCCAGGCACTCATCACCCGCTGCCTGGATTGTAGCACCAGCCTCCAATAGACCCGCCGGATTCCACCCTCTTCTCCCTATAATCCATTCTTAACCCAGCAGCAGAAAAAGCCTTTTATCAATATAACCTTAGTCCTATCTTACCACTTATCTGCTGAAACCTGGCAAAGACTCCCATCTCACCCGGAGTAAAAGCCAAAATCCTTAAATGGCCATAAGGATGATCTGGCCCTTGTAGTTCTCAGACCACGTCTCTGACTTCTGTCTCCCTGTTTACTCCGTTCTAATTACAAGGACCTCCTTGCTGCCCCTCAAACACACAGGGCCCCTCCTGCCTTGGAGCTTTGCTCTTGTCCACTTGCCTAATTCCCTCATCTCCTGTGATTCTTTGTTCAAATGTTTTCTGTTCAATGCACCCGGCCCCCTCAAACTCATGCTCTGAGTTTTCCCATGGAAATGATCTAAATAACAAAGTCATGGCAACAACACATTTTATGCTCTGTCTGCAGTCAACTGAATATTGGCAGCCCCTCAAAATTCATATGTTGAAATCCTAACTAAATGGGATGGTATTTGGAGGTAGAAACTTTGGATTAGTGCCCTTATAAAAGGGACCCCAGAGAACTCTCTTGCCCTCTGTCTCCCATGGGAGGATACAAGGAGAAGCCAGCAGCCTCCAACCTGGAAGAGTACCCTCACCAGAACCCAACCGTGCTGGCACCCTGATCTCACACTTCAGCCTCCAGAACTGTGAAAACAAGTGTCTGTTGTTCATAAGCTACCCCGTCTCTCACACTTTGTTATAGCAGCCCAGACTGAGTAAGACACTGCCTATCTATCAAAAATGAAATGGTTGTCATGAGTACAGTGTTAACATGTTTACTTGAACCAAAATATGAAGTCATATTTTTTTTCTAACAACTGATCATTAAATTTAATTTGGGGCATATAACTCAAAAAGAATTCAAATACTTTGATTTGGCTGATTGATTTGACAATGTGGAATGCCTTTGCCAATTAGATTATTAATATTTCCCATAATGTGAATGAGTTAAATCTTCAGTTACAAAGTTGTTTTAAAATATATTTATGACACATAATATAAAAGCATTTTATCAAAAATATTACATTCGTGGTATTGTGTGTGGTTATATTGAAATTAACATTAACATTATTTTGATTTACCCAATTCTGTGTACACCTCTTTAAACATGATGCCTCTGAGTAAAAGAATAACAAGTATAATTAAAACTTGTTTGATATAGATCTAAATCTATTCTGGTCTACTTTCCAGAAATTGAAAAGAATTGAATAATAAATTCTTTTCCAAGTAATATTGTTTCCAACTATCAGCTTTCAGGAAAATTGAAGAACCTAACCTAGTTGTCAGTTGAGCATAAAATTTAATTTTGCACATCTAACTTAACAGGAATTTTAAAAATTGAGTATCCCGTCCATTCCTAATTTGCTGAGAATTTTTATCATGACAGGATGTTGAAGTCTGTCCAATGTTTATTCCTCTTCATGGATACGATCATATGGTTTCTCTTCTTTAATCTGTTAATATTATGAAATATATTGATGGTTCTTTAAAAAATTTAGTAACCCTGCTATTCAAAATTGATTCCATTCCCATATACTCACCTCTGTAGATGAGAATTCTCAGTGATACATCTGTTAAAAAAGCAATAGAATTCATGCTGAGCCCTGTCTTATTCTATTAATAAATAGCATTCATCTACATATACATGAACAAATGTGAAAAAGTCACATCCACCTAATTAATACTTTATTTTTTATATTTAATAATTAATAAAATTTCTATTAATAGTAGTCTTTTTATTTGTTGTATATGATCAATAATTAAAATGTTAACTCAATCTAGAAGAAATTTGATACTAAAAGCCTATAGTCACAGGGTATAAAAACTAAACCTGTCCTGGCACGGTGGCTCACGCCTGTAATCCTAGCATTCTGGGATTCTGAGGCAGGAGGATTGCTTGAGTTCAGGAGTTTGAGAGCAGCCTGAGCAGGAGTGAGACCACGTCTCTAATAAAACTAGAAAAATTAGCTGGGCATGGTGGCACACACCTGTAGTCTCACCTACTCAGGAGGCTGAGGCAGGAGGATCGCTGGAGCACAGGAGTTTGATGTTCCAGTGAGCTATAATGACACACTTGCATTATAGCCCAGGTAACAGAGTAAGACCCTGTGTCAAAAAAAAAAAAAGAATCTATATCAGGTGCCATGCACTAAGCTTGGCATCCACAGAGAGGGAGAGATTCTGAAAAGGATCTTCCCTCCCCTACCTAGCTCATTCCTCCCCTACCTCTCCCCTGCCTGTGGCATCCTGTTTGTCTCCAGCCATTCCACAGGGTTGCCCCACTGATAGGCAGGAAACCTTTCTGCTGTTGTTTTCCAAGTTTCCAAGGTAAAAAGAGAGACAGAAAATACCAGCAAGAAGGTTTCTCATAGATTCATGGTGCCATGGCCCAAGGCCCTGTGGTCCATTTGGTGCCTTTGGTCCCCAAGCCCATGCCTGCATTGTCCCATTTCTTGTCCTGCCTTCTTGCCTGAGGCTCACTCTCAGCCTCATCTCATTCTGCAGGCCTTGGAGGAGTGGGGTGAGGCAAGGTCTCTCCGGACCCTGGGAGTGGAAAGAGGGAGTGAGAAGGCAGCGCTGTGATCTGGTCTCAGGATGGATTGTCTTAGAGATTCTTAAACCTTGCAGATCGTCAAGATTAACTTGCTGACCCACTGAGGTGTTATTCCAGGCCATCAGGAAAACAGGTAATGGGCAAAAGGAACGGAAAGAGAAACTGAGTCCAAGAGATTTGGCAAAGCAAAATTTAATCTGAGAATGAAGAAAAAGAGGGAGGTGTCAAAATGCCAGGGACTTCCAGAGATAAGGAATCCACTTCCAGACATTAGATTTAGAGAAATTGGACCATCCCCGCTAAACACACTGAAGTGGCAAGTTCATACTCATTTGGAAGTCATCTGCCTGCGGTTCGGAGTTGAAACCAAGAGAACTGAAGAGTTCTTTTAGGGAGAGGATGTAGATGTAAAAGAAAAGAAGGCTGGAGATGGAATCTTGGGTTTTAGTCCATTAGGTGCTGGGAGGAAAATACAAAAGAGCCAAAGAAAAAATGGAGAAGAAGGGAGGGGAGAGGATGAGGTAACAGGAGGAAGAGGAGGGGGAGGAGAAGCTGACAGATCGGAGTGAAGTAGGGGAGTGGTAAAGGAGAAAGGATTCTATAGGAAAATGGCATAAGCTATACTGTCAGTGACAGAGAAATTCAAACACGTGAGAGAGAGGAAACGTTCTTTGCAAAAAGGAAAGTCTAAACAAATGGTAAATTTTAATTTGTCTTACATAACTGAATACCTAATGAAACATCTGTGCTAGAATTGCTTTTAGTATCATGTAATGAACCCATTGCATTCATAGTACTGCTTTTAGTTTTGTAGATGCATATGAATAGCATACACATTGCTTTCCAAGAAACACCACCTGAACATTCCTTACAAACAAGGGTGAAGAAATAAAAGGAACTTCATCTCTATGCCATGCACCACCTATTAATATTATATTCTACTACCGTGGTCTCTGGGGGAGCAAAAACATTTGGGTATGCTGTGGGTTAGGTAAACACCCACTAAATATTGGTGCATGCATAATTAGAATGACTAAAATAATTCTGGCATAAAATTACCCTAGCAGTCAGAGGAGAGACAAAATGAAGTAATTTGATCATGAAAATTAATACAAGTCGACTCTCAATTTTCAATGCAGTTAATTGAATACCACTTATTATTCAAACCTCACTTTCCCTACTGGTTTGTACATTTTCCTCCTTGCCCTGAGAGAAATGAAGGTGAGAGGAGGATCCCAGGAGCAAAGTTATCATGTCATATCATAGTGGAGCAAGAGAATTGTTTATTTTTCTAAGGCAGTGGCTCCTAAACAATTACCCACATTGATTTTGCCACCCATGACACACTTCCATGGGCATGTTCAAGGTAATCGGTCATCCTGCCCTCTCCTACTCAAACAACACTGAAATGAGAATGAGATTGACATTGTTGTAGGTGTAATCTCTTTTTAATGACAACTTTATTGAGCTGTAACTCACATATCATATGATTTGCCCAGGTAAAGTGTCCAAATCAACAGCCTTTAGTATTCACAGAGTTGTACAACCATCATTATATTTCATGATGGTTGAAATATAAATAGCAACCCATTAGCAGTCACAACACATTTCATGATGCTCTGATTTGGATATTGGATTTCTCCAAACGTTGTGTTGAAATTTGATCCCCAGTGTTGGAGGTGGGGCCTGATGGGAAGTGTTTGGGTCCAACGGGCAATCCCTCAGGAATGGCTTGGTGCTGTCCGCCAAGTAATGAGTGAATTCTTGTTTTAGTCGTTCACACAAGAGCTCATTGTTTGTAACAGCCTGGCACCTCCCTCCCTTCTCTCTTGCTTCCTCTCTCACCACGTGATCTCTGCACATGCCATCCCTACTTCACCTTCTGCCATGAGTGGAGGCAGCCTGAAGCCCTCACCAGAAGCAGATGTTGGCACCATGCAGCCTGAAGAACCATGAGCCAAATAAACCTCTTTCCTTTATAAATTACCCAGCCTCAGGTATTCCGTTTTAGCAACACAAATGGATTAAGACACACCTAACCTCCCACAACACAACATTCTTTTTACTCTTTCATAGCGCACGTTGTTCTACTATCTTGTATTAGTATAAGGGCTAAACTGCTGTAAGAAAGCAAACCTTCAAAATATAGTGGCACAAACCTATGCATGTGATAAAATTGTAGAGAAACTAAACACAGACATGTACATACACAAGCGAGTATAAGTAAAACAAGAAATCTAAGAATTATGGATTATATCAATGTCAATATCTTGGTTGTAATATACTACAGTTTTGGAAAATGTTATCATTGGGGGAAACTGAGGAAAGTGTATGCAGGAGCTCTCTGTATTATTTCTTGCAACAACATGTGATCTATAATTATTTCAATTAAAAAGAGATAGTGTCATAAATAACAGTACAGGTAATCTAGATTGGTGAGACCGGTGAGATAGCTCCACTCCACAAGGTCATTCAGAGATCCAGGTTCCTTCTATCTTGTTGCTTCGATATTCCCTAGGGGCACTATGCTTATGTACAGGGTTGACCCTGAGTTACTGACAAAACTGGGTTTCTGTCCCTGAGAAGTAAGAAAAGAGGGCAATTGATTTCCTTTCAAGCATGTGATGCAGAAATTGCAGACATCACTTCCATTCACGTATATTGGTAAAAACTTAGCCACATGGGCACACCTAGCTGCAGGGGAAGCTGGTAAGTGGAGTTTTTATTCTGGATGGTCATGTGTTAGTAAAACACCATTATTATGAAAGAAGGAAAAGACACATTTTGGGTAACAACCAACAATCTTCCACAAAGCACAAACTGGTCTTGTTTGTTGGTGTAGTGAGTATGTTCTTTTGGTCTGTGCTACAAATCCCTTCTTTTGGAAACCACATTTGTCTGACATGTTCTATAATCATCTTTCTCTATCCAGAGCTGAGAGATGAGAAGACAGAGCTCTGATGATGTTTGAAGTCCTAAAGCTATATCCACCTTTTGAGCTCTGGTTACAGAAGCCAATCCTTCCTAGCTTTGATTTATCCATATTGGGATGGATTTCTATGATTCTCAACCCAAAGAGACCTGTTTTAAATAGTTGGTATCTGGACTCCTCAGTACCTGAAAACACTAAGGAACAGAAGTAGTAAACATAAGCTTCACTGTCTCAGGGGGTCCCTTGTGTCCTAGAAGAGCTACAAATGCTTGATTCCCAAAGAGTGAGAGCCCTTGGCCAGGACACTCAAAATAACATGTAGATTTAATCAGCACTATTTAAACACTTAGTTTAATCAGTACTAAGAGAGGCATGGGTAATAATAATGAGATATTTTTAAAGTTTTTTAAAATAAAAAGCAAAAGCATTGACCTAAATAGGATGTGTGATACTTCTTAATAAGTGCTATAAATGCTTATGAAAGAAAGTTAAGATGCTTAATTGCTGAATAAATGAAATATAAACATTCATTATATTGCTTGGAGAGTTCTTTAATATGTAATGGGGAAAAACATTTTATCAAATGTACTGTAAGTGACAAATGCTTGTTTTCTTTTCTAAAACATGTCAATTCCTGAAGCCATTAACCTCCATTTAAATATAGCTCAATTTTTTCTGTTTATTCCCTTTTAATTTTTTTTTTTCATTAGTGAGAGAAAACAGGTTTGCCCAGGAGATAGAGCTACACAGTACAAACAACATGGAGTGTAGAGGGATTTAGAGTCAGAAGCCTTGGCTTTTAATCCAACTCTGTCATTTATTTGTTCTGTGACTCTAAGCAAGTCACTTAATATTGGTTTCCAGGTGTAGTGTGGAACTATTAAAGGAACTCTCTTAGCCACCTCAGAGAGTCGTTGTGGAGCTACTTACTACTAAGTCACAGCACTTCTAAGGCAGTGCTTCTCAGCCTCTACTGTACTCAGGAATTGCCTGGGGATTTGGCTAAAATGCAGATTTTTATTTATTAACCCTAGAGTGGGACCTAAGACCCAACATTTCTAATGAGCTCCCAGGAGATGTTGATGTTACTGGTCCACGTTTTTGGATAGCAAAGTTTTAGGGTCTCTGCCAAGCTCACAATTATTTCCTTTCTTTAGAAACTGCCCCAGTTTATAGCAGTGGCCCATTAATCATTGTTCTTGTACCTCTTTGCCATAGCTGACTATAGTAGAGGTGATTTCTGATCCAAGCTGGGCCAAAGGGTCTCATCTGCAAGCCTCAGGTTTTGAATAGAGACAACCAGAAACGTGATGTTTATTCATTTGCTCATTCATTTAGCAATTTTTAGAAAAAATTCTCTCTCTATGCCAGATACTGTAATAGGCAGTGAAGATACACCAGTCAATAAAGCAGGTCTCTGCCCTCATGGAGCTTTCATTCTAATAATATGCAAGATAATTTCAGATGGGCTAAGTGTTATAGAGGGATTACAGAATTTCAAGGGGGTGCAGGAGACTTTAAACAGGGGTGTTGGGAAAAGTCAAGCTCTTATTTCCCCTTCTGCAGTGACCTTGGTGGCCAAGTGAATAAATGAAGGACGCCTGGGTCCCTGCGTGACTGGGTGGAGCAGAGCACTCTCCCCTTCCCTGCAGATTGAATTGGACTGTGATCAGAGCGAGAAATATACTTTTGTCTCAGTACAGTATTGAGATTTCAGGGCTTACTATTACAGAAGCTAGCTCTTCTTTCCATAAATACATACAGTTGTTCAACTCTTTTTGAGATTCTAAAAATTGCCCTTTTTTTCACTTACATTAGCTAGAGCTGCTCTCTACTACTTAAAACCCAAGGACCCTTAATATCAATATCTGTGAGAATTTGATGAGCTAATAGGCATGAAAGTGCTTTGTCATGTATAAAGTATTGTACACCTGTGAAGAATTATGACAGCAAACTGATTTTCCTGAAATGCATCCACTGTCTGGATATATTATTAGGGGAAACAAAACCAAACAAGCATCAACATATAAACTCACCTTGAGATCAGTTTCTTTCTCTAATCATTTTCATCTTAGATTTCTTGTTCAGAGCTTTACAAAATCAACTCACTAAATTGCAATGGAAGCTAAGGAAGTAATTATAAAGTGTGTAATTTTCCTTTAAAACATATGTGCTTATATTTTAAAAGAGTACTTGGTGGCACAAGAATATTAACATTTAAATTCACCGCTTCTCATGTTTAGCAACACACAGTGAATCTGGGTATCCCTCAAAGCATCCTGAAATCCCCCAAAGGAAACCTATCCCTGTACTGCATCCTCAAGGGGTCTTTTTTTCCTTGGCCGGGGTGGTCTCAAGAGCATATAGCTGGTCTCCCAGCCCCCTGAGTTCCCTTCCTCTTCTCTTTTAATCTTTATGTATCCTGTGCAACCACTGCAAAGCTGTCACTTAAGACTACTTGGTTCAACCATCCTCAGTCTTCTAAGACTTATGGCTGGATCACAGCTGGGGACAAGACCAACAGGCACGCCATAGGGCCCATCAGAGAGGCCAATGCCAGGGACTTGGCCCTTCTTCACCTCACTTTCATTTATTTTCATATTTCAGGACTGGCGTTTGTCCTGCAGCTGTGTTCTTAGTGAAAACTGAGCAGTAGATGATGTAATTCACATGAACCTCTTTGAGATTGAATTTGGTACCCGTTCTATAGGAAAGTGCAGTATATGAAGCCAAAACCTCCATCCTTCAAGCCACTAAAATGAAATCCTCCCCAGAAAGGGGTCCATTGTAGGGCACGCGTGCACATGTGCAGAGTGGAGGCAACTTTCCATACAGGCGACTCACCATGGGCCTCTCAGGGAAGCCTTTGAATAAGAATACCAACCTTCCTTTCTATCTGGCTTTTAAGTCTTTGGTTCCTTCAGCAACAAAGGTTAGTCTTGGCATCACTGCTTGCTTGGGGACCAGAACAAGTGGAGCTGGAAAAACAAGTAGGACACATCCATCACCCACCCATCCAAGCAATGGCGAGCCGAGCATCTCCCTTTATCAGACACTGTGCTCATGGATAGGTGGTACACAAAGATGCAGGTGAATGTCTTAAAGCAGAAATTGAAGGTGGGAAGAGCGGTTGACGTGACCTATAAGCATTCCCGCGACGGTGGAACACACGGGCTGGGAACGTGGGGGAGACTCACGAAGTGGCCCTGCACGCCAGCACAGGTGAGGCTAGACTGCAAACCCGCACACCATAGAGATGCCGAGACCTCCGGGCTGCCTAGAGAGGCCCGGAAGTGGCTCCAGGAGGCCGGTCCGACAGAGCGGGAGGCTGAGCAAGGGAGGCTGGCGGCTGTGGAGACCTCGTCTCTCTTCGCGCAGGAGCGGGCCGCGACGTCGTCTGCGGCTGCTGTGAGTGGGCCAGGGTCGGGAGGGCAGCCACCCCTCTGCGGGGACCCTGCGGGCCCGCCTCGGCCCGGAAGGCGCCCCCGGTGGCCGCGCGCGTCGCGGGGCGCCGAGGGCGGCAGGTGGCAGCCTCGGGCGGCGGGGACGGCGGGGGGTCGCACTGACCTCGGCGGCGGGGATCACCATCCCCTTCCGTCCTCTTTTCTGATTCCAAGGAACCGGGCTCAGCTTGGCTTTCTAGAATGTCGCTGAGGCCTCAAACACTGGTTCTTCTCATTTTTTTGTTTTCTTTTTAAAGATGTCAGGCCCCAGGCTCAGAGCGTTCAACAGGTATCTTGCTAAACTTGATTCCTCCCTTTGATTTTCTTCGCGCTTTGGGGGAAGGATCACCTTCTCTTTATGACAGATTCTGGTTTCCCACTTCCCCACCTTCCTCACAGTGCCAAGGTGGCACTGTGAGGTTGTCACCTAAGATGAATGTATTTATTGTAAAAAGGTAAGTGGACTTAAAACCTAAGAGGTGAGTGATAGTACCAGATGTACCAGGTATGGCCGAAATTGTGAAGGTGATAAGATAGTGACCTAAGAGAACACGCACTGTTCCAGCCCTGCTGTGAGGCATTGTACCTTGTGGTTAAGAGTGGTCCAGATCTGTGGCATCTAGACTTGGATCCAGCTCAGCCACTTATGACTTGCATAATTTGTGGGCAAGGTTCTTAACCTCTGAGCCATTTTCCTCATCTCTGAAAAGCTAATGGTGATACTAGTAACTACCACGGAACATTGTCCCGTGGCTTAAATGGTAAACCTTTAAAATACCCAGCCCATAATAAATGTAGCCATGATGGTGGTGGTTTTCATTTTAGGGAAGAGAAGGAAGTAGGATCGATCAGAGAGGTTCAGTGAGTTGCCCAGGGTTGCACAGGGACTTGGTAGGAAAGCCAAGTGTAGTGCCCAGATTTTCTGACTTCTAACCTAGGAATCTTAACCCTGCATCACTGCTGCCTTGGCTTCGTGGTAGGAGATGGGGTGCCTCCACCTCTTCCCTCCAGGAACGGGAGGACTCCTACGAGGCTAAAGAATTCGTTAACTGTAAAAGAGCACACAGGACTCAGGTCAGGGACGCTGCATGGCTCCAGGTGCTCCTGAGGTTGAGCCATAAGCTATGGAGTCCGTTGTGCCTGGGTGAGGGGTACAGATGCCTGCTCTACCATTTGCTAGCTGTAGGACTTAGGGGTTAGTCACTTTGTGTCTCGGAGCTTCAGTTTGCTCATCTGTAAAATGGGATTAACAAATTAGTGCTCATCTCCCAGGGTTGTTATGAGCATCAAATGAAATAATTTGTGGACAGAGTATTGCTCAGTGCCTGGCACGGAGTAAGTGTTAAATAAATGGCAGCTGATATTACTTCAGTTTGTTGCAGTGGCAAACTGCTGACCTAGTGAGAGAAGTACAAGTGTAGTACTCCATGCAGATATGGCAGAAAGAGGCATTTGAAGAGCATGCAAAATATTCATCACATTTGGATTTTCTGGGTCTACATTCTCCCAGCTGTACCTTGTCCCTGCAGATATTGCTGGTCTATGCTTACATGGAGTTTATATGGTAATCTGGGAAAGAGATGGGAAATACCAATTATAAAATTATTTCATTATTTTTGTCATCAGCATTGTGAAGAATTGCAGGGATCTTTTGTGCAACAGATATTAATACCTGGATAGAAGGAGTTTGAGTGCAGCTGAACAAGTTTTGATACACCTAAGGTGATGATCCTGAATTAAAGACAGCTGCCCTGCTACCTAGAGTTATATTCAAAACTGTGTGCACAAATACTCATCTCTGTTATGAGTATACCGATTTTTCACTAATGCTGTGTCCTTAGTTAATTTTCTTCCCAACTGTGTCTGGCTGTATAGGTTTTATACCTCACATCCCTTTCATCTCTATCAGGGTTCCTCTCCTTATGATCTCTAACTACTTCATCTTTATTGCTTTGACTACTTTATATTAAACACGAATAATTTTCAGATCACACATGGAATTTGAACATCAGTATTTGATAAGCCCTCCAGCTTCAGTATATTTTCTAGATCTCCGTATAGTAAGAATACAGTTACCTTTTATTAATACCTTTGGTCAGTACTTGTGCAGCAATTTAAAACACCTAATCATAGAGTTATACTACTTGCAGATATTTTTATCTTTCTTAAGGTAAATATAGTAATTTTTTATTTTTATGGAAACAGCCTTAAATTGCATACTTTCTGTTGGTGAAATACTAATGGCACCTATATTTCTATATTGCTTTATAATAGCAGAGGGTTAGTAGCATCATAACTTTAAACTCATAGGAATGAAGGAACTGTGTGCATAATCTAAGGCTCTTATTGCTGATCTTTAGCATTTAATTAGGTCTTTGTAAATCTAAAGTACTCCCAGTCATCTTTTATTCGTTTCTTCTCATAACTTCCCTGTGAGATGTCAACTTTATTACCCTCACTTTACCTTAGTGTTATCAAGAGGTCAGGCAGATTTTAAATTTCTTTTTTTTTTCCCTGTTTGTAATTAAGATTCCATTTTCTTGATCATGTGCTTAACTTTAACCTGTATCTGCTAAAATGACTGTTCAGGTCAGATATAACCCTCTACCCCGGAGGAAAGCAATTACTGAGTAAAGGCACATTTCAGAAGAGCCTTCAGGCGATTGCCATTATAAAGGCAGGTTTGAGTGCCCAGCCCTAGAAGGAATCAGATGGAAACTAATTAATAAAACAGAAGCTGTAAAATATATGAAAATCGGGCAGCTGGTTGAAGAAAAACTGTGTATACTCTTTTCTCCCTTCTGGTTTAGCGTTCACGAGAATTTCCTGGGGTTTTCTATGAAATGTGTTTGCTGAAATGTTTAATGTGCTTATTGGTGTAGGGGACCAGGAAGGAAGGGGGTGGCTGCCTGGCAGTACCATTAATGGCTGGTAACTGCGAAAAGTCATCCTGACCTGGTGTGTAGGCTTCTTTTCGTTGCTGTTTGTCTTGTTAAATTATTAATTTTTCTTACCTTTCTCATCTGACCCTGCTGATCAGGTTGGTTATACACGTTCTTGCCTCAGATCATTCTGGAACTAGTTGGAAGGTAATGAGTAGCATCAATAGGCCTGGCAGGTTTCTGAAGCATTAATAATCTGAAACTGTGCATTACTGACTTGATTAATGTGCACATGAACCATGATTGACCTGTGGTCTTGTAACTGGACTGGAATGTGTAATTTTAAAAACAAAGAATAATTAGAGATTAGGAAGCATTTCTGTTGGAATTTTTTAATTGGGCTCTTGGAGGCCTTGTCCATTTTCTGAATCCCTTACAGAGGAATTCTTGTAGAGATATGAAGAAAAGCTTAAACTCTGTTATCTGGCATCCTGTTAATCAAAACTCTATTAACCAGACGATCATTTCCAGAACCTGCTGTTTCAGTTAATGACTTCACTTTCCTCCAGCTTCACCTGGATGCTGCCTGCTGCTGCTTCATTCAGGTGCTCACCAGCCCTCACCCTGATTGCAGCTGAGCACACTGCAGCTCAGCACACTGGCATTTCGTCCTGACCGATAACCCTCCAGCCTAGATCCTAATCTCCCCTTCCCTGGACCCTGGCCTGTTTCTAGGCTCTTCCTCCTCCAAAGGAAGCTTGCTCTTTCACAGGGACCAAGGTTATCCTGCCAGTTCCCTGATGTAAACCTACAGAGGCTTTCTGTTGTCTGCAAAATGGAGTTCAGAATCCCCAGAAGGAGAGGAAGGGCTGTCTCGGGCCAACCCCAGGCTATCTTTCCACCCTGAAGCACCAGCCACGTCAGCCATAGCAGACCAGCCATATTAGTTGTCCAACACAGCCTTCCCTGTTGCTCGTCCATTTACTTATGATGTGCCCTCAGCTTGTAATAACCCTCTTCTCAGCCTACCTGAATCCTCCCATGGTCCCTGTAGCTCTAAAGCTCACTCTTCCATGAAGCCTTCTGATCTGCCCCGGCCAAGTCATTCTCCCCACCCCACCTCAGTGTTTCCACAACACTTTGTTTATACCAACGTTATAACAGTCATGTTGTTTTCACCTTTTTTGCCTTGTCCCTTAGATATTTACAGAAGCCTCTCTCCTCTGGTGTAAGCTCCAGAACTCAGGAACTCTGTCCCACCTAGCTTTGTGTCTTTTTTATTCCATAACCCAGCACTTTTTGGGAGACGGGGGTACATTAAATTAAAATGGCAGCATTAATTGTCATGAATGGCAATGACTCTTAGACACTGCAGGGCCCTGCATAATTTGTGCCCATCACATTTTTACTAAATTGGAAATATTGTACAGAATTCAGAATCATCCATAAATTCAACAAATATTTATTGAGTATCTACTATGTTCTGGGTTCTGGTCAGGGACACCCCAGAAGGCAGAAGGCCTCAGTTCTCATGGAACTTACATTCTGTGGGGAAGAGATCAATAATAAACATGTAAATAGTTTGAGATTATGTAATATACTGTGGGGAAAACAAGCAGCATTGAGGCTTTGGAGGCTTTGTTAGGGTGATCAGAGAAGCCTTTCTAGGTGAATGACATGTGAGTGGACGGAAATATTGAGAGAGACGCAGGCAAGGACCTGGTGGTACAGCATGTCACACTGGGGTGAGAACAGGAAGTGCTAATGACCAAGTTATAGAGGTGAAGGTAAGAAGTCTGGATTGAGGCATCGGTAACTGATGTCTACTGTTTTTGGAAACAGCATTCATGACAAAGTCATGCGATTACATTAAATAATAGAATTGACTACATTTGGTTTTAATGCTACTTCAAATCCAAATAAGAGAGATCTGCACTCAGAAAACAATAGAATCATCAGGTATATTGAAGGCATACTGGTGTGTTCATTCTTCATGCATTTTCTTGTGAGCCCAACTGTGGCAATTGTTTAGTGGAACCTTTGGAATCCATCAGTCCTCCTCCACACCGTTTTGCTCAATTTCCCTCATGTTTCTTACTCTTCTCTTCCGGGTACCCTCAGGCCACTGAGACAGTCACTTGCTGAACCTTGTTTTCAGTTGTCACACCGACCCATTCTCTCTGAACAATCTGATCAGCTTCACTGGCAATCTGATCCACTTGTACAGGTATGCAGAAAAACTTGTCAAGCTCTTTGTAACCCTGTGCTTTTGAGAGCTCTAATCATGGCAGTTGGGAATGTCATGGAACAATCAAACCCCCAAACTTTCGAGCTTGAAGAAAAGGAAATTTGAGAAAGGACATTTGTTGAGTGCCTACACTATGTCAGGCATTTTGTTGTACATTTTTAATACATTATCCCGTTTGATCTTCATAAGCCTGTGAGCTTATTATCAACTCCACTTTTTAGATGAAGGAACAGGTCCAGAGTGATTAACTGGCCCAAGGTCACACAACTTGTAAGTGGATTCCTAGTGGTTGAGTGTATGAATTCCTAGGGCCAAACTGCCACTGGGTATGAGTCCAGGTAAGCTTGAGAAAGTTATTTACTAACGTCACTCTGCTTCATTTTCCTCAGCTGAAAAACAGGGTACTAATAGTAATTTCCTGCTAAGATTATTAAAAGGATTAAATAGCTAATAAATACTTAGCATGCTGCCTGGTGCAAGTAGCAAGCACTATGTGTTTGTCATTATTTCCACTGTACTGAGCTGCTGCTTAGAAACCTTAGAGTTCCTATAATACAGCACAGCACACAATTTGACAGAAGAGAAAGGTGAAGTCTGGAGAAGTGACGTGTCTTGGCCAAGGCCACGTAACCATTTGGGGTCAGAGGCAAGATGTCTCAATTGTGTGTTCTTGTCCCCACCCCCCCCACCCCCAATTTTCTTTCCTTGTGCACATGCACTGACTTCATACTCAAGTCTCTCTGCTGCACAAGCTTTTCATCCTGCAAAAGCCCCAACCTCTGCCCTCCTGGCTCTTCCCTTGTTGAAACCCACTGACACTGTGCGGTGGCCAAAGTTGTGGGTGCCCTGCTGAGAGGAGACAGTGGTAGGGCTCTTGGTTGCTTGCAGTCTCCCTGCCTAATCACACCTCTGAGTGTCTCTGTTGGCTTGACTGTGAGTGCATTCCCAGTGCCTTTGAGGACCTCCTGTTCCATTTCTCTCCCTTACGTAGGAAGAATTTGGTGGCCCACTCTTTGCTTGTTTTATTTTAGAGAGAAGAGGTTCTTGGAGCCTTGATAGGAATTTGGCAGGGGACATAGAAGAGAAGGGAGAGAGAAGTGGGACCCCTCAAAGGCAGTGAGCACGGCACTTGGAGCACTTGTAAGATTTGGGGGGAGGTGTGGTTTGCTACATAAAGGAGTTTTTTCCTCTATTTTTTTAAGTATAGGTTTAATAAAACAGTATTAAACTATGCCACACTGTACTATTTCAAACAAAAGATGTTGGAAGCTTCCTTTAGAGTTCTATCTTTGATTTTGTGGTGTATGGAGGGAAATGCCTTTCTACCAAATTTGAATGAATTTTTTTGTTTCAAAAAGGCTCTAATCTTTTCCGAGAATTAATAATAATACCTTACATTTGAAAAGTGCTTTGTGGTTTTCTAATCACTCCCAGGCACATTATCTTATTTAACCTTCACGTTGACCTTGTCAGGTAAGCAGAACAGATATCACTGACCGTACTACCTGTGAAGAAATTTGAAGCCAAGAAGTGAAAGGGGGTGGCTAACGTCATACAGCTGTGACTAGGCCCAGGCCTTAGCTTCTGGTTCTATTAGAGCATATTGACCTTTTGCTTCTGTTAACTCAAAATTAAGGAGAATGACATTTGCATTTGAATCAGTAATAGTGCTGCATGCTTCTTTCTTACAGGGTCAGTTATCTTTAACCTGTGCCCATGGACTCCAAAAGATCTCCAGCTGAAACTGTCCTCATTACAGGAGGAGGTGGTTATTTCGGTTTCTGGTCAGTGCATCTATAAAATATGCCCATGGAATTATTTTACTAGTAGTTGCCTGAAAATGTGTAGCTCTCAACTCAGACACTTCATACAGTGCAACCTTTTACTTGTTTGTATAATGTTAAACCAGAAATAAACTGTGTTGCCTTACTACTCATTGAAATTGAGAACTACAGATATATTCCACTTTGAGAAAAAGTCGTTATAAGGCCATTAAATTGGGGAGGAGTGATTATTCACATCACTAAAAACGATTTAAAATAATAGCTTTTCTTTCATAGTTATGTTATTATTCACAAATATTCCAAAAAAATGGATAGTGGGTCCTAGAACAGAGTGGGAAAATGTCATATTGTATAATAGATGCTACCATTCCTCGAAGATAAAACCTTGTAATTTAAGCCGACAAGAGGATTCTCATATTTGAAAATTTGAATAAGTAAGACTTGCACCAATGAACACATGAAGTCAGGGACTTAGAGTGGGCCCCACCTTGATTGGTAAATTATTTTATATACTTCTAGGCACAGCTTAAGAGTGACTCGATCTAACTTTTTCTCCTTTCAGACTAGGCTGTGCTCTGAACCGGCAGGGAGTCCATGTGATTCTGTTTGACATCAGCAGCCCTGCTGAAACCATTCCAGAAGGAATCAAGTTTGTACAGGGAGACATCCGCCACCTCTCTGACGTAGAGAATGCCTTCCAGGATGCGAACGTCACTTGTGTGTTCCATATTGCCTCTTATGGCATGTCAGGAAGGGAGCAACTCAATCGAAACCTGATCGAAGAAGTCAATGTGGGGGGCACAGATAATGTCCTCCAGGCCTGTCGGAGGAGAGGGGTGCCCAGGTTAGTTTATACCAGCACTTTCAATGTCATCTTTGGAGGTCAAGTTATCAGAAATGGGGATGAATCTCTGCCTTACCTACCTCTTCACCTCCACCCCGATCACTACTCTCGGACCAAATCTATTGCAGAGATGAAGGTGCTAGAGGCAAATGGCACGTTCCTGGAAAGAGGCGATGGTGTCTTAAGAACCTGTGCCCTGAGGCCGGCTGGCATCTATGGGCCTGGAGAACGAAGGCACCTTCCCAGGATAGTGAGCTACATTGAGAAGGGTCTGTTCAAATTTGTGTACGGGGATCCCGGGAGCTTGGTGGAGTTTGTCCATGTGGATAACTTGGTGCGGGCTCACATCCTGGCCTCAGAGGCCCTGAAAGCTGACAAGGGCTATATTGCCTCTGGGCAGCCCTACTTCATCTCAGATGGCAGACCAGTGAACAACTTCGAGTTCTTCCGGCCTCTGGTCGAGGGCTTGGGCTACACCTTCCCATCCACCCGCCTGCCCCTATACCTCGTCTACTGCTTTGCTTTCCTAACAGAGATGGCCCACTTCATTTTCGGTCGACTCTACAACTTCCAGCCCTTCCTCACCCGCACTGAAGTTTATAAAACTGGTGTCACACATTATTTTAGCTTAGAGAAAGCCAAGAAGGAGCTAGGTTATGAGGCTCAGCCCTTTGACCTCCAGGAAGTAGTAGAATGGTTTAAAGCCCACGGTCATGGGAGAAGTCCTGGAAGTCGTGACTCAGAGTATCATGTTTGGGGAGGGCTGTTGGTCTTCTTCTTGGTTATAGCAGTTCTCACCTGGCTGCTGCCTTCTGTGATTCTGTTGCTGTGAAGGAGGGCCTGGAAAGAAAGATCTGGTCACGCTTGCTGAGATGGTTTTCAAGAAACATGGGTTTTAAAATCTATACTGTGCTATTATATCTGGTACCAAACTTTGGCTCTTAAAATTGCTACTTACGAAACTTAGATTAAATCTTTCTCACTTCCTGATGGGAGAATAAAAGAAGCAAAGAAAAGTTTGAAATTTGGTTTCTTGTATCCTATTTTAGATGGGTGCGGGGAAGTCAGTTTGGAGCTATAGAGATGGGCATAGTTGGTTTGGAAATGTCTTACTTGAATTTCTCAGAAGGCAAAAATGTACTTATTTCTGTTTTATACACTCTGCATCTACTTAAAATGAACTAAAACTCAGACTGATGCGGTAATGGCAAGACACCATCAGTTTCGAAAATGTATGAAAAACACCAAATTGTCCTCCTTGAAATATTTACTTTTCATGAACTCACACTCTTCTGGTCTTTCTCCTTGTATCAGTTGCCTGTTGCTGCATAACAGATTATCGCAAAACATAACATCTTAAAACAGCAAACCTTACCATCCTGTTTCTGTGGGTCAGCAGTCTGAGTGTGGCTTAACTGGGTAGTTCTTGCTCAGGAGGACTCAGCTGGTACCGCGGTCACGTGAAAACTGGACTGATAGCAGGAGATCCACTTCCAGGTTGGTTCACCCACGTGACTGTTGGCAGGAGGCCTCCGTTCCTCCCCACGTGAGCATCTCTAGCAGTGCTTAAACGTCCTGAGGACGTGGCAAGTGGTTTCCCCCAGAGCAGGGCTCCCAAGGGGTGAGGTGGAAACTGCGTTGTCCTTCATGACTTGGCCTCAAATGTCACACTGTCACTCCACAATATATTTGTTACACAGGTCAATCCTATTCACTGTGGGAGGGAAATACACAAGGGTGTGAATATCAGAAGGGGGGATTGTTAGGGGCTATCCCAGAGGCTGGGCTCTTGGCTCCAGCTGAGTCACCCTTCCGTTCCCATGAACGGCAGCCCACAATTCCCAGCTACGTAGCTTTCTCTGCCTGCCTCCTGCCGGTAGGGTTTTAGGGATCCAAAGGCAGCTTTACATTTTGCCCTGTATCTCTTTCAGTTCAAGCTGGCAGTCTTACAGTGAATATTTTGAACACTTCATTGTCTCCTATGAGTCTTATTGCAGCAAAAGCCACACCCACAATCTATTGGAGAAAAGTCCTCTGCCTTGAGCTTCTGCTCAAATGGCTGAGGGACAATGCCCTTAAGGTTCTTAGAAGCCTTATTGTCTGAACAGCTCTCTTGAGATATCACATCTGGCCTTTCTGATTTTATAGCCACAACCTTAGTCATGCACTGTCATTCCCACAATGTCATGTTTATACACAGGTTAGCCCCATTCAGTGTGGGCAGAGACTGCACAAGGACATGACTCCAGGGGGTGGAGTCACTGCAGGCCAGTGTGGCCCCGGCTACCACACTCCTGTCTCGTCAGTTTTCTTATCGGCTCCTCCACTCCAGTTTGAACAGGTGGATTTTCTCAGCACTCAGTCCTAGGCCCTTTTCTAACACCATATTTTCTCCTTAAGTGGTCTCAGCTCATGGCTTCAATTCCTATCTCTAATCTGAATATAAACTGCTGCATTTATGGTTCCAGACCATTCTTCTGGGCCCCAGGCTCATATTAACTTCCTCTACATCTCCACATGGATATCTCATGTGCATCTTTCAGTTAACATATCCAAATGGAGTTCATAATCCTCCCCCTACAAAAAAAGATTCCTACAGCGTTTCTTTCCTTAGTAAATGTCTCTGCTATCCACTGAATTTCTCGTACGAGAAATCTAGGATCATCTTCCTCTCCTTAACTTGGCACCCTTAACCTATGTTTAAGCCCACTGATTTTGACCTAGAAATCATGCTTTAAAGCTGCCTGATATACAGGTCTTACCTCTCTCCCCCGGACTCCAATAATAGCCTGTTCTTCCACCTGCTGCCACTCCTGCCTCCCTTCAATCCACTCTCCACATCAGAGTATAAAAATGCAATTCTTACGTCACTTCCCTGCTCGAAACTCTCCTTAGGTTTAGGTTGAGAATCCTCAGTGTGACCCAAGAGCCTTGTCTGATCTGGCTGCTTGCCCACCTCTCCACGCCCATCTCACATTACTCTGCCTCCTCTACCCCAGCTACGCCAACTCCTTGCAGGTTCCCAGGCTCTGAGCTGCTCACGCTCTTCCCTCCCCCTTTTGGCCTATGTAATGTTTATTTCACATCTCAGCTTAAGTCTCTTCCCCCAGAGGCCTTCCACGATCCGGACGATTTAGGATTGGTCCTCCCGCTACAAGCTGTCATAGCACTCTGCCTTCTTTTTTATAGCATTTATCACAACTGTAATAACTTGTGCAATTATTTGTTAATGCCAATAAGCTCCATGAGGGCAGGAACTTTGTTTTGCTTCCTACTATACTCCTAATGCCTGGCAGAAAGCAGGATTTTGATGAGCATTTGTTGAACAAATGCTATTTTTCCTTCTGAGGGTGAACACCCCTTTCTGACACATAGATAATTTACTGTCTCTAATCTTTTGAAGAATGGAGAAAATAGCCAACCTACAGAATTGTGTGCTAAGTCAACACTAGGTGAGGTCTAGTAAGTGAGGTCATTGTGCATGTGATAGAGTGGAAATATTAAATGCTTTAAGATGTTCAGGGGCCGGGCGTGGTGGCTCATGCCTGTAATCCTAACACTCTGGGAGGCCGAGGCGGGAGGATCGCTCGAGATCAGGAGTTCGATCGCTCGAGATCAGGAGTTCGAGACCAGCCTGAGCAAGAGCGAGAGCCTGTCTCTACTAAAAATACAAAGAAATTAGCTGGACAACTAAAAATATATATAGAAAAAATTAGGCATGGTGGTGCATGCCTATAGTCCCAGGTACTAGGGAGGCTGAGGCAGAAGGATTGCTTGAGCCCAGGAGTTTGAGGTTGCTATGAGCTAGGCTGATACCACGACACTCTAGCTCAGGCAACAGAGCAAAACTCTATCTCCAGGAAAAAAAAAGATGTTCAGGCAAGGGGGAGGGATGTGGCAGAATACACGGTGATTTGTCCTTTCTCCACCTCTCAGCTAAAAACTCACCACTTTGAGGACTTAGTTTTCTGAAAGGGAGCTCCCCTTCTCTTCTGCGGTCAGGAGATGCTACAGTTAAGAAATTCCATTAGTTCTAGGGTTCCCAGCTGCCCTTACCTTCCTTCAGCCTTGGGCTGAATCACTCAAACCTGCGTAACGCAAAAAAATTTTGCTCACACCTGGGCACATGGGGAAGCTCCCAGAAGCCTGGGTATAAACCACCCAGCACGGCTACCTTGTTCACTGCTTCCGAGGAGTCGAGGGGTTATCCACAAGCCTGGAGGATCACAATGGGGGAAGGATGTGTGAGCAGCAAAGAGCCCTGTGTTGGAACCCAAAGGTAATGCCCAAACTGTCCACAGCTGCAAAGAGGAAGAGGGTTCTGGAAGGCCGCTAGGAATATTTGTTATATTTCCTTAGTGATGTTTCTGGTCATGGGGCAAACAGTGCCATGTTATGAGCAGTAGCAGTTACTGGAGGGCAAAATGACTAATTCTGGCACCAAATTGCCTATGCTATGGTATTTCTCAAGCCTATGGAATAGGCCTAAGGATTCTTTTCAAGAAATGGTTTTATTTTCCTACATCACCTAACATGATAATTCTAAGGCGGCCAGTATTGCTTTCTCGTGGCTGTTGGGGCATCTTCTACCTGACATTCCTTCCCCAATCTCCGGTTCATAGCCTTACAGGGTAGAGGAAGCCTGAAGAATTGTGTTCCCCAGCCCTGACCCAGGGTGCCCCGTGAGGCTAATGGCACACCTGTGACTGGCCAGGCAGCCTCACTGAAATTCTCACTGTTTGCTAGTGTCTCTTGCTTTGGAGAATGACACCTCACACTCCTTTTTAATGATGAAAACCCATTCCCAGCCCTTTCTGGGGTTGACCTCCACGTGCAGGCCTGGCCAACCAGAAGACTCCCATCCTTTGATTACAGTCATTGGGCCAAGATGGGCCAGTCAGCGTCCTCCCTTCAGCTGTTCTCCCTGAGCTATTTAAAGAAGCGCTTTACTGCTAGGGTTGCTTCTTTGGGAAGAGAGGCGTTCGGTGCTGACATGGGTTCTCCTACCCTGAAGGAGAAGCCCATGCTCTGATGGTGTTGTCTGGGCTCCTGGATCCAGCTGTGTGTCAAGGTGAGCCAAGAAGTGAACAGGGAGAGGATCCTTGAAGACTGGGGCTCCGTGACCTGCCTGTCCAATGCTGATCGTCCTAGACCATCCCGTCACGTGAGTCTCAGTACAACTTTCTTTTCTGCTTAAGGTCTTTTGAGTTGGATTTTTCTACAGGAATTGACCGTGTCCTGGCGTATAGTGTCCACAGTCCTCTCCTGGGCACAGGTGAGCCTGCCCCGTGGTTCGCAAAGACATTCACTCTCCACTCCCCTCTGTGCCCTCTTCTTTCCAAAAGGGACCCCCTATTGGCCCCTGGGTAACTGAACATTTTCTGGAGTTTTTCTTGCAGAATCAGATTAATTTCCTCTTCTAGAATCATGTTCCTTTGAGTCATATTTATTCAAATCATGGGTATCTGGGCTCAACCTGTCTTTGAGCAGTCTAGTTCAAACTCTCTTGTTCTATAGAAAATGGTTTGACGAAGTGATTTGTTCCTCAGAACATAAATGCCCCACGAAAGCAAGAACCATCTGTTTTTCCTACTTGTATTATATAGCCAGAGAACACAGAACAGTTCCTTCATCTGCCCAAATAGATGCTTGTTGAGCGAGTGAAAGCACTTATTAACCAGGTGGTTGATCTCTTCTCTGGGATTACAGCTGATTTCCCAGCTTTCCCTTCCTTTAAAGCTGTGACTCCCAGCCCTACCTAATAATAACACTTAAGGCCCAGATTAAAAATACAGACTTCAGAGGAGGGATGTCACATAAGACGGCAGAGTATAAAGCTCTAGAATTGGTCCTTGCACTGTAACAGCCAGAAAATCAGGGAGGCAGAGGAACAATCAGAACCAATGATTTCACAACTCTTTGTTATGTAGATTTTAGCACAAAAATATATATATATATTTATACATACAGACTCCAAGCTCTTCCCCTGGTGGTTCTGACTCAGGAGGGCTGTGTTGATTGGGAATCTGCACTCAGGTGTTTCTTAGCTTTCAACAAGGAGGTGGAAAGTGCAGCTGGATGATAAACACTTGCTTCCCTGCAAGAGGCTGAATGAGAGTCTCCTCACGTCTACATCACTCTTCCCTTTGCAGCTTTGCTACGGCGGGTGCTGAGTCCCTCTTTACTGATGAGCGGAGGGGGACAGGACTTGCAGAAGGACCTTAGACTCAGTGACCTCCCACCACCTCCTCTATGCAAGGCCCAGTTCTTTGATGACTGACAAGAATTGCCACATCCCACTGCTGACTTTTCCAGCCAACCTGGAGCCCCCTTCCTTGGCCAAAGGGGTTCTTTTATGACCCTTCTGGTCAGGGCTGGTTACCTGATCTTTTAGTAAAAAAACAGCCTTTAGCTATTAAAAATTAGACCGGAAATGGAGTCAAGCCACCACGGTGTGTCTGAGATGTGCAAATTCTTACGATGGTTACCCCTTATCTTTCTATACTTTAGAACCTGGGCACACCAGGAAAAATACTATTTTCATTGAACTCAGTTATGACTGAGGCCAAGTCTAGGTCACTGCAAAGAAAGCATATGTAGCACAGTGACTTGAGCAAGTGTCTCTCAGCCAACCAGGGATTTATCTGCAGTAATTTGGAATATTTATTTTTAACAGAGCTGGTTAAAGCATGCAAGTAATTTAAAAAATTCTTCATCACTAATATGTAGGATTTTAATCCTGGAAAAAATTCTGGATATCTTTTTTTTTTTTTTTTCCAGCCTTCTAGTGGAGGCTTATTACAGCTCTAAAAGAATACTTTCTTACCAATATGTAGTTTTTAAATTTTGTTATGAGAATGAGTCTTCTTGTGCCCTAACAGTAGCTAGGAGTTATTGTCCTGAATAGCTATCAATGGGTCTGAAATGTTGCCCAGCTTTTAAGAGAAATTATTTGCTATGTTGCTGGGGCAATTACAACAGCCCCACTGATTTATAGTCATGTGCCTTCTGTAGGGGGTTTTGCTTCTGGGTACGCTCAACACGAGGCTAATGATGGATATTAACCTGTCACCCTAGTTAACTAAATTACTCAAAGATGAACATTCTTAATAGTTAATTGCTACTGTTTGTAGCATGTTTACTCTGTGTGAGGCTCTCGATATTTCTGAGGCTCATTCGGTTTTCTCAATTACTTTAGAAAACAAGTCCATTTATTATCTCCAGTTTACATGGGAGGAAACTGAGGGTTAGGGAGGTGAAATACTTTGCCCAAGGTCACCCAAAGTCATCCAGCTAGGAAGTGGCAAAACTTAACTTTGAGCCAGATCCACTTGAATCCAAGACGAAACTCTTGACTGTCAGGTTTGAGGTGGGTTTATCATTTTAGCATGGCACTATTCAAAGCCAAACATCACTCAGACTGCATTTGCAATTAAAATAAACTATTTTACTTGTTGCAAAAAAAAATTTCATAATTGTAAATAGCACCTTCTGCTACACAAATGTATAATAAGTTATAGCAGCAAACCAACCATCATTTTACCATGTGAGTATATGTGCAGTGGGGCTGGGAGAATTGGGGGGTGGTTGGAGGAGGGTGTTAATCTACTGGAATCCCATTTATTTGTGGGAGCATGGCACAATGTGAAGAGCATGGCAATTAGAACCCTGTTTAATAACCCAAAGGACATCCTCTAAGAATACTTGTTTTTGCACCTAATCACATACTAACATTGGTCATTTTGCCTCTATCCTATTCTCTCTCAATCAGCATCTTGAGAGCAGAATCCAAGTATTATTCGCAGCTGATTGATAATTGACTCCTCTGAAGTCTCTTACACCATTCTGGGCCCGGAGGATAGACCTAATAAAAATCTGCCAAAGTAAAGAAAATGCAAAGTCCAGCTTGCAGAGGTGCCCTTAGATGTTTAAATTCTCCCCCAGAAAAGTGAACTTGTTTCAAAGCACTTCAGAGTGGGAGTTTCTCTAAGCATGGAGAATACCTTAAGCTTTTGGCCCAAGTGGAAAAGAAATCCTTGGTAGTGGGTAATCACGCCCCCCCCCCCAATGCTCGGGGAACTCATGCCCTTGCTCACACTTCCTTCGGCCTGTCCAGGATCCATCTCTTATAGGCAATGTGACTTTGAACACATCATGCCCCTTGTCTGTAGAGATAAAACATCCCTTGCTCATCTCCTGGGGGAGCTTGTATGGATTAAATGGCTCAGAGGCCTTTTGTAACCTGCAAAGCACTATGCACATGGATCCTTAATGAACGGCGGTTCCACTGGGAAAGGGGGAATGTTTTGGAGGGGGAGCTGGTGGTACACAGGAATAGATGCAAGACATAGTAGTTGAGCTTGAGACATTCAAGTGGAATGTTCAGGAATTAGCAACATAGGACTGGAGTTTGAGAGGAACTGGATATCTCAGATAGTGATGGTAGTAATGAAAATGTTTAATTGATTCACTGCTGCAAAACAGATGCCAGTTTGTTTGCTGTGGTTTAACCTGCAGCCTTAAGGCTACATGTAGCCTTCTAGGTCCTTAAGTGCGGCCTTTTGACTGAATCCAAATTTTACAGAACAAGTCCTTTTATTAAAAGGGGTGCAGCAGAGAAAAATGAAGCTTTTCTTGCCTCCTTTGGGGCTTAAAGAACAATCTGGAAATCAGAAGGCCGCAGGTTCCCCACCCCACACCATAATAGAGAAAAAATGGTAATCTATGCCTCTCTGCTCCAAATTGGATATATATGAACACCCACTGTGATGTGTCTTGGTTTTAAATCACGTGGGGCTGAAAAAACCCCATATGACAGATTAGTCAAGCTCTTATTTGTTTTATTTTTTTGTTTTTGTTTGAGATAGGGTCTCACTCTGTCACCCAGGCTGGAGTGCAGTGGCATCATCATAGCTCGCTGCCGCCTCAAACTCCTAGGCTCTCGCAGTTCTCCTGCCTCAGCCTTCTGAGTAGCTGGGGCTTATTTCCACACATTCAGAATACTTTTTAAAAAATGACTTGCCATAGATTTAAAAATAACTATACAAATATTGTGTGGATATACTTTCCTTTTAAAAAGTTAAAACACTGTAGTGGTCATGAGTCTTTCTCCATACCATCGTGTCCCACCCCACGTTCCTTTTGCTACTTGTGTTTCTTACTCAATAGTACATTGTGGTGCTCTACTAATATTAGTCCCTATTCCTTATCTTCTGACGTAGGTGTGCAGGTATATAAATATGACCATATGTCCCAGTTCGCCAAAGACAGTTCTAGTTTTATGCCTACAGTCCCATCTTAATTTTTTTCTTTTTTTTTTTTTTTGAGACAGTCTCACTCTATTGCCCGGGCTAGAGTGCTGTGGCATCAGCCTAGCTCACAGCAACCTCAAACTCTTGGGCTCAAGCAATCCTCCTGCCTCAGCCTCCTGAGTAGCTGGGACTACAGGTATGTGCCACCATGCCTGGCTAATTTTTTCTATATATATTTTTAGTTGGCCAATTAATTTTTCTATTTATAGTAGAGACGGGGTCTCACTCTTGCTCAGGCTGGTTTTGAACTCCTGACCTTGAGCGATCCACCCACCTCAGCCTCCCAGAGTGCTAGGATCATAGGCATGAGCCACCACGCCCAGGCCCCCATCTAATTTTTAATAGTGCCCTCTTTCATTCTCAGATGTGTCCCATTTTGTATATTTGTACAGCCACCCTATAAATAAGATATTATAATTGTATGAAGAATTAAGCATTTTTTAAATAACACATGTATTAGAAGTTATTGTGAATTGGTTTTGAGGGAAAATCTCATTTTGGACTAGTATAGTAGAATATAGTAGGAAATCCTAAATTCTGGGCCTGCAGCAATATCCTCCTACTGACACTGAGACGTCAGTATAAAATTACCTAGCTAAAGGAAAGCTTATGGATGTTTGTCAGTGATTCTGTTGTGTAGCCAGCAACAAAACAGAATTACTGGTAGAGGAGTAGGTGATCTGACGTGTAGTAGTGTACAGGCAAACACTGGTGCTGTAGTTCGTTGAACACTAGTAACTAGGAAAAGCACAAAATAAAATACATATGAAAGATTTCATCTACATGAAGTACATGTAAAATAAAGCTAATATCAGTAGCGAACTATGATAAATTTGAATAAATTCCTCTGCAAGTAGCCATTGTGCATGTAGAAGAATAAATATTTCAGTAAATATTGGTACAAATTATGCCGCATAATGATAACACTCGAAAGAATTCCAATATCAACCTTGTGAATGCAAAATTAACTATTTCACAGAATAGTATTCAACAAGCAACAACAAAATCATTTCAATTCAAATGTAACTTGATATTCCAGTAAATATAGCAACATAAGTCCGAGAGTATTTGTAAAATGCATCATAAATGTTTTACTCTTCATTTTCTCAAAACCTAAAAAGCCATCTGCTCTGCCTGAGTGTAAGTTTATTCTTATAATTGGTCATCACTGTGCTAATAGTAGAGTCAATAATAACCTCAAACAATGCATTGTCCTTCTCAAGATTATGGTTATTACTCTAGTAATTCCACTGCCTCAAAATTAGGAAACATGTAACGCAGCCCTGCCTAGGCCAGCCCTGTTGGGGACAGAGGTGAGGAATAGGTGACACTGCTGGCTCCCATCTCTACCCCAGGCTGCCCAAGAAACCTGTCATTCCCCAGCTGTGGGAAGAGTTCTTACTCTATGTGCCACATTAGAATGTTCCTGAGTTGGGCTGTCCACCTGCCTCTGGTTGCACAATATTTACCTCTCCTATCTCCCAGCCAGTCTCCCAAAGGTCATAGGCATGACTTAGCACCAAAGGTGACATCTGTGACGCTGGTAGGTCTAAATCCTGGGATGCCTTTCCGCTCTCTGCCCTGGGCATACATGCAGGGCAGCAACCTGGCTCCAAGGAAGGAGGCTCAGCACGTGAGCTTGGTGGCCCCCCAGCCTAGATCTTGCCTTGGTAATATGAGAACAGCACATGTTTGCTACTATCTGATACAATGATGGAATAGAATGTGTCTTATTTATGACCATAAAATAAGGTAGTTATACCTAATTCTTCTTAACAGCTGCGTAGTATTCCATAATGTCAGTACACCACAGTTGATTTAGCCATTTCCTTATTGGTGTATATTCAGTTTTTTTCTAGTTTGCAACTTTATCAAACAGCACAGCCACGGATGCTCTAATACACATCTGCTTACATATGCATGCAAATGAGTCTCTGTGATAGATACCCAGAAGTGGAATTGGAATTTTAATAGGCATTTCTGTATCAGATGTGTATTCAGCTGCTCATTTAAAAAATTACCTAACAGGGCCGGGCGCGGTGGCTCACGCCTATAATCCTAGCACTCTGGGAGGCCGAGGCGGGTGGATAGCTCAAGGTCAGGAGTTCGAAACCAGCCTGACCAAGAGTGAGACCCCGTCTCTACTAAAAATAGAAATAAATTAATTGGACAACTAAAAATATATATAGAAAAAATTAGCCGGGCATAGTGGCGCATGCCTGTAGTCCCAGCTACTCGGGAGGCTGAGGCAGAAGGATTGCTTGAGCCCAGGAGTTTGAGGTTGCTGTGAGCTAGGCTGACGCCACGGCACTCACCCTAGCCTGGGCAATAAAGTAAGACTCTGTCTCAAAAAAAAAAAAAAAAAAAAAAAATTACCTAACAGGAGCTTAAAGAAATGGGTTTGTTGTTTTCATGTAACAACAGGACCAGAATTGGCAGGCCTGGGATGATGCAGCTCAATGATAATATCAGGGATGGCCCCCAGCTTTCTTCTCCATTAGATCTTCATTCCAGTGATGCCTTCCTCAGGGTTCTGAGAAGGTGGCTGCACCCTCAGGCATTATTACAGGCAAGAAGAAAAGGGAAGATAAACAAGGCCAAAGAGAAATGCCAGTTGTGTGGGTTCCTTTTTAAAAGCCTTCCTGAAAGCCCACTCAGAGATTTCTTCTTGTATCTATTGACCAGAACTGAGACTCCTGGCGACCCCAACACTGGAAAGAGGGAGGTGGGATTGTGAATGGGGCTTGACTTGGCCACACTGTTCGTTTGCTTTCCAAAGTGGCTATATAAACTTACCCTCCTGCCAGAATTCCTACTTCTCCCACACCATTCCCAGAACTGTCTTACATTTAAATTTTTGTCAATCCAGTGAGTGAAAAGAACATGTTATCTCATTTTCTTTTTGAAACTTATACTCTGTAATTACTACTCAAGATTGCATCTTGCTAGATATTTGTTAGACCGTTGAGTTTTTTCTTATGTAAAATACATGATTGTATTTTTTCTCCTCTTTGCTATTGGGTTGTTTATCTTTGTATGGATTTGTAGGATATATTTTGGGTGATTTTTTTTTTTCAGAATATTATGGGGATATAAATGTTTTGGTTACATAATTTGCTTTTGTACAGTTTGAATCAGTTATAAATGTGTCCATCACCCAGATAATGTGCATTGTACCCATTAGGTGTGAATTTACCTATCCCTTCCTCCCCCAGCCCCTCCTCCCCACCCCACCTGCTTGATTTCTGTTGAGTTTTACTTCCATATGTGCACATGTGTGTTAATTAATTCCAATATAATAACTAGTACATGTGGTGGTGGTTTTTTCCATTCTTGCAATACTTCACTTAGAAGAATGGTCACCAGTTCTATTCAGGTTGTTACAAAAGGTATTCACCATTGTTTTGTGGCTGAGTAGTACATATGGTATACATATGGTACATGGTATACATATACCACATTTTATTAATCCACTCATATATTGATGGGTACTTGGGTTGATTCCACATCTTTGCAATTGTGAATTGTGCTGCAATAAACATTTCAGGTGCAAGCGTCTTTTTGATAAAATGACATTTTTCCTTTGGGTAAATACCCAAATAATGAGATTGCTGGATCAAATGGTAGGTCTACTTTTAGTTCTTTGAGGTATCTCCATACTACTTTCCATAAAGATGGTTCTGTTTAAGAAGATTGAATATGGGGGCCTACTTCCTCCTGGCTTGTAAGGTTTCCACTGAGAAGTCTACTGCTAATCTGATGTGTTTTCCCTTGTAGGTCAGTTGTTGCTTATCTTTAGCTGTTTGTAGAATTTTCTTTCATTTTTTTTTTAATTTTTTTTTATTTCAGCATATTATGGGGGTACAAATATTAC
>VBSM01000949.1:19406639-19446541 GCA_008086735.1 Cheirogaleus medius | reverse complement strand
TGGTTTGGGGATGATTCAAGTGCATTACATTTATTGTGTACTTTATTTCTATTACATTCTAATATGTAATGAAATAATTATACAATTCACCAGAGGTTGGGAACCCCTGCTCTATAGGCTGAAGTAAAGATTGAATGAGAATAACACGGGTAAGGAGGTCAGCACAGTGGGTGTTGCTCGTTGGTGGCTACTATTAGCATTTTCTTTAGGATAATTCTTTGTTGCCTGGAACTGTCTGGCACATTGCAAAACACTCTGCATCCCTGCCTGTCCCTCCCCACCGCCCACCATTACGTGCCTGCAGCACAACCAAGAAGCATCCCTGAGGGTTCAGGGTGGGGGAAGTATCTGTCCCATCTAGAATCATTGGACAGCCTATTCTTGGGAACTCAATAAGGGCTCCTGAAAGGTTAGTGGCCACCATTAATATTCACTATTACATTTAAGTGTTCTTCTAGAGAAAACAGTTCTTAGTAGGGAATTAGCAGGTGCTTAAAGTATTACTGTAACTTACAGAGCGAAGAGAAGTAGAGTCAAAGGTACCAAAGGATTTCTAAAGAAAGCAATTCTGGGGGCTTTCCGGGAAGCCGGGCCCCAGCTACCCAACATCATTGTGCCTCGAGACCCCCAGGGATTTGCAGGCGGGGGGGAAGGCTGACCTACCTCCGGCTGCACTTCTCCTGGTATAGCTGGAGCTGGTTCTCGTTGACATTGAACTCTTTAATGAGGGCATCCCGGTTGGCGTTGCGCAAGTTCTGGTGTGTGTCATACAGAAAGAGCTGGTTGTTCAGCTCTTCTTGCCGCCTCCGCAGCTGGCGACAGGAAGAGTAAAGTTCCTCCTCGCTCTCCTGGAGAGTAGGGGAGAAAAAACAATTGTGAGGTGACCCCATCTTCCAAACCAAAATGTGAGACATGGCATCTCACCGGTGTGCCCAAAGGGAGAGCGTGGGGCAGAAGTTTTGTGACTGGGATTATCCCAGAAAAGCCGGGGCCTGTTTTAACCAAAGAGAAAACTCACAGTCATTGTACCGGAAGCAAGCCGTTTATAAAAATTCTTGGTCTTCACGATGTTGCTTTATTGTGAAATAGCAAGTGCATTGCCCAAGGATCCTATTTTTCCATCTAAGCCAGTTTTCCCTTGGCCTACAGCACCTTCTGGCCTTTAAAAGCAAAGGTGTCTACGCAGCTGCATGCTTAAAGTGGAGCCCGGCAGATGAGAAAGAACAGCACAGTGTGAAGGCAGACAGGCAGGCAGGAGGCAGGTAATTTAAGATCTTATAAGGGCCTTAAAAATCCAGGTTGCACCATGGATGAACCTTGAGAACATGATGCTAAGTGAAAGCCCAGTTTTAAAGGATCCCATATTGTGTGAAACCCTTTATATGAAGCATTCAGAATGTGCAAATTCATAGAGAAAGTAGACGAATGGTTGCCAGGGGCTGGGGGTGGGAGGGAGTGGTGACCAGTGAGGTTTCTTTGTGGGGTTCATGAAAATCTTCTAGATTTGATTGTGGTAATGGCTGTACAACTCTGAAAATACTTAAAACCTTTAAATTATACAATTTAAATGGGTGATTGTATGGTATTAAATCACATCTCATGGGTACCACCTCTAGGCACAGGACCCAACCCAGGCCAATTAGAGGCATTCATGGGACTTTTGTTGGTGCTCTTGGTATAAAGATAGTTTCTTTTCTTGGGATGGGCCTAAAGAGTGGGGCTGTCTAGTTGTTAGTGGTCCCTTTGAGGTCATGTCAAGAAAGTTGAATGAACACCAGTATCCAACCATAACTTTTCAATTGTGGAACCCAAAATATCCTCTCCATTATGCTAAGGGAGTGGGGAAGAGGGGGAAAACCCCTTAGGGTAAAGAGTTTGGGTTTCAGTGCAGGGGGAGGCTGAGGACATTTGACCTCTTTTATGTTATAAAAGAGCCGTGACTATTGCATGAGGGCTGGTTACTCAGGAGGGCAAGTCAATTGCTACTCTCCTACTGATAAGAGTAGTTTAAGCAAGACTCCTGTGCTACAAAAACATGCACAAACAGGCCACCTTTGTCATTTACTTTTAGAAAAACATGTACTCAGACCATACCTTGGTCTACTTTAACAACCTAACAAAACATCACAGATGTCTCCCAGGGTAACAGCTAGAAATGTGACTTTGGGAAAGGGGGAGAGATGATGGTTACTTTAGGTAATTGCAAAGGTGAAGAGTCAGCAGAGGTAAAAGGACAGTTCTTGGTGACTAACTGAATGTACGGAGTGAGGCTTTGGGAAGAGTCAGTAATGACTTGACTTAAATTTATGCCCTTCCTCAAGGAGACCAGTTATCCTCCCTATTGAGAATAAACACACACAAAACCCCATTTAAGTCTTAACCTGGTAACACAAAAGGTCTCTTCTCATCTTCTGTTGCTTTCCTAGATGTAAAGACTTTGTTATTCAGGTTCAAGTTCAAAATCCAACTCTCCTAGGAACACTTGTATAACTGCAGCCCTTCTTCACCTTTTCTCAGCCCCAAAACACTTACAGCTAAGTTATATAACATACTCCTTCAAACACTAGGTAGATGAGATATACATTCAGAAAAGGACATAAAACACAGGTACAGTGCAGTGAATAATTACCAAGCACACTGCTGTGTGACCCCACCCAAGTCAGGAAACAGTTGCCCACTCTGTGCACTCCTTCGAGTCCAGACTCCCTCCTTAGAATTTCGTGATAACTGTTTCCTGGCTTTGAGTCCGAATTTTCACACAAAAAATTTAGTTTTTGCTTTTCAAGTATAAATTCACTAGGTATACTTAGTGTTTTCTAAGTATACTTAGAAAACATAGTAAGCCTGTGGCATTAAGTTTTATCTTGTCCATGACAAAATCTTTATGGCATTCTCTACGTTTTAGATTTTTATCTTTTGTGAGAAAATCACTGGAAAAATGTTTTTCTTATGTTGAAATTTCAATCCTACAGGCAAGTTGCAGTCAGGGTACAGAGAGTTCCTGCAGGCCCCAGTCACCCGGACTCTTGCCATGTTGGCATCTTGCACAACCAGCAAAACTGAGAAATTAACATTGGTGCAATACCATTAAACTACAGATTTACTCAAATTTCACTGGGGTTCCCGCCTACGTTCTGTTCTTGTTCCAAAGTCCAAGCCAGGGTTCCACATTACATTTAGTCTCTGGGTCACCTTAGTCATCCTCAATCTGAGGTTTTATCATTTCTCCGTCATCTTTTATGACCTTGACACTTTGGAAGAGTACTAGCCAGGTACTCTGTAGAATGTCCAGAGGCTTGGGTTTGCACCTGGAGTTTTCTCGTGACTTTGTTTGAGGCTGTGCAGTTTCGGCAAGAATGTCCCCGGAGTGACAGGGCCCTTCTCGGTGTATCACATCAGGAAGTCCGGGACATCGACTCGTCTTAATCCTGGTGGTGGTAATGTTGACCATTTGTGTAAGATGGGACCTGCCAGCGATATCCACTGTAAAGCTGCTATTTTTCTCTTTCCAATTAGTAAAGTTCTGGGAGGAAGATACTTTGGGAACAATGCAAATATCCCATTTCTCCAACTTGCACTAATGTTAGCATTCACTGGTGAATGCTTACCTGTGGCAGCTGGTACCGTGCTGTTCCAATGCTGACTTTCTAGTTGCCTCATTCTTTCTATGTTTATTAATTGGAATCCTTCTGGAAAGGAAGAGCTATCTCTTCTCTCTCATTTATTCATTCACCCATTCATGGACATACTGCATTATAACACATGGAATAAAATATCCACATTATTATCATATTTTGTTGCCTAAAGTGCTCTAGCTTTGGCCATTGGGAGCACTTTCCAGCTGGCTCCTGGGCCCCTTTGATGTGCTCCCATCCTTTTCTTAGCACATCTTTAATTATTGGAACTTTAAGATGCTCCAGGCTCATTTTATATTTTATCCCAGCTCCAGAATTCAACCACTTATCTAAGGACCTCTGATTTCTTTTATTGGAGAATAGTATTATATTTAGAAAGCAATATCTGGGTGCTTAGGTGTGCTCATTGCTACTGGAGTGTCATTGGTTCTAGGCTCTTAGCAGATAGAGCTT
The DNA here is from genome assembly GCA_008086735.1 of Cheirogaleus medius. Taxonomy (NCBI): domain Eukaryota; kingdom Metazoa; phylum Chordata; class Mammalia; order Primates; family Cheirogaleidae; genus Cheirogaleus; species Cheirogaleus medius. The sequence continues at coordinate 19,442,453 of VBSM01000949.1, read as the reverse complement.
AGGATATGTATGTATTTATAGTAACATATGCAAACACATGCATATTTAGTTCTGTATCTACCTACCTGTGTGTATATATACATAGTTTGAGTGAATTTATACTAATACCTCTGATTCTAATCAAACATCGCTTTTGGAAGCATTGATATAAAAGTTTTACTGTTCACATGTTGCTTTATGTATTTTAGTAAAGTTTTATACTTTTCCTCATATAAGCTCTATACCTTTCTTATTTAAATTACTCCCGAATGTTTTATGCTTTTTGTCAGTATCATAAATGGAATTTCCCATCTGTCCCTGTCGGTCAACCAACATTTCCATTTGTTATTTCCAAAATAGAAGTGGTTAGATTTAATATCAACCTCCTTAAAATTGGAATCTTGGCCAGGCGTGGTAATCCTAGCACTTGGGGAGGCTGAGGCGAGAGGATTTCTTGAAGCCAGGAGTTCAAGGCCAGCCTGAGTGAAACTCTGTCTCTACAGAAAATTAGCGAAGCCTGGTGGTGTGTGCCTATAGTCCCAGCTACTCAGGAGGCTGAGGCTGGAGGATGATTTGAGCCCAGGAGTTTGAGATTGCAGTGAGCTATGATGATGCCACTGTACTCTAGCCAGGGTGACAGAATAAGATCTTGTCTCAAAAACAAAAAAATTGGAAAATGTTTTTTAAACTATATAATCATAATTTGTGAATAGAGCTTTTATCCTTTTTCCACAATTTATAGTTTTTATTTCATTTGGCTGGTTACATTTGTGGCATCTAGTAGTTTATACTTTTTTTCTCAATTTGTCGCTAACTATGCCAGTGTTAAACCATCCCTTGCATTCCTGGAATAAACTCTTTGTTTATTTATTCTTCTAATAGATAGCTGGAAATTTGCTAATATTTTTAGAAGTTTAACATCTATATTTATAAGTGACATTGACCTATGTCTGTATGGGGTGGGGGGAGAGCTAGGAGTACTATCTTTCCCTGGTTTTGAGACGCAAGTTATATAGCTTCAAGATAATTGCTGTATTTCCATTTTTCTATTGACTTCAGTGGAATAAAATTGGAATTAGGTTATTTAAATCCAGGTATAAGTCAGCCATAAAACCATGTAGATCCACCTGTTTCATCACCCTTCAAGTGTTTTCTATTAGGACTTTGTCAACTCAGGGTGGGGAACTCGCGGCCTCAGAGCCACATGTGGCCTTCTGGACCCTTGAGTGCGGCCTTTTGACTGCATCCAAACCTCACACAATTCCCTTTATTAAAAGATTTGTTCTGTAAAATTTGGATTTGGTCGAGGGGCCGCACTTAGGAATCTGGAAGGCCACATGTGGCCTTGAGACCACAGGTTTCCCATCCCTTATTCGGGTTCAGTCTCCTTTCTAATATTGACTCTTGTATATCTTTGCTCTTTGTTCCTTTATTAAATAGGCAAAGAGTTTATTTAATTGGTCTTTTTGATGAAATAGCATTTGTTTCATTCAATTGGCTTTTATTTGTTCCTCTTTTCTATTAGTTTTGCTGGTGTTTTAAAGGTTCTTAAGATGAATACTTAGTGCATATGTTTTTAGTCTTTGTGAGGTTTTAAGTATACTTCCTCTAAATATAGTTCTGGCATAAATGTTTTACTTGTAATTTACTTGTTTTGCTTCCTTATTTTATTTAGAAAATTCATTTTAAAATAAAATTTGAAAGGTAATAAAAAGATGACAAAATGCTATCAGTTATAGCCAATGACTTAAGAAATCATTATTTTTAAAAATGTATTAAGGTTTTCTTTTTGACCAACTATGCAATTAAGTTTATAAAGTTTGAGAAGAAGTTAACAGTATACATTATCCATTTGTAGGATATAAAGTTGTACAGTTGAACATCTTTAAACGCAAGTTATTTTGATCTTCTTTCCTTGCTGATTTTGTGTATACTAGACCTTCCACACTCTGATTTTTCTTTATCCAGTTGTCTTTGTAGGTGCTTTTGTCCTATATATTTAGGTACTACGCTGTTTCCTAATGGCTCTTAATCTCCCTTTACAAACCACGCATTTTATCATCACATACTTTTTTTTTTTTTTTTTGAGACAGTCTCACTCTGTCACCAGGGCCGTGGTGTCAGCCTTCTTAACAGTCTTTAGCACTTTTGATCTTAATCTCTACTGTGATAATTACTTTTCTTTCCCAGTTTTCCCAGTGACTCCTCCATCCATTCCTGTTTGCCTTTACCCTTCTTTATAGTTTGCTTTTAGGCCTACTTCTTGTAAACATTGCAAGAGATCACTTCATTTCTTTTCTAATTCAGCCCATTCACCAAATTAAATGTAAGTTCTCAATTTAATTACTCTGTTTTTACTTTGCTGAATTTTTTTCTTTGATCCTTTTCCTTATTTTTACACTCTCAGTCAAGTTTCTGTTTATATTCTCAGTTTTTTAACAATCCTAATTAAATTACATTTTCCTTTTATATAAAATATTAGCATGAACACTCCCTCTCCAGGATGCTGTGTTTGCCAACTGATTCCCCAGTTATCAAAGTTGAAACCCTTTAGACACATTTGTTTTACCTTTCAGTGCCTGGGTTTTGTTGATATTTGATTATTTTTAGCTTTAGACTATGAAATTCTCCATTATGGCATATTTCTTCTGATTCAAGAATCCTCCTTTGGCACCATCATAAAATTTTAATCACACTGTCATCCTGTAAGATGTAACTGTCCTGTAAAATTAACTAACTGGTTTCCCTCTCTTCACCTCCCTATCTAGAAGTTTCTCTACTGACTAAAATACCATTGATTCAGGAGATGCCTTGACATTTCCCTTGAGTAGCATGCATATCTAAAATCTTGCATATACACATTTCTACTGCCTTGGCATGTGGGTGGCTGGACACTGCATTCTTCTGTCTTCCTAGTCTACAGACGGCATTCTACTGCCTTCTAGATGTCAGTGCTGACGAGGACAAATCTGATATTAGACTTACTCAGTTTTCTTTATAGACAACCTAGTGGTGTTGGGAAGTCCAAGTTTTTAAATTTATCCTTAGAATGTAAAATTTTTACTAAAATATGACCAGGGGTGTGGTCTATTCATCCCACCTGGAACCAAATGAGCCCCTCTTTAAGCAGAAAAGCAGAGAAATTTTCCCTCTGTTAACTGTTTCACTGATAGGTCACTGGCATCGGTCCTCCCAGCCCAGCTTGTCCTTTGACCTCCGTCTCAGGGCAGTATTGCTCTGGGTTACCACATTACCTTTTGGGTCACTAATGTGAATCTCTTTGTATGCTGAATTGTAAAATTCAACAAATCGGGTATTTGTTTCAAATTCCAGAAAGGTTTTTCCCAGTGCTCTGCTTAGATAGCTCTGAAAGCTCCTATGACTTTCATCTGATGCCTGAAGTGGCTCAACTTCAGCTGCCAGCCACCTGTCCCAGGTGTTCACCTGTGTCTGTCTTGTTGCTGTGTGCCAGTCTTTTCATTGTATTATGCTTATGTAGTCATGTCAAATTGTTGGGTCTTGGTGGGTAGGCAAGTTTCTGCTCTTTGGAGCTGGCATTGGGTGCAACGTGACAAATGTGAGCGGATGAAGCTCAAGGAGAGCCCTTCTGTGTGCCTCCAGGGCTCCCCAAGTGTATGGAAATCTTCCCCAACCTCAAAAACGAGGACCAGCTCAGTTCCAGAGTGCAGCTCCCAGCCCCAGCCCTCCAGGGTTTTAGAGTGTTGCTCTAGCTCTTCTCCAAAGGGATTCACACACCTGCACTGGCTGAGCCTCATCCCAGAAGCACAACATCCTGGTTTTTTCACTAAGCCCCTCTACCCTTGCACCTTAGCCCCCACCCAGCACAATGCAAACCGCAGTCCACTCAGGCTCAGTACTCGGCAGATCCTAGAGCAGCCAGTTCTCTCAAATGCGCCCCCCAGCAACTGCCAACTTGCTCGTTGATGGTGATGGATACTTTTTCCCTGCCCCAGGCTTCTGAATCTGGCCAGTTCAAATCATTTGAGTGGAGGTCCATTCCAATTAAGGCAAGAGTAGATATAACACATCATCTTAAAAGAAACTGTTTACTTTCAGAGAACAATTCAACATGTATCAAAAAATATCGTCCTTTCTTTCTTAGATCTATTATTCTGCTAAATATCTAGCCTTGGCAAATAATTTTTGATCAAAAAATGATACATAAAGATCTTTTATTTATAAAATAAACTGCCAACCATCCATGAGTGGGAAGAATGACTAAGTAAATTAGAGACCTACATCTGATGAAATAGACAACAATAGCTTTGAAAACCAAATGATAACATGAAAAAATGCTTAAAGGCATCTGTGAAGTAGAAAAAGGGCACACAAATGAATCCAACCATAGAACTATCACATGCAAAAAATTGTAAGGCAAAAAAAAAAAAAATCTACCAAGGTGCTTAACAGTGGTAATAGAGAGGCTGTTGGTGAGATTTTTTTTTTTCAACTCCCCCTCCTTCTCAAATTAAATATAGCAGGTAATAAAATGGTGCTAAAAATACTCTTTATAAACCATATATACAGCTAACAAAGTAAAGGATTGAGAATTGATAAAGTAATTGTGACATGTAAATGGCTTCTTCAGAAGGTGTTTAAAGTGCTTATTGACACTTTTCTGGGGCTTTACACTCTCTCTCCGCAAATGTTTTATGAGTAAACTGCGTTTCAGCCCTCGCTGGATCAATCATTTGCGCAGACAAGTCTTTCTTGAGGCTGTTTACCAGAGTCTCTCCCTGGCTTCCAGAGGATATGATGATAAATAAAACAAGGTCTGACCCTGAGCATCCAGGAGAAGGTCCAAGTCTATCGAGTGCAATTCAGCTCGGATTCCTAAAAGAGAATCCCCCCTCATCCCAGTGTGGATGGAAATGCCGAGTGGCACAGAATCAGGTGACAGATGTAGAATTAAACAAAATCTCAAGAGCTGGTAGCTGAAATAAAATGTGCACATGCTAAGAAATCTCTTCCTCTAAAACTTGCAGAAAGCAGATTTGGGAAAATCAACTTTCCATTTGGAACCCCCTTGCAACCCCCTAAAGTGTTCTTCATCAGGGAAGTCAAATGTGCATACGCACAATTTTCTTTTAAATATACTAATTTTCTCTGCTGCTAGTGATAACTAATCACTTAAATTATTTATAATGTTTTTGGATTGTTTGTGACAACCCTGCGGAACAGGACCTAGAGTCTAGAGTCATACCTAGACGAATGAGACTACTGCCATCTGAAACCATTTTTATCACTTGATTTTTCTGTGAAATGTCTGCAGATGGGCTTTTTATGTACCCAGAAAGGAAGCACTGGTTTCCTTTCCTAGACAGCAGATGAATCCCAGATCCTTCGGTGGGCTGAGTGGAGGTAAGCTTATCAAAGGATCTTCAAGTTTACTTGTTTAAGGCTTTTGCTGAAGGCCCATGTTTTACAATTTTACCGTCCTGCTACGTTGATCCTACTGATTCCATATAATTAATTGTGACTTAAAGGCGGAACAGGGTACCCACCTGAAGATGTGCATGATGGCCTTATTTGTAAGTGGATGCCATCTAAATGCTCAGCCTGGGGGAACAATTAATTTATGGTTGGTCAACTTGATGCAAGAGTCTAAGTCATTAAAATGCTAGTGAAGATCAGGTAATAGTAGGAAAAATACTTATCATCTCACTTAAAAGCAGTGATTCTCAAGGATGAGTTTGCCACCCAGGGGACATTGGACAACGTCTGGAGACAGTTTGAGTTGTTGTGGGGGGTGCACTTGGCATCTAGTGAGTCCAGGGCAGGGCTGCTGCGAAACACCTTACAATACCTAGGACCCTCCCCAGCGACAAACAATGATCCAGCTCCAAAGTTACAAAAAAAATTATACATGTATATATGAGTTTGTATTATTACACTTACACAAAGAATGCATACGCTAAGGAAATGAAGAAAGCAAACAGACCAAATACTGACCTTCCCCTCTAGTTATAAAACTACACTCACACTGCCCCCACAATCTGAGCTGTGGTTTTGTGGGTTGTTTGGTTTTCCTTTAACCATTTATTTACAAAATAATAATTCTGGCTTAAGTCTTTTAATGGATTTATTAAACACTTCAGTCTTACGATTAAACTGACAAATGCATAATTCATCATAAAAGGGGAGGAATTTAAGACTTAGGCATTCTCAGCAAGGATTTGTTGGCCAAGTCAGTAGCCCTGGTAAAGGGAGGCATTTATACAAACTTTCATAATCAATAATTTCTATCACAATAAGAATCATGGAAGGTGATTTCTTGATCCATAATTTAAGGTTCAAACGAAAACTATAATTTTCATATAAATGTGACATTTATTTTATAGTCTAACATTTAAAATTTGTTTCAAAATGGAAAATTTTCCCTTATGTTTTTTAAGACAGAATTGTGCCATCCTGAGCTTGCTTTACACTAACAAAAAGTGATGCCTGTGGCTGTCTCAGGTTCTTTGGTTCCCAATTACTGTGCCTTTTAAGTCTCTCCTCCCTGTTTTTGCTTTCGGGCTTTCTTTCCTTATTTTTGCATCCTTTGTCATTGTGATGCCTCTAAAACGCTTTGGAGTGGAAAGCTACCAAGGTTGCAAAAGCTGAACATAGGGAAACAACTATGCAGAAAAGCCTAATGTTCTCTCCTCTGAGTCAAGTTCATGGACTTGCTATGACTGTTAAAATGGCAGGGGTGTCCCCACCCCTGCCATTTCTCTCTCCCATTTGAAGGTCCTCAGCTATATTCTGGAAGTCGCCAAACAAGCGACTTCCAAATATCACGGTTTAGTTCTTACCGCCGAAAGAACGTTACAGATTGTGATTTCTCCACCCAGAAAACAACCAGGATGAGAACACAAGATGAGTATCCCGGGGCACTGACCAAGCCCACATCAACCCACTGGCATCCAGAATCACGGCTTTTTTTAGGTAAGGCAAAGAGGCTAAGTGTCTTCAAGGCCATGGCAAACCAAGAGGATCAAGAAGGAGGCTGCTCCAGGAGGAGTCACAAAGGTACCACCTTACTATGGGAACTCTGGGTCCCCAGGACAGGCTAAGGCTCTCAGACCATGGGAAGGGATTACCAAAGACCAACAGGCAGAGAAAAGGCAGCCAGAAAGGATGAGCTTATCTAGAGGAGCATTAACTGGTCTAAAGGAAACTATGAGAAACTTCCAAGACCTTTGCCCTTTCTGACTCCACCGCCTGCTCACAGAGTCACAGCATTTTCCAAGAAAGGAAGATGCTGGGAGGAAAAACCCAGGACTGCTAGAAAAATAGCAAGAAGGAATTCTTTTATGAATCTCACGCTCGGGCTAGATACCCTACCCCACCAGCAGGCACAGCTCAGGGAGTCACGACTGGCCATTCCCACTCACCAGGACTGGCCGCATCTCACAGAAAACCAGGAGGGAAGCAAGCTCGATGTCCTCACTGTACCCATTCTTCAGAGGAACAGACCGAAATCCTGCAGCAGAAGCGGGGGAGAAAACACAATGGCATGTAATTGATGTCAGACCTTAGATTTCTTGGGGTACCCAGGGATCATAGGCCCAGTTCAAGGAGTAGAGAAGTCCGTGTCCCAGGCTGGTCCCTGACTTTCTGGAAGTCAGAGGTCCCCATCCTGATGGCTGGGGAGAGTGGCTAGCAGCCTTGACTGACAGGTCCGTAAAGGGAAGCAAGGTTAAAAATATCTCCCATCTAAAAATAAAAATGATTCACTCAGAAGAAATTAAAACCCACAGAACATTCCACATTGAATTTAGAGTGATTGCAGTTGTGGTTCAATTCCTTAAATACTCCTGAGGCCGAAAGACTCAAAAGAGTCGTGAATCCTCACGTCCATTTCCTCCACTCAGGTCTTTTACAAAGCACAGCGCCAGGGAGTGTGTTTTCTCTTTAAAGATTTCCAATGGGAGGAAATCTTCCTGTCCCTTGGCAGTTCACAAAGCTATTGATCATTCTCTTCTGAGAACCATTCCCTATTTACAATCCTGACCTGTGCCTGACAGCCATTTAAATGTTTTATTTGGGGTTTAAGGGGGGGCTGGAGCTGAATCTTCCCTTCCCCCATCAAGTCATAGGGAAGGGAATACATCTCAAAAGTGTGCTTGGATTTAGTATAAAAGAACAGAACTTTCCCAATCATTCTCTCGATCCCAAAGGGAACCACTGGTAACAGTATCTTTCCCAAGGTCAGCTACGCATCTATTTGAGTTTCTTTTCAATCACAAATGAGAGTACCCTACCACAGCCCGTCCTCAACCTTTTGGGCACCATGGAAGACAATTGATGGTAGACAATTGGTTTGGGGATGATTTGCGCGCATTGCATTTATCGTGCAGTCAAACCTCTCTGCTAATGATAATCTGTATTTGCAGCCGCTCCCCAGCACTAGCATCACCGCCTCAGCTCCACCTCAGATCATCAGGCATTAGATCCTCATAAGGAGCGCACAACCTGGATCCCTCGCATTTGCAGTATACAGTAGGGTTCACGCTCCTATGAGAATCTAATGCCACCACTGATCTGACAGGAGGCGGAGTTTATGTGGTGATGCAAGCGATGGGAAGCAGCTGTAAATACAGATGAAGCTTTGTGTGCCTGCTGTGTGACCCAGCTCCCAACAGGCCACAGACCTGTACCAGTCCCCCACCCAGGCGATTAGGGACTGCAGCCATTTAACATCATATTTTTTAGAGATCCTTTCTGTGGCCCTAGTTTGTCTTGAAAGCATTTACCTTCTATCTACTGATTCTCCAAGACCCCCAGTGCCCAAATTAGGGCACTCCCACTCTTTCTCTGTGCCTTCTACCTGTCAGGTTTTGGCTTGCTTCTCTGAGAGAACATTTTACACCATCAGGTGATTTATCACCTTTAAACAATAGCTATTGACTCTCTCGCTCTCCACTGCTCAGGATGGGGAAAGTAGCAGCTTACACAGCCCTGCGCCTTCTCTCCTTTTCTTCTCCTAATTTAGACCACAGTGGATTGTTTCTATAAGGACACGGTGTATGTTTGTATTCTATCTTGTAAGCATAATTCTCCCACAAAGGGAGGCTCAGTTATATTATTCTGTTTAATACAAATTTTTAAACATACAGCAAAGTGAAAAGAATATTACAAGGAACATTTGTACACCTGCCACCTAGATTCCACTGTTAACCATTTATTATACAGTTGTCCCTCAGGATCCATGGGGGACTGGGTCCAGGACGTCCTCAGCATACCAAAATCTACGATGCTCAAGTCTCTCACAGAAGGTAGCACAGTATTTGCATATAACCTACACACATCCTCCTGTAAATCATCTGTATATTACTTTAATACCTAATATAACATAAATGCTATGTAAATAGTTGTTATACTGTATTGTTTACAGTATAAGAAAAAAGTTTGTACGTGTTCAGTACAGATGCAATTTAAAAATATATATTTTCAATCGAGGTTGGTTGAATCCACAGATACAGAACCTACAGCTCTGCAGGGCCAACTGTACTCATTTTATCACGTATTTATCCACCCATCAATCCATCTTCTTTATACATATCATCGATATACTTTCCCCAGCATGCATCTCACTAACCAGAGCTCAGTATTCATGTTCCTCTTCTGATATAAAATTTACACACAATAAAATGCACTAATTTGTATTTTTAAATGGCTGGGTGCTCACCATTTTACTGAACTTTTATGTGGATATCTTGGTGAGCTAAATTTGTCCTGTTTTGTTTTCTTCAAAATGAGCTCAAGGGACATGTAATTGCTGAACTGTGCATGTCTGAAAACATCCATCCTTTGATTTTATAGTTGAGTGACAGTTTTAGTATAAAACCTGAGAGTTTTATACTCACTCTTTTCCCTGTAGGATTCTGGGGACATTGCTCACATTGAATACTGCTATAGTGAAGTTTTCTGACCCAGTTCCCTCTTATAGGCAATGTGATTTTGTTGTTGTTGTTGGTTTGATTTTTGTTTGGATAGATACCCACAGAATTCTTGTAGTCTAGCCTAGTGCTACCCCAAGGTTAGTGTAGATGTGAATCACCGTGAAACTTGTTAAAATGCAGATTCTGACCTGGGAGCTCTGGGACAGAGCCTGAGATTCTGAGGCTCTAATGAGCTGATCTGTGGACAGTGTTAGTCTGGGTGTTGATTGACTGTTCAAATGAACTGGAAGGCTGTGTGCTCTGTACCGTCTGGGGAGGCTGGCAGGTAGCCCATGTATTGCAATTGCATGGTTCCGGGCGAGCCAATGCTGTTTGATCTAGGCATGTGACTCTGAATTTGGAGACAAGGAGCTCTGCGCCCCATGGCCAGCTGTCTCCAGCTTCTTATACCTCCTTTCAGTGCCCAAGTTTCATTTTTATGCACCGGGCAGCCTTTCATGGAGGTTGGAGTTAGCGCTGAATGGTGTTTCCCAATTTTACCAAAAAATTGGGATTTTTTTCCCTTCTTTTTGTTTTTGGTCATTTCACGGGGAAAGGGAAATAGAAACATCTTTTAAAGTAAGATGAGTATTCAGGCTTTTAGCACCTCGTAAGAATCAGGGAAGCCTCAGGAGGGCAGCCTGCAGCGTAGGAACTCGGGGTTTGAAGTTAGACATTCCTGGGTTTGCATCCCTGCGGGCACGGGTCCTATAAACGTGTGACCTTGAGCAAGTGAATTCACATCTCCAGGCCTCAAAGTGCTCAGATTTTAAAAGCAGAGATGATAAAACCCCTTTCACAGGATTACGGTGAGGATTTAAAAAGAAAGAATTCAAGGTACCTAACACAGTAAGTGCTGTTTCTTCCCTTCCTGAGCTCCAGCTGGCTTAAAAGCTTAAGTGCGTCCCTAATGACAATGGGCAGAGTTTATTTCTCTGAGTTCAGAGACCCTCAATGCCTTATGCACAAAGGAATGGTTCATTTTATTTCATTCCTCCCATGAATATGCATGTGCCAGGCTCTGCCGGGAGAGAGAAAGTCCCTGCTGAGAGTGGCTCACAGCTGAGGGAGGGAGGTGTCAGGGTCATCCTTGAGGTTCTGTTTTGTTTTTTTAAATTTGCAAGCCAAGTCGGTGCGTTTTCTAGACGAATTGAAACGCTCTGACAGCCAGCAAGGTAAGATGGTGTCACCCACTCTGACCTCTCTCCAAGGCCTTAAGGGTTACGAACCACATGCCCATCATCCTTCAGGAGGACAGCAGTGTAGCCGTGGGCAGGGTGGGTCTGGCGGAGGCAAGTTAGGGACCAGCAGGCAGAATTGCCGTAGAAAGGACTCCGTCGTGGCATCAAGGCCAGGATCAGGAAGATTTACCAAAAACTACACTTCCTGTATCAGCAGTGGATATCACTCAAAGCCTTAGTTATTAGGCTATTAAAGAATCACAGCCTAATTGCTGGGTTTAATGTAGTTTACAGTGTGGGCAAGTTAACCAAGAGGGGTTGCCAAATGTCAGGCCTCTTACAAATAAATACCCATTACTGTTAAATTATAAAAATGAATATTTCTGAAGTGCTATCCAAGGACCATCTGAGCAGCTGGCTACACATGCAGATTCCTGGGCCCCACCCTGGGCTGAAGTGGAGCCCCCCTGATGGGCCCAGGAAACCTGGATTTTCTAATTCCAACCCCTCGACATGCCTGCTGCTCAGAGTTAGGCCAATGGAAGAAATGTCTTTTTTTAAAAAAAGAAAAAGTTCAGTTCTTCATTGAACCCAAGCTTTCCAAGTAAATGACTTTTTTTTTAAGACAGGTTCTTACTCTGTTGCCTGGGCTGGAGTGCCGTGTCATCATCATAGTCACTGCAACCTTAAACTCCTGGGCTCATGGGATCCTCCTGCCCCAACCTCCTGAGTAGCTGGGACTACAGGTATGCACTGTCATGCCCAGATACTATTTTATTTTCTTGTAGAGACAGGGTCTTGCTCAGTCTGGTCTCAAACTCCTGGCCTCAAGCAATCCTCCCACCTTAGCCTCTCAAAGTGCTGGGCTTACAGGCGTGAGCCTCCGCGTCTGGCCAAAAGACTGATGACGATAATCTTTCTCTTAAAAAATGATCCTTAGAAAACAAGGGAACAGTGACCTCCTGAGGAATCCAGAAGTATCCATTCTCTTATGTCTCATGCATCAGAAATACTAAACAAGGAGAAGAAGGAAATTCAACACCCAGCAAGGGCCCATGTGACAAACTATACACAACCTAAAGACAGTCACATTTTTAAAGAAATGACTGGCTCTAGAAGCAGCATCAAGCTCTTGGGCCCCGACTCCCCTCACCTAGAGGAGTCTAGCTCGGAGGTGTGGGAGGGCTCGGTCACTTCAGTGTCACTGGGTCTGACTCAGTGTCCTGAGCCTTAAGAGCTGGTCCCAGGACCCAGCTTGGCTTGGTCCCAGGCAAATACAAAATGCCCCTTCTTACATCACAAAGGGCTTTTGGGTTTTGTTCAGTTCAGCATGGAAGAAAATCATAACAATTCAAAGAAGTCAATGAACCCTCCCAATTTTATAGAGGAGGAAGGTGAATTCTGAAAGCTTAGAGTTGGACCCGAGACTGTAACTCCCTCCAGCTGCCAAAGGCCTCTCCCTTCCCACCCTGTCCTGCTGCCAGCAGGGAGCTCAGGCCAGACCTAGCCCTGGCTGTGGGGAAGGCACATAGCTTGTGACATTTCAAAATGCAATCAAACTACAGTGCCAGGCTGACAACCGACCAACAATCCGATTTTGCATGTAGAAGTCCGACTTCGAAGAGCGTCCCATCTCACCCCCTTCCTCCCACCTGTGTGCTAAGTGACAGGCTGAACGGGCACCAGCTCTCCAAGCTACCCAATCGGTTTCACAGCGATTTAATCAAAACCAGGACAAAATGCTTTTTCATTCTTTTTAAAGCCAGCAGCACCAACCAAAAAATGACACCAGCCCAAATTGCACATCTTAATTAAAATGCCTCTTACCTGATTTGATTCCTTTAATGGGGTAAGTGGCATGAGCAAGGAAGTTGGGGTCACTGAACATATCTTCCTCGTAAACCACAAAGCGTAGAAACGCCAGGTTTGGGTCGTAAATCTCAAATGTCACCTTCTCCTGTGTTGGAGCCCAGACAGGGCTGAGGCCATTATCATCTGGAAGGAGATCAAAGCTCATTAGAGGGGTGCCTTCGTCCTGCCCCCTCCTGGTAAAACAGTCTGCACCCTTCAGCTTTGAAATCCCCCTTAGCAACCGTGTCAATAAATATTCAGAGTTTTTTAGATCTTGTTACAGATGCATACCTATCCCCCCACTTCACCCCCAGTGAGCCATCCTGCTGAGCTGCTGCAGGAAGGTGGGTTTGGAAGATGGAAAGGAGAGTGAGCGCAGTCTGGCTTGCCGAAGAGGAAGCCTCACGGAGCAAGGCAAGTGGAAACTGGCCACCTGCCATAATGCCAATTTAACCCGTTGGGTGCCTAAAGTTGTTCACAGGGCTACGCTTCACCATGGGCAGTGATCCTGTACCTAAAAAGGCCCACAGTTCACGCTCCCTTCTTCCTGGCGGAACAAGCGTTCCTCTTGTCCTTTCTACCTGGTAAGATTGCCCAGGTCAGGTCAGCCCTTACGTCCCCCACCCCCATGTCTCTGCCACTTAGCCTTTGACTCGGTGGATAAATCAGGTTGGGCTTTGGCACAGAGAGAACCAACCCAGTGTCAGGGCGCAGGGAGGGCCAGCCTTGCCTGGGACTCTGGACTTGAGCTCTAGGGGCAGAGAAACAGCACTGGGTACAAGTGCAATGATTTAATAAAGTGGGCCTTTGTTTCCCCTCCCTGAGCTGAAGCATAGTGGGCGAGAGAGGAATGGAAAACGCCTGGACCACAAATGTGCATCACGAAATCCCCGACAAAGAGCAGCCCCACGCGTGATTCAACTCACGAGGAAGAAAAGGCCAAGGCAACTTACTCACGACTGTTGTCTTAAACTTGTTGTTGTCATACTCAGCTCCGCATATTTCCACCTCGACAAAGGGACAAGCGATACTTCGCCCAAGTTTGGGGAGATGGCGGGCACCGAGGACCTAAGGCACCAAAAGTAAGTGAAGGAGCTCAGGAAATTTCACCCCAAAACATGACTCCTTAGTACAAGAGTATTTTGAATTAAAAGCCCTTGGAACTCAACGGGCCTTGGAAAGGGCTTTCCCTCTAGCTGCGTAACACCAGATGGACCTATCAGAAAGGACAGTGGACTTCCCTGCCCCTCCCTGTTATCTCATTACATTGCAGGAAAGAAGATCAAGATGCAGCCAGACCTGCCCAACCATGTTCAAGGCAATACCTGTCTCTCAGGTCAGTTTAATTTCCAAAGAGACTCATTTCCAAGTCAGTCTGCTTCCCCCCATCCATTCATCCTCCCAAATACCCATTATTGCCCCTCAACAGAATGGCCTATATTCCTCATCTCTCCCACCCTCTAAAATGAAAGTACATACACTTCTGGACCCCACTGGGAAGCTGGGTAATCACTCCGTGTTTCTCCCTGTGCACATGGTAAATAAACCCCTTTCTCTGATTAATCTGCCTCACTAGGAGTTGATCTTTCAGTGAACCTTGAACCTTCCAGGACAGGGGGGAAGTTCCTCCCCCCATAGGTATTGGAATTCCCTGGATACCCCCTGGGAAAAGCTAAACATGTCCCACACAGGCCATCTAGCATGGAGTTGTGTTTGGGTTCTGGACTCAAACTGTATGAGTTCAAAGCCAGCCTCAGTTTCCCCAGAAGGCTGTTGAGAAGACTGAGTTACTGAAGCAGTCATAGCAACCTGCTGAATCGGACACCATCCCTGTTTCCCTCGCGTGGACAGATTCCCACAGCGCCTCAGGGTAAGTGTGGGTCTCAGCCCTGTGCCATCCGACGCAGCAGGTGGAGCTCACCCTCGGGTACCTACCATGGCAGAAAGCTTAGTCCATGGATGTCCCTGCACCCAGGAAAGGTTGCAAGAGAGGGTGGCATGCTTTGTGTAAGAGGTCTTTCTGTAAAGACTTTTGGTTACATATGCTTCATTTCTTTCTTCCTTCCACAATCTTATGAGAAATGCAATTCATTTATCTACCTCCCAAAAACTCTTACAAAGACAGTTGGATGAATTTCTTTGACTCCTAAAACTGCCCAGAGTGGGGACAAACTTCCTCCATTAAGACCAAATGGCTATTTCCCATGTTTCGTTTCTCTCTGGCCAGAGGCTAACCTCACCTCCACAGTAACTCTGGAGTGTGCTGCGATCAAGATCCTCAAGCACTGTCTGGGTGGTGACGCTTTAAACAAGGTGACAAGCATCACTAGCCCCTCCAAAGGCAGCGGCGGCCCAGCCCCCCGGACGAGAAGGAGAGCCGGCTTTACCTTGACAGTCAGAGTCATCAGGATCTTCCTCTGGGACTCGGGCGGCATCGGGTGGTACGTCTCTGTCCTCATGCTCTCGGGCTGTAGGACGTAGCCCGTCCGCCCGTTGAGAGAAAACAGCGCGTGATTCATCTGCATGTACTTATCTGGGAAGGAAAATGAACCCCTGCCATAAGTCAGGCAAGAGGACGCTGGCCTCCTGGGCCAGGAGTCGCTGGGTGGAAAATGAGTTATACCTTCCTCCAAAATTAATTTAAGGCAGTTGTTCAAAGAGATATCTGCGTCTAAGAAAATATGAGGTGTTTAAAAAAACAATCTCAGACTGGGGAACACCTTTCCAAGTATATCATGAAATCTAGAACCATAAAAGACTAAAACCTACTAAAAGCTAAAAATGTCTACCGAGAGAAAAAAATTGTGTTAAGTTGAATCATTTCAATTCAAATGACAAATATGTACATAAAAATTTTTAACCTTTTAAGAGCTCTGGTAAATGTACGCTATAAATACCTACTGCGTTAGATAAAGCATGAACGGTTCACGGGAAAGAAAATGCAAATGTTCCCTAAACAAGTAGAAGCTGATGAATGTTACTCAGGAAAGAAATGCCAACAAGAGAAGCTCTGATGACAATATATCAATTTTCACCTATCAGATGGGCAAAAGGCTAAAAAATTCAATAAAAGTAAGTAGAAATTATGCCAAAAGGGTATATTTGAACTCTACCAATTTGCATTCCCTCCCACGTTCTTTATGGAGGGTGGGTCAGCACAGTGGCTTAGGTCGGGCACAACTGGGCTCAGTGGCTTTCTTCAGGGCAAAGTTTATCACAATATAAAGGCACGTGCTGTCTGACCTGCCCAGCCCTTCTGAGAATTCCGTCCCACAGACGTGCTGCCAGACACCAGCTCACGTAAGGCTACAGGAGGCGGTGCTGTCTGTGATAGCAAATGATGGGAAACGAGCTCACTGGGCCCCCACGGGGACCTGTTAAATGAACCATGGTTCCATTAGGTGGAATCCTTTGTGGCTATAAAGGGAATGTAAAGGAAGTTACTGGTGAATAGATCCCCAAGGGGCTTTAAATAGCAAAAGTGCAAAGCACCGTGATTTATGCTACCATTTTGTACCCAAATATTTGTGCATGTTGTTTTTTCCCCAGCATATGAATATCTCTGGAAGGGGACGTGCCTAGAGGAGAGACCCCTGAAGACCCCAATGAATGTGAGCACCCAGCTGCAGCTAAGAGCCAGCTCCTAGACTTCGTAATTACATGAGCTACCGTACTTCCTTTTTCTCTGGAGCTGGACTGGCTCAGCCTCTGTCTCTTGCCATCACGGGGCCTACCTGATCCAAGAGCCCTTCAGAGCCCTCAACGCTCCGTTCAGTTGGTGGGCCTCGCACCAACTAGTGTGTTCTGGCTGAACCCTGGCATTCCCAGATACCACATCAGATGGGGGGCCCCGCCCTCCTCTACCTGCAGTCTGGAAATTGAGCGCCACCATCTGGGAGCCACACAGCCAGAGCCGGAAGGGATCGTAGTTCGAAGAGTCAACTCTTTGTCCCTTGGGGTAGACGCGGGTCAGGCCCTTTTGATTGTACTTCAAGAGATCGAGGGGCTTCTGCCTGACGATGCTGTCAGCCTTCGTCTCCACAAAGGAACGGATTTCTCGGAAGTCAGGATTTTCTGCGCACACAGAGAAAAAGGTCACCATTTCTTAATGCTTAGTGCAATGGCCGGGATGCTCAGGTTGTGAGAGGAAACCAGGACTGTCTCTCTCTGGCAAGACATTCGAGGGGGGGTGGTGATGACGCCATAACTGGTACCACTATGGACTCTTGCTCTCCCGGGCTCCCAGGGAGGGGACCTCACACATTCAAAGGGAGCCGAGTTTTCCTATAGCCCTTCAGTCTAGAATCATTGTAATGTACTTTTTGTTTAAAACTACCAAAAGTCTTAAACAAGAAAACACAACAGTGGTTTGGAAGGGGTTTTAGAAGGGGAAAGGTGGGCATGGTTTTTAGGTAGAAGATCTAAGTGAAAAGAGCAGATCTGACTTCTTCCTCAAGGATGCTATGAATGAATGAATGAACTAAGCATCTTGTTGAAGTGAGAATCAACTGCCGCTGCCAGCAGGAAGGGACGGGACAGGAGGAGGTGTCCGCATGGGTAAGGAAACGTAAGAGTGGGAGGAGGCAAAGGGACAGCCAAGCAGTGAAAGTGCTGAAGCCCAGTCCTGAGCTTTGGCATCTGTCCCTGAACGTAGGGTGGCTGCAGACCTGCCTCCCGGTAAGAGTGAATGTTGGGGTTTAGTACTGTTCTCTGGGCTTCTGTACTAGAATCACAGATCCTTGAGATGAAAGATAAGGAGTTGCTCAACAGACCCAAAGAAAGGAGAAATAAAATATAAATGGCATCATCAAAGAACTTGCTACTTTGGAGAATTGGGTGGAAGATACATTTCTTAATGGACCCCATGGTAGGCTGAATAATGGCCCCTAAAATATCTAGGTCCTGATCCCTGGAACCTACGAAAATGTTACCTTGCATGGCAAAAGGGATTTCATAGATGTTATTAAGTAGCTGGAAATGGGGAGATGATCCTGGATTATCCAGGTGGGCTGAACACAATCACAAAGTCCTTCTATTTCAATTATAGGGAGGTAGAAGATGAGGCGGCCCTGTGACCACAGAGGCAGAGATCAGCGTGATGTGGCCACAGCCAAGGAATGCTGGCAGCCACCAGGGACTGGAAGAAGCAAAACACATGATTCCCCCTGGAGGGAGTGCAGCCATGCTGACACCTTGATTTTGGCCCGGTGATGCTGATTCTAGACTTCTGGTCTCCAGCCACTAAGTTTGTGGTCATTTGTTACGGCAGCAGAATAAAACTCCTCCACCTTTACTACGTGGGTTTAGGTCTCTTCCACCAGCATCCTCACCCCGAGGACAAACTCAAGGTGAGGCGTCTGCCTCATGCAGCTACGGGCAAGCAGGAAAATGCGCTCACTCCTGCCCTCCCTGACAATGTCAGGCTCAGAGGGAAATAATTTCCACTGCAGTTGGGGGGCAGAGTCATGGGGAAGGTATTACCTAAGTTATCCTTGGTTTTGCTGGTTGGTTTGCAGTAGACCACCAGGTCCGAAAGCTCGATGGCGATCGATTGGTTCTTCTCCCAGTACTTCATGTTGTTTTCCTGTTTGGGGTAGCCCAGCTTTAGTTCCGGCCTTCCAGAAATCCCACGCTCACCCGGCAATTTCCTCCTCCAACCCCGCTTCGCCCCGATGCGCGCTCAGAGCTTTAGGAGAGTCGAATGTTTCCCTTTCCTGAAGACCACCCCCCCATCCTCCTCCCTCTTACCGTTTCCAGCCAGGTTTGGTGTCTAGCTCAGTCCTGGCCGGCTGCAGATCTCACAAATAGATGGGGCTCAGGATGGCATGGCATGGGGAGGGGCTATTCCCTGTCACCTGTCCTCTCCCCGTAACCCTCCCCTAAAGCCACACTGTTATGGTTCATCGAATTCTAGTTCTCCAAAGGCTCGTGGGCTGTGACCACAGCATCCTTGTCCTAACTCTAGCCCCTCCGTGCCTGGAACTCGAAAGCCGCCTGCCTGCCTATCACAGCTCTGTCCCCAGGGCCCAGGCCACATGCCATTTCCCTTAAGAGGACCCACCATCAAATCTAACTCCATCCGAGCAAGGATGAGCTGCTCACTTCACCCCAAACCAGGCAACCCTCGGGGGCCTCCCCAAATCCTGCCTATCAGACAGCGGGGAGGCTTGAGAGGATATTGAGGTAACGACAGTCACTGTGCAGGGAGTGCTTAGCTTTGCATTGCACGCTGGGTGCTGGATGGATGTCATCTAAGTCAGTGCACATGTCCCGAGCGGCACAATTAACACAGGCTGAGTAGCTTACCTCACGCCATACAGCCAGCATCAGGACCAGAAGCTTAAGTGACTGGTCTGACCCAAAGCCCCTGCTCCCACCCCGCATCACAGCTCTGTGTCATCCCACCCCCCGGTCCTGGAGAAGATGTCACCGAAATACTAAAACGCCTCCTGCCTCTAACCCTACACTTCACACTCTGCAAAGTCTCCTAAAAAGGACAACTTTCCTCTGGAGGACTTGGAAGAGTGAGTCCAGGGGCCTCTGGTGACCAGAGACAGGCAAGATGTGAGGCCCTGGGGGGGAAGGGCAGACGAGGCCGCTGGCGGGTGCCCACTGCAAGTACCGGGGAGGAGAGAGACTCGCCAGCTGCAGCCAGGGGTCCGGGAAAGCGTTACAATCAGTCCTTGGGGAATGTGTGCACGGGAAACCTTACAGTTTCCTTCCAGCTCTGCAGCCATGAGAAAGAGCAGACCTCACATGACTCCACTATTGAAGACGTGGTGACACTTTCCCACGTCACCCTTGTACAACGATAATGCGATGATTAGATACTTAGGAGTGAAGTATTTGGAGGCGCAGGGAAGTCTGGTCGCTTTCCCAGGGCGGGCCCTGCAGGGATGCGAGTTCCAGTCTGTCTGATCCCAAACCCCCCCGTTCCCACGCCTTCTCCAGACGCTGCCAGCCCAAGGTGGGGGCCGCATGGAGGGGGACCCTGGACAGGCTGTTCCCTTCCAGAGGGGAAGCTCCTCCACAAGAAAAAAACGGGTCTCGCTGACTGCTGTGTTCCCAGGGCCCGTTCTAGATCCAGGGAGGCGAACTCGGCAAATGCTTACTGGGAGAAGGACCCAGGCCGCTTTGGACAATGTTTAGAAACAAAACGATCAAGATGAGGAAGGCAGCACTTCCTCGGTGAGACACAGGGCCAGACAGGCATCGTCGCTGCACACTCTGAGCCTTCTGAAGGCTCGAGCCAGACCCCCCTGTTCCCTTGCTCTCCCTAACAAGAGGTTTTCCTATCGTCTGAATCCACGTATCTCCTTCTCGAGTTCTGTGTGGCCCCGGGGCCTGCTCCTCCTGCTGCCTGGACCCACCCGAGACCTCGCAGAGCACCAGAGGCCGGAGACCGCCGGGCCCCAGCCCAGGCACGCAGGGTGCCTACCTTGGTGTCGATCTTCCAGGTGATCTCCCGGATGCTCTGAAACCACTCAAACAGCTCCTCTACCCTGTCTGTGGCAAACTCCACCGGAGGGTCGCCCTGCTTCTTGGGCTCCAGGATGAAGACGAACGGCTTCTGGTTTTTCCCGTGTGGAGCTTTCACTTTGGGAGAGAAGAAGAGGAAGCCCCGATTGTCCCATTAGAAGGCCAGGAAGAACGGACTCCCCGCCGCCTGAGCCGTTCCTCTCGTGCACCAAACCGAGCTGCCGCTGCCGTGATCGTGGTCAGGCGGCATCGGGACCCTCCACACGTGACTGCCTGAGCTGTGCAGAAGGCTGAGCAGGGTCCTCCAGATAGATATGTCAACCGCCCAGAACCCGTGAACTTGAACTTATTTAGAACGAGGGTCTTGGCATATGCACTTAGGTTAAGCATCTTAACCTAAGATGAGATCATCCTGGTTTTAGGATAAACCCTAAACCCAACAAGGGGTATCCTTGCAAGAGGAAGGGGAGAGAGATCCGAGACAACCACGGGGGACGCAGGCACGTGAGGATGGAGGGAGAGGCTGGAATGACGCAGCCACGAGCCAGAGAACAAACACCAAGCACTGCCAGGTGTCACCAGAGAGTCATGGAATAGATTCTCTATACGTAGAAAAAGTATTTTACAGAGAAGAAAATTGAGGTTATTAGGGGGGAAATTATCTGCCAAATAATGTTAGTAGCTAACATTTCTGAGCTCTTAGATGCCAGGCAAGATCTGTAAGTAGATGACGTGCATTGTGTCTACTTAATCCTTATCACAACCTCATGGGGGTACAGTTCCCATTACGCCCATTTTGCAGGAGGGACAGCAGGCTCGTCGAGGGAAAGTAACAGGTGGAAGGTCACACAGTAGTGGCAACAGTGACACTCGGACCCGACTCCGAGCTCCCTACTTATAACCGCCGAGCTGTGTGCCTCTGCTCTGCAGACACGGGCAGGGAGACGCTACAAAAACCTCAGAAGTGAAGGCAGGAGGCCCGCATCCCCCCAGGCCCGGCCCATCTGTTAACTCACCACGGGACCCCAGCGGGTGCCGTGGTCCCTTAGGAGCTTGGTTTTCTCATCTGTTAACTGGAGCGAAGAATCCCTCTCCTACCTATCGTACTGGATAGTGGTAAGGGGGGGAAGCATTATAATGTAGAAAGCAGAGCACTGGCAGGAAGCTCCCAGAACTGTTGTCATCTGAGGCCTAGGGGACCATGCACAGGCCTCCCCAGGGAGAGTCTGGGAGTGGCGAGCCCGGGCTGGTGAGTCAGGGCTGCAGGGAACAGCAAGGCCTGCTGCAGACACGGGCTGCCCAGGGGAGCGTGCTGATACTAACACAGACACAACGTCGCACTCACTGATCAGTCGGACCCGAATACTTGGGGCCGGCATCAAAGCCAAAGGCTAGACGGGACCAGTGTCAGCCGCCTCCCTGCTCGGGGCGGGTCTAGGTCAGGCGGCGGGGGCTCGGGGTAGGAATCGGGCTGAGATGACGTGTGCACGTACCGACGTTATAGGTATTGAGGTCCAGTATTCCTCTGCAAAGAGACCCTAAGGGATTGTCTTCAATAATCTGTGAAGAAACAAGACATAACTCACGCTAGTTGTACCGGGCATAATAAAAACACGAGCAGTTTCCAAATCGCGCCGTTTAGCAGAGACACTGCCTGTGGAACTGTTTAAAATGCGTTTTCATTACAGGCCGCATCCACGGGGAGAGCGCTAAATAATGAAGCATGGGGCTGATAGGGACCTGGCGGTGAGCGGGTGCCAGAAGGTTCGGCGTCTCATTTTGCAATCCATAAAAACATGCCTAGTGAATCCCAGAACAGGTTTCAAGATGCTTCCTCGGGTCTGGTTTTGCAATACATCCTAGACCCTTTATCTGACATTATGATGAAATGGGACTATTTGGCATACTGAAGCCCAGCTCAAGAACCTTCTGTGGCTCCCTATGACCCATGAAAGCAACATCCGTGACTCTGCGATCTGGCCTTCCGAGCCCCAGTGAGCCTTCCCAGTTGCATGTCCCCTGCCACATTTGAACCATCCCAGGGTCCGGCTGAGATGGAAACTATCTTAGTGTCAGGAGAGCTGGCAGAACCACGTATCCACCGACGCCCTGTGCCACCCCGACGCCTTCCCTGCCAGGCTCACGCTGACTGTGCAGCAAGAGCAATGCCACACACACCACGAGGGGGTCACGTCCCTGCCTCAGCCCAAGCACACGGAACACAACCACATTCCCACCACACCTTTGCTGACTGTACCTCCTATCTGCAATTCCACTCTGCCAGTCTCTCGGTGTTGAATTTTAACTTGACTTTTAAGGCTCAAATGCCCGCCCCCTTCTTCCAGGAAGCCTTCCCAGCTTACCCTATCTCCCTTAGAAAATAAATGCCTTGGGCTGTCACGGGACCTTAAAGGCCTCATTACAAAGATGTCGTCCTTGGTGTGGTGCTGTCACGCTAAAAGTGGCTGCTCCCTGAGCCTTACGGGCAAGAAGCAGCTGGGGAACAAAAACCAGTTTTGCAAAGTCACCACGAAGGCCTCGTCTCACTTCCCAGTCAGGCCACTTGCTTGCTCACCCCGAGCACGTGCAGAGCGTCTGGCTGTCCAAAATAAATGTGTTTCATTTGCAAGCTGCTTTAAGCAGAGGACAAATTCCCCATTTGGCCACTTCCACTCCAGTGGGAATTCTCCTGCATATTCTAAGCCTTCCAGCCCAGCACAACCTGATTAAAACATGACTGGCTCGTCACAGCGACTTTCAGCCACAGCAGCTCGGGGACAGTCGCAATCTCTGTATCACTCTGTCTTCCCTGTCCTGGAGCTCCATGGAGACCGCGGGCAGCACAGGTCAAAATTCGCCCACGGAGGCGGCTCAGGGGGGTCCCTGAGAAACAGGATGGGCAGATCCCTCCTTACGGTGAGTGACGGACGGTGGACACGCACCTGCTTTTCCAGCTCCTCCACGTCAGCGGTGGAAATGTCCTCGACGTAATTGGACGGGAAGTACTGCTGGATCCTGGTCCCGTAATCTCCTTTCCACCTGCAGGAAAACAGAAGGCATCGAGGCCCCTCCCTGGTGGCACTAATAACCCGCCACGTTCAAAAGAGCCCCAGCCGCCAGCCGGATCCCCACGGGGGAGAGGCAGCAAAGGGCCAAGTGACCAGGGGAGGGGTCACTGTCCGTGACAATGAAGCATCTCAAAGGGAGCTTCTGCTTTTTTTTTTTTTTTTAATCACCAGTGAGTCACTGGGGGCTCACTTTCTTCCTCTTAACATGATCCTAATGCTTGGACAAAGATGCCAAAAGTCAAAAATTTCAATACTTCAAGCAGAAGTCAGAGGCCATACGAGGCAAAAGCTCAACCCCATTTCAGGCTACGAATTTAGGGATGAAGAAGGTTCTGGAGCCAGAAAGCCTGGAATCAAATTCCAGCTCCACCAGCAGCTACGTGGACATCCTGTGCCCCCCACTCTCCATCCGTAAGATGGGGATAACACCAGCGCGCCGTTCCAATGAGTCTATTGGAGCCACCTAAACTAGCCTATGCCAAGAGCATAGATCCGTGCCTACCCAGCACACAATAAGTGCTCATGTTATTACTCAGCTAAAATACCGCGCTCCCGTACTTTATAACAGCACTAATAACAAGGGACATAATTGATCCATGAATGTGCCTTGCTCCCCACACTGCGAGAACCTCCAAGCTTCTCCTCCCACCCCAAGTCCTTCCTGGAGTGCAGTGCAGGCCGCCTCCTTCCAGCCTGGACATCTTGTGGGCCACTTTCTGCAGCCAGGGGCTCTCCAAATGCACCTCCGACCATGCCGTAGGACGGCTCCCTGGGGCCTTCAGAATCCAGCCCAGACCCTTTAGCCTGGCAAGCAGAGCCCGGTACGGCCGACCCCAGGACTCTCCGTCACCCAAAATTGACATTCATTCCAGACAACCCACCATCCCCATCACTCCCCTGCCGAGCTGCCCGGCTCCCACGCCTTGGTCCCTGCCCTTTATACCCACCTTCCTCCTAACCAGGTAGGACTTGGCTCGGGCACTTCCTCTCCCAGGTGTCTTCCCTGACTGCCACCTAGGCTGAGCACCCTTCTCTGTGTTCCCCGGCATCCTGTCCCCACAGCCATCTGAGCGTTCACACCTTACGTTTTAATTTATAATTACACACCTGTCTCACCCCTGGTACGAGACTTTTTTTGACCTTAATCAAATCTGTACTCCATGCTGGTGGGAAGCGCCTAAATATTTTGGCCTGAACGAGCAGGACTGACCTTTCCATCCACCTGGCGGAAACACGGGGCTGCTGGCTGGAAGCCCTTGCACGCCCTCCTTACCGCCGTCGCTCCACACCCGCCTCGGGCGAGGCAGGCTGTGTTTAGGGTGACTCTATGTCCCATCTGCCCGGGACTGGGCACTTTACACCTGTTGCCCGGGTGTAATTATTAATAATAGCATTCCTTTCCCTCTCAAAAACATCTTGGTTTGGACAAAAATTATTCACTCCCCCCACCTATAGGGGAACCAGTTTGGGAGGATGCAAAAAAAGGTGGTCTGACCGCAGGCAGCCCCCTGGGCGGTGGTGCTGTCATCAGAAAGAGAACAAGGAATGGGCGGTTTTCCCACAGTCCCTCGCCAGAGGAACTTCTTAATTCATCTGAGAACAAAAGCCGTGGACATTTGGGTCACTCCGCATCAGAGGCAGGAGGCTGTCTCACACATAATGGAAAACTGTGAATTGGAGCAAGTGTCTAGGCTCCACTCACCCAGCGAGGACCAGGACTGTGACAGAGCAGGGTGCAGGAGCACACTGAGGAAATGCCAGGGGCCTGGGACACACCTGAACTCCGGATGTGCCACTTAGAAGGGAGGGACCTTGGCAAAGCCAGACTGCTGAATCGGGGAGGAGCAGATAGACGACGGCAAACTGGGCCTGGGAGCCTCCAAGAAGGAGCCCCAGGGCTGCAATGGGGACAGATGATGTCAGCGGGGGGCCCAACTGTGTGGCTCCAAGCCCTGCTCCAGCTTCAGCAGATAACTCTGCTGTTGTCCTTCCCCCCCACCCCTTCACTACACTGTAGCTCTCAGATCTTATGCTGTTATTGATTTTTGATTCTAGGGATCCAGTAAGAATTGGCTTCAAATGAGGTTCTCGTTTTTAAAGAAAAAGTTTGGAAATCCCTGAATTGGGGCCCCTTGCACAAGAACAGGGAGAGACCTGGAAGACAAGTGAGGTTAAGAATGTGGGCTCTGCAGTCAGAAGGGTTCAAATCTCAGCCTGCTGTGTGACCTTGGATGAGTTACTGCATGTCTCTGTGCTACAGTTTCCTCATCTGCAAAAGGCAGGCAACGACAGAACCAGCCTTATGTGGTCATCGTGTAGATCAAATGAGTTATTTCCAATGAAGTGCTTAAAACAGGGCTTGACACATATAAGCATTCCATACACCCTACGCACTACTATTCAGATTTTTTAAGTCAGGTCCAGCTATGTTGTGGGAGGAAGAAATGCCAATCCTGTGAGGTGCTTGAATCTCTGCCAGTGTGCATGGTTATGAGCAAGTTCTTATTGCTCTCAGGTAGAAGTCACCCCGCAAAACCACTTGCCCAGGAACCTACCAATGAGCAGTGAATTTTTCTTCCAAGATAAAAAAGGGAAGAGGTATGAAAACCCCAGCACGCTTGAGTAATGCACTCTCTTCAATTTAGGATGGGACCATTGCACAGAGCACAGGACTAAGCAATAGCGTAAGAATTTGAATTGAAAATAACACACAAGCTTGTGAAATGGGCAGAGCCTGCGCTATCTAGTAGCTATGTGACCTTGGAAAGCCTCATTTACCCCATCTGTAAAGTGGGGAAAATCATACCCATAACCACAGGGCTATGGTGGAGATTTAGTTAGACAATGCATGGAGACAATTACAGAGTGCTCAGCACAGAGTAAGACCTCAATAAATGGTAGCTGCTATCGTAATTACAATAGTAGAGAATATATGATGACATAAAAGAGACATGATGTAATGATAACTGTTAACATTGTAGTTTATCCACTTTCCCAAATGGTGCATGCACCAAGCCACCTTCCCAAGGACTTGGGCACAATAGCTCAGAGCCAGCCCAGAGTGGCAGACAAAGGGAATCAGAGCTCAGCCAGCACCTGAGTCTCGTCGCCAAGAGGGGACAGGTCAAGTTCGCCTGCCACACACAGCCCAGCCCCCACTCAGCCTTACCAGCCCCCGGGCATCTTGGAGACATTGTGGATGAGGGCGCCACGGCAGAAGCTCAGCTCGTCGCTTTGCTTGGCTTTGTAATCATACAGGGCTTTCACGGTTCTCTGAGGCTTTCAGGGGAAAACAAGAAGGAAAAGGTCAAGCTGGGCGACAGGAGGAGGAGGAGGAGGAGGAGGAGGAGGAGGAGGAGGAGGAAGAGGAGGCATCTGCACGCCCTGGCACCATTTGGTTCTTCCCAGGAGGGAGCCGCGGGCTTCAGTCCATGGTTATAGCACCATCTGCTGGCAAGGGACTGGCATTGCGAAGGAACCAAAGTCCCTAAAAGTCACATAAGAGTGATCTAATATTGCTCAATTTCCTCAACGAAGAAAGGCTATGCCTTTTAGATGAAGCTGCGACCAGCACCACAGTGACTGTGCTCAACAACGGCCCAAGAAGTTCAAGGGCAACATCATTTCCTGGCCATCCTGAGCCCTCACTACTATTTTCACATAAGCCAGGGGTCCCCTAACTAGATTCCGGCAGGACACCGACACTTTGCCGGAGAAACGAGGCGCTTCTCTGTGAAATGCATCTCAAGGAAGTCTCTGTTGGCAGAAACAAGTAAGATAAAATTTACTTGGAACAAAATTTTCCTTCAACGAATTTGCTTTAATGCCTTCTGCTCGCAAGCGTAAATCCGTGACAAAACGAACACCCACACAGCAAGCAAATATTAGTGGGAGAACCTCTGAAATTGTCAAACCTGTTTACATCCGCGGCTTCCCTCTCCTCCCACCCACAGGAAACAGGAGCGGGAATTTTACAAGGAATCCAGTGGAACTGTCTCTCAGAGCACGCGCTGTGGAGTCAGACAGGTTCCAATCACTGCTCTGCCCCTTAGTGGTTTTGGAAGTTCGAGGCTCTCCGATCCTCATGTGCCCATCTGTGCGATGGGAATTCAACGTCTATATGTATTTCACAGGGCTGTTGAGAACTACTAAATGAGATGATGCACGTAATGATAAAACTGATGACAGCCTGCGTTTCTTAAGGGCTCGCTATAGTCAAAGCATCGTTCTAAGCCTTAGAGTAACTCCGTTAATCCTTACAACAACCCTAACAGGTAGGTAGTCATAAGATTATGCCCATTTTACAGATGAGGAAACTGAGGCACAGAGAAATGAAGTATTAATACCTTGCCCAGGATCAACCAGCTGGTAAGTGGCTAAGTCCAGACCTGGATCAATTCATGTGCGTTATTGCCCTAGTTCCTAATGTTCCACTGGAAGCAACATGGGTTCTAGAAGCTCTGCCCTGGGGATCTCCAATTGGAGGCCGACAGAGCCACCGCCCTTCTCTCCCCAACCCCTCAGATGGAGAAGGCTCTGAGAGGCCTGTGTATTCTGCTTCCAGGGTGGATAGAAAGACAGGAGCCAGGCTCCAAGGCCACAGGAGGGTACACCAGTGGCGGGATGGGTACCATACAATGACTTTGACGAGGAGGAAGCTTCCAGCCTGGCAGATGGCAGGAGAGGGCCTCACAACAGGACCCTCATGAACTAAGGAGAAACGAGCCATCCACCAGATGACCAAGTGGGCGTGTGGCGAAGCCGAGTGCTCACAGCCAGACTGCCTGGGTCCGTTTCCAGCTCCACACCTTCCTAGCTGCATGACCTCGGCAATTATTCAGCCTCTACATACCTCAGTTTCCTCATCTGTAAAATGGGCACAAAAGCAGTACCTACCTCACAGGGCTACTCTGAGGACTAATGAGTGAACCACTACCAAGAGCTTGGAACAACACCTGGGGCGTGTGTTACCTACCACTGTCCATCTGGTCATCCCAGCTCCAAGGACTTACCCGAAGGAAATATACAAAAGAGACCCTGCGTCTCGTGCGTGGAGAAGTTCACTGTCGTGTTAACTCGAGAGGCAAAGGCTGGACACACCCCACATGGCCACTGATGGGGAAATGGCTAAGCTGGCAGGATCGCCCGGCACTTTTCTAAGTTAAAATTCTTACTCTGTGTATTTCATCTAAATCACTCAGCCTATCAGGTTTGACAACAACGGTCACTGAGAAGATCAGCGATGGGGAAACCAACGTGTGACCAGCAGCAAGTGAATAAAGAACAATACAAATGGCAGGGGCAGGTGGCGGTGACTGGAAAATGCGTCCAGGTGGGCAGAGACCAGGAGGGACGAACACCCGAAAATGCAGGGAGCTGCAGCTCATGCGTGGTGAGACCAGGGCTGATTCTCTCTCTTTCTTCCAATGTGTTTAACTACTACATCATTTTTCAGTCATAACAGTAATAATTCCACTCTGAGGCGCTCATCACACACTGGCGGCTTGAGGTCAAACTCGGCGTACGATCATGCTTTACTCAGCTCACTCAGGGTAGGAAGATTTTTCTCTACAACTTGGTTCAGCTGCCACAATTTAAAACTTGGGAGTTTTCACACAAAACATCCAGATGTCTGGCCTGGCTTGAGAAATCGGAAGACCTGGCCTGTCCTCCCGAGAGGTGACAATCGGGTGCTATGAGGAGTGGCTGCCCTGGAGGTGGGGGTCTGTGTTCCCCAGCTTTCCAAAATCTCCGTCACCCCTGCCATCTGGCTGCCGGGGAGCCAAATGCCAGCTGCCATTTGTCACCAAACCTGCACTCCTTTGTCAGATCTAGTGGAATGTTTCTCATGCCCGGGCCAGCTCTGCTCGCTCACGTGATCTGCCTAATCTTCATGGACGTTTGAGCTTGCCGCCTGTGTTTTACGGAACTATGTTTCAAAGGGCAAAGCGAGAAAAACCCAAGCCCAACAAAATAAACTCCAAGTATACCATCCCAGCAAGGAGAAAAAGATCCACTCTGCTGAAGTTACTTGAGAGGCCCCAGTTAAATCTGCAAAACCTACCCACAAGGAAAAGGGTGACCATTCTCATCGCCAGAATGTTCTTCGCTTCTAACAAAAGTCTTTGCCGCCAGCTGAGACCCCTTCGCACATTTTGCACACGGCTCAGTTTGCCCACAATTTTTCAAGACTTCACTTTGAAAGAGATCTGCATCGGCCAAGGATTATAAATTTAAAAAAAGAAAAAGGAATGGATTTCAACAGAGCCCACGAGCAGGGGCCCTTCCTAGGGGAGGGTTGCACGTTCATTGTGCGCCAGATGGTCCCCCAAACAGAAAACGCACCGTCGTTCTTCCTCCACCAGCTCCAGCTAAATTGGAGATGAAACCGGAGCGAGGAGGAGCCGGGGGCTAAGAGTAAAATCCATCCCTACCTGCGTGAAATTACACAACGGCATCGGGGTGGGAAGAGGAGATAGCGTTAGCATGGCAAGGAGGTCAGCGAACCAAATGGAATTTATAAACACCGCGGGCTCAGTCAGCGAGCTGAAAACATTTGAAAGACTTTTAATTAGAAGCCATTTGGCCCAAAGGTGGTTCATCAAACCTCAGAATTTTAGCAAGGCACAGCCGCATGCGGATGGAATTCCATTAACCTTTTCCCTGAAACTAGACTTCGTGTTGTCAATCATCATTTCTTCTCTTTTTTTTTAAACCAGGTTTTCCAAAATATTCCCTTGCCTGGCTATCACTGCCATGGGACGAGGCAGGGGACGATGGAATGCACGTCAACCGAGTGACTAGGGGACGGCGGGAACGGGAGGACGGGCACCGTACCATGGAAGGGTTGATTTCACTCGGATCCACGTACATTCTGCTGACGTCATAGAGGGAGTTTATATCTCTTTCCTGGAAGAAAAAAAAACACAGAAAAATAAATAGAACAAGCCCTCCTCCTGGAAGAGCCCTTACAGATAAAAAGGATGCAGGCTTCCTTGTGGTTGCCTATCCTTTGGAAGAAGAGTTGCAACCTCACAGAATTTTCCTGTGGCTTGTGAGTAGAGATGGTAAGAAGCTATAAAGAAGTTCCCCCAAACTTGGAAACCACCCCGAAATCAGAGAAGGCCCTATCCTGGCCTGCTGTGTGCCAGGCACTGTGTTCTTTTGGAAAAACACAGTCCTAAGATCCAACGGTGTGCGGGAGTAAGCTCACAGCTTGCAGAGGCCCTCTGCGTATGTCTCCTCCTGACTCCACCCCACGATCCACGACAGCCCATTGGTAGCTTGAAATTGACCACCGTGGAAGTGTTTACACCACGGAAAGTGGCAAATGCTACAAACCAGGGACTTTCGCCCAGAGAGCTGTTTAAACATTTACCAGCAGCATAAGGCTGCCAAGACCCATCCCCCCGCCCCTCTGCTCCCCTCTCCCTCAGCTGTCTTTCTGTACCTTGTGTCACCTCCAGGGGGGCACTGCCCTACCTAGGGCCCCTCTTCCTACACATCTCCCCTAGGGCTGAGTCACTCCTGTCTTCCGGTTTTAGCTCACATGTTCACCCCCTTAAGGCGGTACCCACCCTTTCACCCCATCCTGTATCATTTGCTTCCTTGTATTTCACGAGACCTGAAAACATCTTATTTACGTAACTGTACGTTCCCTATATCGCCTCTCCAGAACCCAGATTGCCCAAGGGCAGACTTTGTTCACAGTACTCCCAGCATCCAGAATGGTTCCTGGCACACACTAGGGACACAATAAATCTCCTTTCAGTAAACTAACGCATCTGTGGGACAGGAATTGAGACATGGTAATCACAAAAGGTCTCCTGCACCCAGAATCCTCCAGTGGCTCAGACAAAAAGCCAGTGCTTTACGATGGCCTCTCAGGCCCCACGTGATGCAGCCCCTGGTGACACCGTTTGTATTTCGTTCCACCCCACACGGCTCACTCCATTCTGGCCACACTGGCTCCCTCTCTGTGTCTCCAGGCAGTTTCCCAGCTCGGGGCCTTTGGCCCTTCTTCCTCCTGGCAGCTGCCTGTCTCCCTCCTTCTCTGTGAGATCCCCCTGCACACTCTGAACCTCTCCCCCATCATTCTGCATCTAGTTTGTCTCCTTAGCACTCCTCACCATCAGACGAGAGCCACGTGTATCATTTTTATCTCATCTGTCATCTGTCCCCGGCACTAGACTGTCAGCAGCACCAGGGCAGGGGCTTTGCCCGTTGTGTTAAACTTTGTATCCTAGAGACCGGGAGCAGATCCAACACACGACGAGTACTCGAAAAAGGTTTGAATGATCAAAGAGATGGACTATAACCTTGGACAAGATATCTCCCCAAGTCACCAGGGAGTCAAGCACCTACCATGTTGTAGCGCTCCAGGAGTTCGGGGGTCACGGGGTAGCGCAGCCTCATCTTTCGGTAGAGGGCGTGCTTCTCGTAGTAATTGACGAGCTCCACGAGGCTCTCAAAGTAAGCGGAGGTGCCCAGCACAAAGTGCCGGCCGTCCCGGTTGATGCGGCAGTGCTTCACCTTGCCTCGAGCCCTGGGGGGGAAACCACAGGGTTGACGTGCGGAAGTCCTGGCAGCCAGGCAATGGCTCCGCTGATGAGAAACAACCTAGTTATCCACGCTTAGGGGAGTGAGTAATAAACAGGGTACAGCCCTCCTGTGGCATACAAGACAGTTAAAAATAATGTGGGTCTTTTCAAAACAGATCTAGAAGAATCTGTGTGTCAGAAGAAATATTGCTGACTCAGCAGCTAACCCCCCCTTACCCTTCTCCCCAACTATAGAACTTGACTTTGGGAGCATCCTAGAGGCCTAGATCCACTTTTGGCCTACCACCTACTTTTGTAAATAAAGTCTTATGAGACACAACTATTCATTTGTTTATACACTGTCTGTGGCTGTTTTTGCACTACAACAGCAGAGTTGCAGAGTTGCAACAGAGACCATATGGCCTGCAAAGCCTAAAATGTTGACTCTGTGGTCCTTTATAAAAAAAAGTGTTTGCCAATCCCTCTCCAGAACTCTGGACTCCAACCCCAAATTCTTAAATATTGTCTTCAGTGGCTCAATTAGTGCAACAATGACTTTTCTTTCTTAAAAAAAAAAAAATGAGTCTTTCATTTCTTCATCCATTTGAAACAAGAGGAAGAAAAAGTCCAAAACAGAACATACTCCTCAGTCTTAATAGCTTTTATCAGCAAGAAAAGAAACATTTGGAAAATTATATTTTGATCCTAACTTTATAGTCAGGAGGGTCTTCTAAAAAAAAAGAAATGTCTACCCCCAAATAGCCAAAGCAATCTTGAGCAGAAAAAGCAAAGCTGGAAGCCTCACACTACCTTATTGCAAACTATACTATAAAGCTATAGTAATCAAAACAGCATGGCACTGGCATAAAAACAGACATATAGACCAATGGAACAGAGTAGAGAACCCAGAAATAAATCCATGCATTTATAGTCAACTGATTTTCAGTCTAGGTGTCAAGAACACACCATGGGGAAATGACAAGTCTCTTCAATAAATATTGTTGAGAAAACTAGACAAATGATATTCAGAAGAATTTCAAAAGAAATTCTGATAAAAAAAAAATTCTAAAGAATGAAATTAGACCCTCACACCTCACGCCATATGCAAAAAATAAACTCAAAATGGATTAAAGACTTAAACATAAGACCTGGATCTGTAAAACTACTAGAAGAAAACAGGGGATAGGCTCCATGACATTGATCTGGGTGATGATTTTTCAGATATGACCCCACAAGCACAAGCAACAAAAGCAAAAACAGGCAAACAAGATTGCATTAAACTAAAAAGTTTCTGCACAGCCTAGGAAATAATCAACAGAGTAAAGAGACAACCTACTGAATAGGAAAAAAATATTTTCAAACTGAACATTTGATAGGGGGTTAATTTCCCAAATGTATAAGGAACTCAAACAACTCAATAAGAAAATAAATAACCCAATTTAAAAATGGTCAAAGGATCTGAACAGACATTTCTCAAAAGAAGATAGATAAATGGCCAACAGGTATATAAAAAAATGTTCCACATCACTAATCATCAAAGAAATGCAAATTAAAACCACGGTGAGATATCACCTCATACCTAGTAGAATGTTTATTACCAAAAACATAGAAAGATAACTGCCAAAGAGGATGTGGGGGAAAAAGGGAATCCTTGCACACTGTTGGTGGGAATGTAAATTAGTACAGCTATTATGAAAAATATATAGAGGTTCCTCAAAAAATTAAAAATAGAACCACCATATGATCCAGCAATCCCAGTACTGAGTGCACATCCAAAGAAAATGAAATCAGTATTTCAAAGGCACATCTGCACTCTCGCGTTCCCTGAAGTGCTATTCACAATAGCCAAGATGTGCAATCAACCTAAATGTCCATCCATGGATGAATGATAAAGAAATTGTGCTCTATATACACAATGGAATACTATTTTGCCTTAAAAAAGAAGGAAATCTTATCATTTGCAACAATATGAATGAGCCTGGAGGACATTATGCTAAGTGAAATAAGCCAGGCATAGAAAGATAATTATACTACATCTCAGTTATATGTATAATCTAAAAAGAGTTTAACTCACAGAAGCAGAGAGTAGAATGGTGGTGACCAGGATCTGAGAGGGTCAGGAGTGTTAGAGAGATGTTAGTTACAGGGTACAAAATTTCAGTTAGGAGGAATAAGTTCAAGAGATCTATTGTACAACACGGTGACTGTAGTTAATAACAATGTATTGTATTTTTTTTTATTTTTTTTTTAAATACAGAGTCTCACTCTGTTGCCCAGGTTAGAGTGCCGTGGCATCAGGCTAGCTCACAGCAACCTCAAACTCTCGGGCTCAAGCAATCCTTTTGCCTCAGCCTCCAGAAGGCATGCGCCACCATGCGTGGCTAATTTTTTCTGTATATTTTTAGTTGTCCGGCTAATTTCTTTCTATTTTTAGTAGAGATGGGGTCTCACTCTTGCACAGGCTGGTCTCGAACTCCTGACCTTGAGCAATCCTCCTGCCTCGACCTCCCAGAGTGCTAGGATTACAGGCATGAGCCACCACGCCTGGCCTGTATTGTATTCTTGAAAACTGCTAAAAGAGATTTTAAGTGTTCTCACCACAAAAAAATAAGTATGTGAGATAATGCATACATTACCTCAATTTAGCCATTCTATGGTATATACATATTTCAAAACATCATGTTGTACATCAGTGTATACAAAATTTATTTGTCAATTCAATAGATTAGGAAAATATCTAGGGGCATAGTTTCTGTGGGTCTACTACTCATCTTTCAAAAATTCTGCAATTTAGATATACATTTTTTATTATTTTAAAAAATATATTCTGTTAAGCCATTTCTTCCAAAAGTCCTATGAAAACAAATGCTAGAAGACTTCTGTTTCGGCAGTTTATTTGCAGTGATATTTTGTTAAATATTTATTCCTTTTAAAAAAGAGAGGAAAGAAAAGAAACTGCTGAGTAGAAAAATAAGATGCAGAATGATCCCATTTGTAAGTTTTTAAAATGGAACAAAATATCCACACATAAAATGGCACTATCCATTTTCCATAGGTTCGCATATCTATAAATACGTTTTTTTAAAATGTCTAGATGGAGACACCCACCAGAAATCTGTGCTTTCTCCCAGGACATCTCTACCGACCGGAGAAGGACGACAGGGACTTTAGCGTTCACTGTCATGTCTTAATTTTGTATAAAGAGAATATATTCCTGTAATATTTATGTAATTACAAATTAATTTTGCAACTTTGTACAAGAGCTCCTCAGGGCAGGAGGGGTCTGGGGTGCTGAGATTAAGAGCCTGGATCAGTTCTGGCTCCATCCTCTGGGAACCCCTCTGAGCCTCAGTTTCCTCATCCCTAGCACCGGGATCTGCAAACCCTGTCTCATGGTGAGTGTTAGGATTGTCACCTGTTAGGTCACTCAGGGTGGGCCCTGAGCGTTGTGTTTGCCACCCCGAAAAATACCGATCAGAAGAGGAGATGGGAACGGGGCTGGAATTCGAGTTGCATTTTTCCAACCTCCTGGAGTACGATGCTACAAGTCAATGGATGCCACAGCCTAAGGCCTCAGCTTCACCCAGAAGCCCCTCGTCCCACTGAGGGACGCCTCCTTCCCACCACACCCAGACAACCTCATCTCTTCATCTCGTGGATCTGAAAGTGAATGATCCTCCTCTCCTGTGGAAATCTACCCGGAAGTTCAGTATACACCCCCCGGAGCCTAGGACAGTGCCGGGCAGGGAGAGGAACTCTGTCAATA
>VBSM01000949.1:19390056-19404779 GCA_008086735.1 Cheirogaleus medius | reverse complement strand
AAAAAAAAAAAAAAAAAAAAAAAAAGACTTCCAGGATATTTTGGCCAGTTCGTCTGAAGACTTTACCTTCAACATTTACTCGTGACTTAATTCTTTACTTAATATTGCCATCTTTTATGTTTATATCTGGGATGTAAGAGCAGACATGTAAAAATAAGCTCAAATGGATTTACACGTTCAGTTACGGGATCAGAGAAACGGCGTTGGAGCTTGAAAAATAAGGTTTCCAGGGGAGCGATCCCGGATCGGAAAGCAGGAGGGAGTGAGGCCAAGTAAATGCATTATGGCATCCTGGCCTGGATCCTGAGCCAGAAAAAGGACCGGAGTGGACAAAGGCGTAACACTGGGATAAGGTCTGTAAGTTAGTTACTAGCATCGTGCCAATGTCGATTTCCTGATTACGATAATTACACTACGTTATGTAGGATGTTAACGTTAGGGGAAGCTGGGCAAGGGTATATGGGAGTTCTCTGTACTGTTTGTTTATGTAAATACATCTTATATCGAATATAAAATTATTTCCCAAAATACATTAAAAATGCAAAAGAAAAACAAAGTTTAAGCATGAAGATAAATTCCCTTGGCAAAAATTCACTCGGCTCAAAGTGGGAATGAGACACGTTCTCAGAGCTCTCCAGCAGAGCCAGTGGCCACAGCAGGTGGGAGGAGGGACCCCGGCCCACCTGGTCGATGGAATCCCACATGTACAGTTCGCCTTGTTGCTTGTGTTCATCCTTCTTGTCCTCCACGTTGACATCCACGTCACCTCGGGGGCCCAGCTTCTTATGCTGAGGGGGAAAAAATCCACACAGCCGGTCTCCCTTGAGATCCAAGTGTAGGTCTCCAGGCCGGCAAGCACTCGCCCACATCAGCCGGCCAGCGAGCATGCACCTGCATCCCACCCCAGGGTCTTTGCACAGCCTGTGGTCTCGGCTGGGCTTCCCTCTCTCCACACTCAGCTCTATCCCCAGAGGAGCTTTCCTCACCACTTGATCTAGAAACATCCCTCATCCCCTTCCTGTCCCTGCCACTCTCTAGCCCCAGGACTGCTTTATTTTTCTGTCTTCTCACCCCTACAGGTATCTATTTGTCTGTCTTCCTTGCTATTAATAGAATATAAGCCCCTGGAGAGCTGGAATTTTGTTTTGCTCCCTGTTGAGTCCCCTGTGCTAGGACAGCACTTAGCAGCTAGTAAGCGCTCAATAAGTATTTGGTGAAAAAACAGGCCCATGTGCCTGGCACTGTCCAGCACACAGGGAAAGGGGCCTCTACAGCCGGTGGAGCAGGAACAGGCCGGGAGGGGCAGCAGGAGCCCCCCTGGGGGTTGGACTAAGAAGATCTGGATGCAGACAGCACTGCCAATATTTCATTATCTGTGTGGCCCTGGGCAGGTAGCCGCACTTCCCTGAGCCTCACACCTCTCATCTGCAAGAGTAAGACAACAGCAACGTTCACCGTTCACCGGGGAGTGTGAAGTCCCACCCAGGCAAGCATTTGCAAACTGAGGGTTGCAATGACCTGGTGAAGGAGCTGATGATTAGGAGTCAGACCTGGATTTAAATCCAGGGCCTATCACCTTACTAGCTGTCTGACCTTGGCCGAGTGACAATCAGAGTCTCGGCAACCTCTCCTGTAAAATGAGGAGATGACAGCCCCTGTTGGATCCCATAAGCCAATTGCCATTAACGTGCAAACAGTGAAGCAGGACCTCAGTGTCTTGGGTGTATTTATTATTACACAGTCATTCATTCATTCATCATTTCCTTAGATGAATTCCTAGACATGGATTTGCTGCATCTACAGGTATGATTTCTAGTAAGCTTTGTTTTTGTTGATACATATTAGATGTACATATTTTGTACAGGAACAGGAACACAGGATTCAAAGGCAGACAGCCTTGGCCCCCAGTAATTTTGCTGGCAGGTACTAACTGCGTGACCTCAGCTGAGCCACTTAAGCTCTAAACCTCAGCGTTCACATCTGCAAAGTGGGTTGGCGCTGGGGACTGGGATTATCCATTTTGCAGAGTCGTGACAAGACTGAGTAAGAAAATATTTATGACCACGCCCAGCCCAGTGCATGGCTCACAGTGACCATCTGATGGTGTGACAAATGTCATTTCCTGAAACAGAAAGGACCCAGCCACCCAGGAGTATATCATGGGTGCTCGAAGAGGGGCCCTCAGTACTTTACACCCTAACAGGGGTCCTCAAACTTTTTAAACAGGGGGCCAGTTCACTGTCCCTCAGACCGTTGGAGGGCCGGACTATAGTTTAAAAAAATCTATGAACAAATTCCTATGCACATTGCACATATCTTATTTTGAAGTAAAAAAACCAAACGGGCAAAAACACCCACATATGGCCCGCGGGCCGTAGTTTGAGGATGCCTGCCCTAGAACAAGAGCTGGAGAATCCCTGGGAACATGCAGAG
This sequence comes from Cheirogaleus medius, assembly GCA_008086735.1. NCBI lineage: Eukaryota > Metazoa > Chordata > Mammalia > Primates > Cheirogaleidae > Cheirogaleus > Cheirogaleus medius. Next base: position 19,402,346 of record VBSM01000949.1, on the reverse strand, counting down.
AACAGCCCTGACCGAAACAGAGGGAAGCTATAGACAAGCTGGGAACAGAGAAGAGCAAATGCTTCTTCACTGTGCTGGAAGCTTCCATTGGCATCTCAGCAACAACGTCCCCAGCAGCTGAAGGTCTAAGGCAAACACTCGCAATGTGCCAACACTCTTACCCACGGGGCACCAACATCCCCTCCTCTGGCTGGGCTCAGCCGAAGCCCCTCACACTGTTTGGTGTTTCTCTGTTGATGGCTCTGTCTCCCCACCAGACCATGACCTCTTAGAACATAGGGACTGTGCCCAAGGCATCTAGGTGGCCCGGTGACAATTTAGAGAACATTCCACCTGTTGACACCACCACACCCTTGTGTATGCTATTCCCCCAACCTAGAAGGGCATCCCCTTTCTCTGCCTCATGCTACGGTCTGCATGTTTGTGCCCCTCGAAAATTTATGTTGAAACCCTAATCCCCAATGCGAGGGTATTAGAGGTGATTAGAGGCAGGGCCTTTAAGAGGTGATTAGGTCATGAAAGTGAAGCCCGCGTGAATGGGATTAGTGCCCTAATAAAAGAGGCCCCGGAGAGCTGCCTCGCCCCTTCCACCATGTGAGGACACAGCTAGAGGCTGGCAGTCTACAACCCAGAAGAGGGCCCCCTCCTGGCACCCTGATCTCAAATTTCCAGCCTCCAAAGCCGTGAGAAATTAATTTCTACTGTTTATGCGCCACCCAGCTTGTGGTATTTTGTTATAGCAGCTTGCACAGACTAAGACATCTAGTAAACACCTGTTCGTCCTTCCCTAAGAGCTTGCTGGTTGTCAACGAAACCCACCCTCACTGCCTCCGTGAATGGCTGCCCAGCTAGAGACTCCAGACGCCACCTTTCTTGCAGGCCGTGTGACTAAGTTCTCACGCACAGAACACAAGAAGAAGTGGCGTGTGCAGCGGACATCCACTTGCTTACCAGAAGCCATCTGTGCTGGGTGCCCTTGCATTTCGCTTCCTATGAGCTGGAACTTGGCTGTGTCCAAGACCTCGCCACACAAACAGGGACAAATGCCCTAGAGCAGACAGTCTTCCCCATGTCTGTGCCATGGGCCCCTCCGAAAGCTGGGGAGGACTACAGAGCCCTTTTTTACAATGTTAATAATGCATAACATTATAAGGGACACCAATCATGTGGAAATACAATTATTAAGATATTAAATAAAATATATTTGCAATATACTAATAGATGTTCTTCTGTATTAACATCTTAAGTAAGATCTAGAGGCGGATCTAATAACCTCCATAATTCCAGAGCAGTGTCACGCACAACATTATTCTGAAATATCTGCAACGACGACGAACACGGTATGAAAATACCCGTGACTTCTGCTGGCGACAAAGCCCCAAGTGGCTTGTTGCCAATGTTCATAATGGAAGGAAATGTGAAGTTTTACTTATAGGTTAATAAAAATAAAGATGTAATTCTGTTCCCCATTGAAGTTACATGACCCCCTGAATTCTAACCATAGATTCTTCGGGGTCATGAAATCCCAGTTGAAAACCCTGCCCTGGGAAACAGCACAGCAGGATGTGAGGATTGTGGGTCCCTGAACCCCCTATTGGCCAGAGCTCAAAACTTCTGGAAGATTCTTCCCCATACTGGGAAGAAATAGACTCTCATATGCTTTAAGCCACTGCATATCTGGTCTCTTTATCCTAATAACACAAATACCCAAATGTCACCCTGGCATCCCTGGGCACAGACACAACCACTCATCCCTCCCCTAGTGCATGGGGGACACCAGCCCCGTGTCCTCATCAGAGCACACAGCCTTTTTCAGCCGCTGCCCACCTCCCATGCTCGGCCGGGAGCTCCCGAGGGCAAGAACATCTCCAGCACCTTGCACGGGGCCGACTCAGGGGCGTGGTGACGGTTTGCCAAAGAACCTTGGGGACACGTGAGACAGGCGCAGCTCTAAGCACTTTGCACACGTTCCTTCATGCCATGCTCCTGGCAAGCTAGCCAGGCGGGCTCCAGTATTATCCCAGAGACTAGTGAGGACACAGGCCCCCCAAGAGGTTAAATGAGTTTCCCCAGGGTGCCAGGGTTGGTAAGGGGAGCAGAGGGACCCGGAGCCCGAGCGCTGAGCCACCGGGCTCCCTGGACGACAAAAGGCAGCGCCCGAGGCGACCCACCTTGATGATGATCTTCTCGCGCAGCTGGCTGGGCGAGGGCAGCTGGTCGGCACTGACCTCCGTGGGCTTCGTCAGCAGCAGGTCGCCGAACACCTCCTTGAAGGTCTTGGCCATGTGACGCTGCTGCTCCACGCTGCAGTGCTCCTCGATGGACAGGATCACCGGGAAGCTGCGGGCGGCAGAGGCCAGGCGGCTCGGCAAGCGGAGCAGCCCCGGTGGGGCGGGGGGACCCCAGGCACTGCCCAGGGCACACGCTCCGTGCCTGCCCTCCCTAACAGAGCAGACCGCGTCCTGGGACGGGGAGGGCGGACGAGCCCCAGGACGCAGAACAGCTTCGACCTGACTCAGGTTGCCCCAAACCCCAGAGTGTGGTTTTATTCTCAATACTTGTCTTCCTATCCACTTACAGCTTTAAACTTACAGAAACAAAAAGCCCCTAATTTTTTTTTTTAATTCCAAACCTACAAAAAAAATGGAAAGACAATACAATGAGCACCTGTGCATGGCTCACCAAGAGTCACCAATGTTAACGTTTTTCGTACGTGCACCTGTTTTAATATATTTATTTCTTATATTCATAAAGTATATTGGTGTTATATATCCACATATGATTTATATGTAGTTTGTATATGTATGCATGCACTCATTTATGTTATTTTATGTGTACACATGTACATTTATATATGGTGTGTGTGTTTATACATCATTTGTATGTGCACCTACAGCCCAGTCTCGTTATCTGAGTCGTGCACCCATAAAGTCGTGACCAGCAAACACCTGAGCTATTGCTCCTCAGGGGAAATACAGAGTTGGGGTCTTTTCAGCCTCTGGTCACAACATTTTCATCAACTGATCGGTACATGACCTTGTTTCGTGTGAGTTTCTGTTTAAAGACACCTTATCAGCACACACTGTCGATTCATTAACCCTGAACTCACACAGCCGGCGACATCGCAGCTCGCGCTTGGAAAAGCGTGGCTGCCACGTGCGCTTTCTCCATGAGGCACGTCGCAGCCTTCTGCGCTCAGGAACCTTAGACGACCCTTCAGCACTGTGCTTGGGGCCGTTTCAAACAGCAAAGCCACCAACAAAAAGCACAAAAATATGAAAAATGTGGCACTAAGCAGATGGCGGAAAGGACCCTTGTTTGCAGCGCGGAAGCTGAGACCAGGCGGCAGAGCCTCGCGCTGCTCAGCCTCAGCCGCGCCACGTGCACGCACCGCGGGTGACTCCAGTTTTCACCCATTTGGGCACATCCACGAGTGACCTCAAAAGTGCTCTAAGGGACTCCAGAACCCGTGCTCGTAAATGCTATTCCACACCAGGAGTGATGACAAGGCCACTACCCTTCCATCGAGGCCGCAGAAGTCCTCTTGCCGGCTCTCAGAAATTACAGCCTAGACCAGGGGTCAGCAAACGCTGGTCTGCACACCCAGTCTGGCCTGGGACATGGCCACGCCTATTTGTTTGCATCTTATCTATGGCTGCGTTTGCATTACAGCAACAGGGCTGAGTAGCTGCAGCAGAGACTGCACGGCTCACGAAGCCTAAAGTATTTCTACCCGGCCCCTTACAGAAAAATCTGGTTGACCTCCAGCCTAGACTCAGATCTGCAGGTGAGACACAAAAGGACACCTGAGGCCAGAAGTCCTAGAAACCAACCTAAACGTTGGCACTTCCCCGCTGAATCTCTCTGTGCCTCAGTTTATTCATCTGTTCAATGAGGACAACCGTGCCCACTTTGTGGCAAAGAATCAAGATGATCACATGTGCAAAGAGCCTAGCACAGAGCCTGACTCCAAGGGGTGCCCCAGAAATATGAATTCCCCCCCACCACCACCACCGGCTTCACCTGCAGAACCAGGCCTGGGGGACTGGGAAGAAAAAAGGGAATTAGGGTAGAAAGGGAATTTTAACTGTCCTTCTCTCTTGGCAGGTTCTGAAAGTGGGGCCAGGCTGGGATGAGGAGGTGGGTGGGGTGGAGGGCACTGTGCAGCCCCAGGGTTCCCCGCCAGAGCGAGTGGCCCTCTTGGCCTGCAGGGGGCGCCAGCACCCAGCTGAGGACCAGCTGGCTGTGACCTCGGCCAGGATGGGGACCAGGCCTCTGGGTGCTGGGGGTGGGAGGTTGTTTCTGGGTGCATGTGTATGTGTGTGTGCATGCGTCTGTCTGTCTGTCCGTCGGCCCATCCAACCCTAGCTGCTTTCCCCTTAAAGGGAAACCACCCAGAAACCAGCCAACTGACCTTGAGGTGACAAAGGCGTGGTCTTTGATGGCCTGCACCACATCATCAAACTTGATCTTGGTGGTCCGCGTCCAGCCGTGGTAGATGACAGGCTTCCCCTCGGGCCCGTCCCAGCAGTCCACTAAGGGGAGACACGCAGGCAGCCTCAACACCTCGCGTGGCCGATGACAGCAGACACACCGCTCGGCCGGAGGCCATCGCCTCCCAGCCCCCACACCAGTTCAGGGACCGGGACACAGAGGCCCAGACGCCATAATTACACTCAGGGCCACCGGCACGAGGACACGGGTTCACCTGTGCACGTGGGGCTACCTGTCGCTTATGTGATGAAGTGCATTTGTCCGAGAGAAGCTAGTCTCGACGCTTTTATTTAAAGGAAGATATTTATGATGAGTTTTTATTTCCTGATTTCACCTGTTTAAACCCCGACTTGCCTTTTCTGCTGGGGGAAACAATACGGAGCAAAGGGAAATCTATTTGTCAAGGTTCACGGTAAAATAATTATACAGAAATAGATCATGCAGCAGGTGAACGCCCCCCCTATCCTTTCAGCCCCCAGAGGGAACAGGCGCTGACGGGTCGAGCCTTAAAAAGCTTTTCACAGGGGGGCAAAAGCATGCGCTAGGTCAGTCCGCAGCGAACCTGCTACTAGACTCTCACACCAGCACGACGGGTTTTGACGGCACAAAACCTGGAGCCTGAATCCGCAGTGTGTGACTTTTCTCGACCAAACGCACCTACGCGCCTCTGGTGAGGAGCGAGGCCGGGAGGGAAAGGCCCAGGCAGGGGACGAGAAGGAAGGAGGGAAACGGGCCTCTACCATCTGCCAGGTCACAGGTGCCAGCTGCCCGGTGTTTTCACGGCTGCTCACAGACCCCCAGCACAGGTGACTCAGGGCACCTGTCCACACCTAGGAACCAGGGGGCATCTGTCTGCCTTCCTCTAACACCAGCCCGGGAGGACACTGGGGGAGGACAGAGGAGGACAAAACTTTGCCACTGGCCTCCTGGCACATCAGGACACTTTCTGGAAGCCCAAAGCCCTCGGGCCCAGGGTCGGTGGCTCCCACCTGGTCGGGCCCCAGACACCACTCCTTGTCTTGGGGACCACTGTCTTCTGGGGAAGGCCACTCGGTCAGAGCCCTCACTGCAGATGCTATGGTCACCTGGGCCTCCCCCAGCCGGTCCAACCCATCCCCACCATTCAGACGTTAAGACCAAAAAGCATCCGCCAGACACAGAAAGACAAACACCCGTGTTCCCCCTCACAGGCAGAATCTAAAAAGGCTGCTCTAGGCCGGGCGCGGTGGCTCACGTCTGTAATCCTAGCTCTCTGGGAGGCTGAGGTGGGCGGATCGTTTGAGCTCAGGAGTTCGAAACCAGCCTGAGCAAGAGCGAGACCCCATCTCTACTAAAAAATAGAAAGAAACTAATTGGCCAACTAAAATATAGAAAAAATTAGCCGGGCATGGTGGCGCATGCCTGTAGTCCCAGCTACTTGGGAGGCTGAGGTAGAAGGATCGCCTGAGCCCAGGAGTTTGAGGTTGCTGTGAGCTAGGCTGACGCCACAGCACTCTAGCCAGGGCAACAGAGTGAGACTCTGTCTCAAAAAAAAAATAAATAAATAAAATAAAATAAAAAGGCTGCTCTCGAGGATGGAGTGAATGGAACAGTGGCCACCAGAGACGGGGAGGGGAGGGGATGGTCACAGGACCGAAGTGACACTCAGGCAGGAAGAGCAAGCTCTGGCGCCCTGCTGCACAGGGGGGTGACTCCGGCCGACGGCGAGGTCCCGACTGTCTCAGAACAGCCCGGGGAGGATCTTGCACGTTCCCACCACAAAGAAAAGGGACGCATTGGAGGCGATACGTATGCTAATTACCCTGATTGATTCGATCATCACACCACGCGCACATGCGTCGAAACCCCAGAAATGTGGAAATAATCCCGTCCGTTAAAAAATTTTAAAAACGTAAAAGAAAGCATCGAGCAACCACGCGGCTCGCCTCGCTTCGCTGTGACATGTCTACCGGGAAGACGGCACTCACGCTCGATGCAGCGGCAGCCCATGCGTAGGCAGCGGACGTACGCCTCCGGGGACGACTCGCTCCGCAGCTGGTCGCCTGTGAGGTACCTGAAGGAGAAGAGGCAGGTGGCTGTGGGGGGCAAGGGGGTGCACCTCGGGGGACTTCTCAGCCCGAGCCCCCAAGTCCTCAGTCCTTAGTTCTTCCGTCTAGAAAGCTCTGGCGCAGACACACGCAATCACGTGGCCACGTTCTTCGTCACGGGCCCCGGACTCAGGCCACCATAGCAGGATACGGACGTCACCACCTCGGCAGAACAAGCGCAGGGTGGGGACAGGGCGTTCTTTCGGGGAGAACTGGGTCAAAGGGCATCAGGAGGGAGAAGGACACAGGATGAGCTGGCAAGGTCCCCACGGCCACCGCCTAGCCCTCGGTCTAGACGGAGACGGGCCCTCGTCTTGACATCAGGCTCGCGGCCAGGCACGGAACAGGTGCTCAGCGGCTCCCATGCTGTGCTATGAACCGCAGCCACCAAAACTGCCATAAAAATGCTTATTTTTATGTACATTCCTACCTCCCCCCCCCTTTTTTTTTAAGGCAGGGTCTTACTCTGTTGCCCGGGCTAGAGTGCCGTGGCGTCAGCCTAGCTCACAGCAACCTCCAACTCCTCGGCTCAAGCGATCCTCCTGCCTCAGCCTCCCGAGTAGCTGGGACTATAGGCACGCGCCACCGCGCCTGGCTGATTTTTTCTATATATTTTTAGTTGGCCAATTAATTTCTTTCTGTTTTTGGTAGAAACAGGGTCTCGCTCTTGGCTCAGGTTGGTCTCGAACTCCTGAGCTCAAATGATCCACCTGCCTCGGCCTCCCAGAGTGCTAGGATTACAGGCGTGAGCCACCGCGCCCGGCCCCTACTCCCTTTTTTAAGTTTGTGTTCCTCGACTGTCTTCTAGGTGTGGTAGAATTCACCATGCTAAGACACAAACTCTTAAAACAGTGGGCATGGTGGGGAAGAGAGATCAACCTGCCCTTGGAAAAGACTTTACCTCCCCAGATGCCCGTGACATCCTAAAGGCCTTTTGTCAGATGACACCGGGGAAGGAACCAGCTCTCTGAGTGCCCGTGACCCAAGGAGATCACCCTCACTCTCTCAGGCAGACTCAATACTGGAACTTCAGTGCAGTGTCCTTTCTCACCTCCAATGTACTGTCATTTTTGCTATCATGGTCATCACCCAATGAGGTCGATTTGAACAAGTCACCCTCTAGTTAAAAGCCATCAGCAGGCAGGGCGCAGTGGCTCATGCCTATAATCCCAGCACTTTGGGAGGCTGAGGTAGGAGGATGGCTTGACGCCAGGGTTTGAGACCAGCCTGGGTAATATAGTGAGACCCCATCTCTACAAAAAATTTTAAAAATAAAAATTAACCAGGCATGGTGCCACAACATGCCTGTAGTCCCAGTTACTCAGGAGGCTGAGGCAGGAGAATGGCTTGAGCCAAGGAGTTCGAGGCTGCAGTGAGCTATGATCAGGCCACTACACTCCAGCCTGGGTGACAGAGTGAGACCCTGTCTCAGAACAAAACAAAACAAAAGCCACTAGCTTCTCCCCACTGCCCTCACTATGACTTCTAAGATCCTGCTCAAGCTAGCCCCGCCAGCCTCCTCTCCTGACACCACTCTCCGGGATTCTACACTCCAGCCTTAACCACCTGCTCCTGCCCCAGGACCTTTGCACATGCTGTTCCTCCATCTGAAACACTCCTCCTTACCTTACCCCCTGCTCTCCCATCAATGACTCCTGTCCATAGTTGACATGCAATGGAGGCCTTGCACACGAAAATGGGGTCCCCACCTGTTCACTGCTGTGTCCTCAGCACCCACCAGGCACAGGGCCTAACACAGACACTCTGTAAATGTCAGCTCAGTGATTCACTGAACTGCTTCGCTGTGGTCACTATGAGATACTCAAACACACGAAAAACTGGGTTTGCTGACAAGCTTTCCAGGGCCACAGAAAAAGGATCATTATTGCAATGCCAACTGGGAAAGGAAGGGACATTCCCCCACTGCTTCCAGAAGCTTCTTTGGATTCCAGTCCTAGAAACGCGGCACTGCCCTCTCTGCCCACGTCACACGGGCCTGGCCGGAGCGGCCGCTGCGTCACTGTCTGTTCTGCCCGACCCGTCGCAGGCGCGCGGTGAAACTCACGTGTTATGTGACGAGGAGATCCAGTAATGGGACAGGGGGTTGTTCATGTTCTGCACGTCCACCACGTCGTACTTCTCATCCCAGATGCTGTTTTCTCGTGAAAACAGATAGGTGAGGAACTAAAAGAGCCAAACACAAAGACCGGATCCTCACGTGGACGGCAGGGACGGTGTTGGGTTGTTTCCGACCTGCGCCCACCCGGGGAGACAGCATCCCCGATACGTGAAATCGAGATGGTCCCCAGACCTCAGTGACCCAGGTTTTCAGTGCAGAAGGCTCCGCCCGCAATGGGCTGCACGGACCCATGTCTCACTGCCCTAGACGACATTTCTCCTTCTCAACGTTTTTCCTAAAATATTGGCTACTCCAAGAGTTTAGGCGTGCCCTATGTAAGTTTTAAGGCATCATAGTAGCATGAACATTGGTGACTCCACTACCCAACTTAAGAAACAGAACATGATCAACATCAGAATGTTGAAACGGCTGGAAATTTCACATCCCGACTCCTAGCCCCTTGCAAAAATAAATAAATCAGACGCTTGAGTGACCTGAGGCTGCATTCTGCTGCCTGGGAGCAACCTCACCTGGGCAGGTGCTTCCCAGTTCCCCTCAGTCCCACCTGCCTCCCGCCCTGTGCAAGGCCAAGTGCAACCGTTTCAACCGCGGGCATCTTTGCATTTTGTTTCTGTGCTAATTTGGGACGGTTTCGCTCTCCCTGGTGGCCGGCGCCCTCTAGTGGCGACATCAAAACACAGGCAGGCAACAAAGTCATGAAAAACGAAAGACCGCAGTAACCCGAAACCGGGTCTAACATCTGACAGCAAAGCCCTCCAAGAGAAGAGAAACAGAAAACAAACCTCGGAAGACACAGGCGAGTCAAAAAGCTGTGACCCCCCCCCACCAACAACGACCCCAGCCCACTCACCTCGTCCACGAACAAGAAAGGCTCCGCGGTTTCCCGCATCGTGTCGTCGATGAACTTTGTCATCCGCTCACGGACTTTGTTCAAATCCTGAGCCCAGAGCTCCTTAAAATGACAACGAGAATTAGAAATCACCAAAAAGGCCTCATTCTATGCACAGCCCTCTGCCAACGGTCGGCAGATGTTTTCTGCAAAGGACCAGAGAGTAAATATTTTGGGCTCTGCGAGGCATATGGTTTCTGTTGCAGCCACTCAACTCTGTTGTCGTAGTGCAAAAGCAGCCGTAGGTGATACCTAGGCGGATGGGCGTGTCTGCACGCCAATAAAACTTTGTTTACAAACACAAGTGGCGGGCCATACTTGGCCTACAGGCCACAGTTTGCCAACTCCTGCCCTGTGCCAGTTCTTCACGTTTGTTAGCACGAAGCAGCCCATGGGCACAGTGGTTCTGTCAGCCTATCAGGGCTACACCTGGCTTGGCCTCTCGTTCCACCTGGGTGATCTTGGGCAAGTTACATACCCTCTCTCTGCCTCCCTATCCTGAAATGGGAATAATAGTATCTACCGCACAGGGTTTCTGCGAGGGACGGCATGAAATAAGGTTACGTGCTGAACAAAGCACCCGGAACATTAAGTGCTCAAATCAACTTGTGCAAATGATCCTCCTCCTCCTCCGGTCATCTTGTTTAGTCCATACGACACCCCTGCAAGTCATATGTTGTCATCGTCATTTTAGAGACAAGGAAACAGAGGCTTAGGAATGTCACAACAACCACACAGCCATAGGCTGCAGAGTCAGGGTTCCAAACAAACAAACTTTGGAAACCGACATGGAATCTAACCTAACGCCCACTCTTCAAGAGGACAGCCAAGCAATGCTGATGATATCTGAAATATTCCTGACCAGCTCAAACAGCTTCTGCACGGTCCTAGAAAGTTGCGAATCCCTTTAGGAAAAGAATACATCACGTAAAGTGACTTTATTATTTTCCTCTCCGTGCCCTGAAACCCCACATAGTCACAGGCAACGGGGATGAAACATGACACACAGACCGAACTTTGACTAATGCTTTCTGGGTTTTGCAAATTCTGAAACCTCCACCTTCACGAAGAATAAAAGCAAACGCGTAGCCAGACGTGTGTGTGGTTGGATGGGCAGAGTCAGATGAGGATGTTCGAAAGAATGAAAAGCGTTAACAGCCACACAAAAGCGGGAGTGAGGAGGTAGCCTCACCGGCACGTGGGTGCAAGACTGCAATGAGCGACCTGGTAACTCCTGCAAATCTTCCTGGACCAGGGACAAAAGGTAGCCAGGCGGCTGGGGCACAGCGAGTTCATTTGAACACAGAGGGATTAAAATCTTTGAATACTACAACATGAAACACAAATTGTAGGATATTCAATGAAAACACCTTGCCTGGCCCAGCTGATGCCCCAAAGAAGCTGAAAGCATCCTCTTTCCCTCCCCCTACAAAGCTTTTGAATTTATCAAAAGTCGTGGGTACTCAGCTAACATAACCTAGAACCGGACTGGCTCTGAAGAAAGAAATCTTTTGCCTCATTAAAATGCCAGTATTCTAGGATTGAAAAATGCATCTACTTGGACCCAATCGAGAGCCTCAGACTGAACCCAGGCACATCTAGTTCTGGGGGCTTACGTTCAACCCCCTTCCAATCCCATCGTACATCCATCCCAGGGCTTACTGTGGCGTATTTAGTCGATCCTCTAATGGAAATGTAGATTAGTTCCAAGTTTTCATTCCTATTAAAAATGTGATCATTACTTCCTGAGGATAAGTGCCTAGGAGGGCAACTAGTTAATTAAGATATAAACCTTTTTTTAAAAGTTTTCATTTTAATTGCATATAGCCAATGTGCTTTCTAGAAAAGTTGTACCAATTTGCACACCATGAGCTGCGGCGATTATCCCATATGAGCACCTGTTCCCCCAAAGCTGATGCCACAATGTCACGGGCTGCTTGGGTCCTAACTGCCCAGATGCAGGGAGAGCTCCTGCACGTCCCTCCTGGCCCCACAACCCTGATCTCCAAGGGCTGCCTCGCAAAGGGGCCAGCTGGGGGGTTGGTGGGGCGGGGCAGCAGGGGGTGGGGCCTGTGGAGCACGTGATTCCCCCTGTAATAAAGTTCATCGCCACTAGGGGGCACTAAATCTATTCTCCCCAGCCAGCCTGCCAGGTGGTGAATTCCAGGATGTAAAGCTGCTTGTCCCAAGAATTTAACCAATTTCACTTTAATCACTTCGTACAAAACTGAATCATTCGGTGCAAGGAAAAGCATGGTGAAAAAAGAAAATAGCACATGCGTCTCTCTCTACTATACCTCCAGCACAGCACCTAGTGTGTCATTGTGCCCGATAAAATAAATGTGTCACTTTCATTTTACCTCCCCACACCCCAGTCATAGTCTCCAGCTGGGCAAACAAGCCTTCTTTCGGTCACTTTCATTCAGCCGCCACCCTAGGATGGCACGATGCCCATAGCACGCATCGACCTCCTCCTTTGCCATTTATAAACGGAGCCGGGCAGCCCCTGCCACCGCCTGGGCCCCGCGTGCTGGCCTCCCGCAACACAAGCCTTCTCTACTCATTCATTTTTCTACAATCAGCAGCATCTGAGCACTGGCTGCGTACTGGATGACATTAAGCAATTATTGTCAATTGTGTGAGGCGTGATAGGAGTACCGTGGCTATCTTTTTCTTTCTT
>VBSM01000949.1:19376114-19389956 GCA_008086735.1 Cheirogaleus medius | reverse complement strand
GGGGGCATGTGGCCCATGCTGGGGCAGGGCCAGCTGTGTGGCCTTTTCAGGGGGAGCCAAGGAGGGGAAGCTGAAGGGGCCACACCCAGGGAGCCACGGTCCATCCAGGGCTCTGACGCAGGAGCGGGGCCCACACAAAGCCCCCATAGTCCGGGCTGATGGAGAGAAATAGCTGGAGCACGCAGGACGCCACCATGGAGCGAGCAGAGGCTGATACCAGGGGCATTTCCCACTGGAAAGGAGGGACCCTTTGCTGGGAACAAGGCAAGCCCCCCCCACACAGCCACAGTGGCTGGTGACAGCCTCGTGGAGAAGCCACCAAACACCAGGCCCTCGCTGGGCTGGCACCAGCCACCCCAGCTTCTATGGGAAGAGCATTCTGTAGGATGGAGCTTTCCGGGGAAATGGGCATGTTTCCCTGAGCATTTGCACAGGGGCGGGGAAAAGAAATCTTTCAAAAATATCACAGAAGATAAAACATGCCTTAAGCTTTCTCCCTTTAATAAACACTCAGGGCCCAGCAGTCTGTCGTCTTTAATAATGAGGATATTTCCGATCTTCTTTCCCGTTGGCTTTGCGGTCTTACACTAAGCTTTTCACTAAAATACTACTTAAAAATTAGATTTGTTCTATATCTGCTTTGGAGTCTTGGGATTTCTAGTTTAGAAAGTGCCAGAGGGAAACAGTTGCTCATCAATAAGGGCTGGGTCCAAGCGCCACAGACCACGTTCTAGGTGCCACTAACTCCGTGGCAAACATCTCTCGGATAGGCTCAGGAAACACAGAACACCTCATAAATGCCCCACTTGGGGAATCATGAAGCATAAGAAAGGTCCTGACAAGTCCTGCAGCACTGACTTTTTAGTAGTCATATTATTACTTATGAACCCATGAGGCGTGCCAAACACTGTGTGAAACATTTTATATGCTTCAACTCATTCTAATTCAGTTAAACCTGCTCACTCAGGCATTTCCCAGGCTTACTTGACCATTAACATTCCTTTACTTTCTGTAAAAAACCTATCAACCTGTCACGTTCGGTGAGGCACGCTCTGGGACAGGAAGCCTTGAGGGACAAAGGTTTCTCTACGGAACCTTCTGGGCCATCCTCTAACACTCACAAACCCCAGTCGCTGCTGTTCATCTCTACCCATGCCACAGGCGTGGGACGGCCAATCCCCCAACAGGGGGCCCTGTCTCTGTGGACATCAGCCACTGCACAGGGACATCCCTTCCTGGAGCCGTCTGGCCCCGAGAGCCCCCGTGTCCAGCACGACCCCCCTCGGACAACCCCACACACGAGGCTCCTCACCCCAGGATGAACACCGAGGAATCCTTTTTGAATTCATCAAGAATCTGAAATGGAAAACAGAAGGAAACACACACACAACATGAGAACGTTACACAAGTCACTTAATGCAAATGGAGAGATTGCTATTGTTAAAAAGCTGTCATTGTAATCTGCAATGGGTGTGAATGGCCAAATCTAACAGAAACTTGGGAAGCAAAAGACAGAGGTCTCCCTCACCCCCTTTCTAGTCCTCCTTCTTGAGAAGCAATCACTCTTAATGATTTGGTCGGTTTCCTCCTAGCATTTGTTTTACAGGTATCCATTCATTTAATGATACTTTGTCACATTGTGTCACATTACGTACATCTTGCAACTTTTCGCTACTGTTTCAAGTTTTACATTATTCTGCAACCTAGCATAGCCCTACCTCACTACTTTGAAAAGCCACACTGTATTGCATAATTTGCATGTCATTCAATTCTTCCATTATACTCAGTATTATTTTTTAAAATGCCCGTGTGTGTGTGTGTATATATATCAATAGACATCTATATATAGAGATAGATAGATACATGTTATAGATAGATAGACAGATAGATAGATGTGTGTATACACACACACTTTGCCCACGTGAGCCAGTTTTTCTGCAGGGCAGACTCCCAGAAGAGAAAGCGCCTATATGTGGGCCGGGCACATTAACTGAAAAATCCTGCCCGGTTGCTCTCAGTGCAGTTGAGATGCACCTCCACTAGCGTACACATACACTTTCCTGCACCTCACAGCTACGTTCCAAATCCTCAGTATCTCAAAGATGACATTCCTAATCTTTGCATTCAAGAGGAAGACAGACACATCAGACAGCTGCGGCTCTACACTCCTTTCACTTATCTGTCATTTACAGCGTAGCTATTTCTTTCTTTTCTTTTCTTTTTTTAAGAGATGGAGTCTCACTCTGTCACCCAGCCTGGAGTGCAGTGGCATCATCATAGCTCACTGCAACCTCAAACTCCTGGGCTCAAGCGATCCTCCCTCCTCAGCCTCCGGAGCAGCTAGGACTACAGGCGTGCACCACCACACCCGGCTAATTTTTTTAATTTTTTGTAGAGACAGGGTCTTGCAATGCTGCCCAGGCTGCTCTCAGATTCCTGGTCTCGAGCTCAGCTTGTGGCCCACCCTTACTGACCCAACCGCAGTACTTAAGCGGCTCATTCCTTTATAGTCCCTTCAATGAAGCACAGCAAAAGCCCCACCCCCTCCCCCACTCAGGGAGCTGGAATGATGGGGAGGGGTTGGGGACACCAGGACACAGATGCGTCCAAGAGCCACAAGGATCAGTGAGGCCAGAGGAGACGTCTGTTTTGTGAACCACTGTGCCCTCTTGGGTCATGCAAACCCTTATGGGATGAATGACGAAAATAATGAACAAATAAGTTTTCTCTTGTAGCTAAGAGGCTGCAGGGAAATATGCCACCTGTGGGTTGGGCCCTAGGAGAAGAAGAAGTTGCCAGGTGGAATGGAGAAAGGAACGTGCGTGCCACAGGCAGGGGCTGCAGTAGCACAGGCCGGGACACGAGGGACACCCGAGGTCAGGGAAGGGGGTTTTCCCAGGTGGCTGGGGGCAGACACACGTCGGGAGCCCTGACACTCATGACACTCACTGGCTGGCTCTTAGCAGGTTGTAGGAGCCATCTGGTTCCAGACAGCCGAGGGCAAGATCTCAGTGATGGAAAAGCTAACCAGAGACTCTGGCTTCTGCGCTGGGGACTGTCCTCTCCCCCAGCCGCTGCCCACTGGGACAGTCCGCACCTGCCATGAGCGCCTCTACCAAAATACCACCACGGGATGCCAATCGCTCCCTTCCCTCATGCTCACACCACAGAAAATCTGGAAGAATAATCACTCAACGTCTCATTGGATGTATAATCACAGGTAGGCTGGTAGAATTTTCATTTCTATTTTTATTTGTAAGCATCTTCTATTTTTATTCGATGAGTGCTCTAACCACAGGGAGGGGGGGCTTCGCTGGTCTGATTAAGTGACAGTATTGAGAGATGAAGTCATACAATGTGCGACGTTTGCTTCCAAATCACATGAGGACAAGGGTGTGGGTGAGGGCAGGAAATAGCTGGTAATTGCTGGGGTTGGCTGATGGTACATGTGGGTTCATTATGCTATTCCCTCTACTTGTATATATGTTTGAAATTTTCCAGTCTACGGCCATACCAGCCTGAACGCGCCCGATCTCGTCTGAAATTTTCCTTCATACAAAAAGTTTCAAACAGTAAGAAGTATTCAGTGGCTGTGTATCGAAGCTGGACAGGAGAACGCAAATCCTAGCTCTGTAACTAATCAGGGGCGTGAGCTCCAACAAGTAACCTCTCTGAACCTCAGTTTCTTGATCCATAAAATGGGGATAAATAACAGCACCTCTTTCATAGGGCTCTGAGGAGAATTAAATGTATGTAAAATGCTCAACACAGTGCCAAGCACATAGTCCACCTAAGGCGATTTAGCTATCGTCTTCATTAATAATGTTGTTATTACAGCCTAGTTAGAGGTATATCCCATCACCCAGAGACACACATGAAATTAAATTTCTTATCTTCCAGCTGCTACCAAACTTTTGGAAACTTTGAGGCTTGAGAGCTGCAGTGTAGGCAAGTGGTTAGACGCAAGGAGGAACTGGCAACCTCAAGTGGGAAATCCACTGGCTACTGGTAGGCATGAACTCACTCCCTGAATATAGGTCTGGGGACCATGAGTTACTACAAACAGCTCTGTCTGCCCCGGGAGCCTGAGAAATCCAGCCAGGAACCCCTTCCCCAGGTCACAAGGCTAACACTTTTCTCTGCCCTTTGCCTCCAATGAGGAGCTCAGGACATAAACAATTTGCTAACAGGTCAGGGGACAGGCATTAACCTACACGAGAGCAGTGAGAAACTATTTACATAGGTTGGGACCTTTGTTATTCAAATTCGAAGTCACTGAATTTAAAAATGCAGTGGCCAAACTGGAGAGCTATACCCTGGAATGGTGGAGATTGTACAGTCGCCAACTCAAACTTCTTTGGGATCTAGTAGTTCACATAAATGAGTAGAAAGTGCAGACAGTTCCATGGGGGAACTGTGACCCATTTATAGCCAGATTTCAATTTTTTTCAAGAGAAGCCAAAAATCTGGATTTTAATATACCATCTCCCAAGTGTTAAATGTAGGCAATTAATGTTTAAGCTATTTAAACCACAGACGGGCCAAGTACACCCTGCTATAGGCGCAATGTGGCATTCTCACCACCAGGAGGCAACCTTTGACACAGCTTCAATTTTCCCATATGAAGTTCCACACTAGGAAACCTATGGTACCCCAGAGGGTTCAGGAACCCTGCAAAAGTCCGATTTCTTTCTCTCCTCACAAATGCAAACACACACACACACTAGCCTCAAAAAGAAGCGTTATTAAAAGTACAAGTTGAAGTATATCTTATGTGAATCTGACCACAGTGGAGAACATCAGTGGCCCCACACCTGTGCTAGCAGGTAAGCTGGTGTTTGTGCAAACCTTATTCTCAAGCTTTGCCTGCCATCTCTCTGACAGAACAGCATCCTGTAGTTTCAAGGCAAATTATCATAAAAACTGTTATTTGCAACTAGTAGTCTTGAGTGAATCAAGCTTTTCTCAGTCCTGGTCAATTGCCTAAGACAGCAATTGTCATCATTCCAAATTTCATAATACACTGTCATCAAAACATTTTCATTGTTCTCAAGGGCTGACTATAAATAAAAGTTAGAGATTTTAACCTAAAACAGTATTTTCAGCAGCTTTTAGGAAGCACAGGTTTTTGTTAAGGTTTCATATTTAAAGGGAGGGATTATATCGTTTTAAAAGTTTTATAACCATTGATCTGATTTAATACCTTCATGTCACAGAGAAGGCTGGGTGAGAGGAAGGAGATGCCTTCCCCCAACATCACTTGGTCAGTTAAACATCAAGTCGGGGCCAGAATTCGCTCCTTCCAACTCCCAAGCCCACAACCTTTCTACTCTATTGGGCAAACCAAGGACTAATTATTATATATGTGAAAAAGTGCACACATTGCAATTGAATTTTTTTATTCCATAAAATGTGTTTTCCCCCAATCTAGGCAGATAGAAAATGCTCCTTCTATTTCTCTACCTTGGATATACCCCAAGCCCCATGGTCAGCGGTCACGCATCAAGCAGCCTCACCATGTGGCCAGCCTGCAGCCCCGCATGCAGAAGGCAATTAATAAATGTCTTCTAGTACCACTTACACCCATCACTTAAAAATGCCTGCACTCGCAACTCCCTGTGTCTCATTTGATCCTTCCCAGCACCCAGTGGGTCGGGTATCATCCCTTCCCATTTCACAGATGAGAAGACCGAGTCTAGGAGCAGTCGGTGGTTTGTCCAAGATCACACAGCTACTTGGAGACAACAGGTCCACCCGGCTCCACGTCCCACAGACTTCCTGCTCCCCCACAACTCTCCCTTGGAGCCCCTTTGCAGTCTGCAAAGCCCTTTCCCGACAGCCACAGCAGTGGCTCCTATGTGTTGAGTGTGTGCTGCCCACCAGGCACTGTGCTCGGTGCATCGCACAGGATGGCCCCACTTTTTAAGCTTTATGGGACTTTTTTAAATTGCAAAAGTAATATGCTACCTGCAACAAGTCAGAGAAAACTGAGCTGCGCAAAGAAAAAGTAAATTACCTCTCCTGTCCATCTTCCCAACCCTCTCCAACACACACACAAAATCAACATTAAATGTGAGAGATGTAGGCTCCCACACTTTTTCCTTGCTCATAAAAACACATGCAAACATATATAAGAGGAGTATTGCATTTTAGGCTTTTTAGCAAAACATCAGACCTAGCTCCTCGTGTGAACCTGCCACTGGCTTTCCTCACAAAATATCGCAAACGTCCCCCTAGATCAACAGAAACAGAACTGATGGAGGCTTCTCAGTCAGCTGCACGATGTTGAATAACATGAACAGACACAAGTTGCCATCTATCGGGTATTCAGATGGGCCTCAGGTATTTAGTCAGCATGAGCAATGCTGCAATAAACAATCTGATAATACACTTGTGAGTCCCCAAAATGCATGCCACTGTCAGATCAAAATGTATGTGCATCTTCATTTTAAAATAATCTATTATTTTAATCAAAAATATGTCCTCATAAAAATATGCATAAACATATAAAAGGAAGAAACACATAATTAATAATTTGCTAAATTTCCATTCAGATGAGATAAGACGGTAGAGTTAGTTGTATTTTTTTTATGTTAATAGACTCAGATCAAATTCCAATCAAACTCAGGCTATTCACATTTCTACCAGGGAGGTATTCACACTCCACTTCCCTACATTTTTCCCAAAGCTCAGTCACAGTTAAAGACTTCTGCCAAACTCAAAGGTTTTCCACTTTCATAGGTGAAAGTGGAATGTTGCTGTCATTCCCATTTATATTTCCTTGACTGAAAGGGAGATTGAACAGTTCTTGTGGGTTTCTTAGGAACATGCCAGACTTTGAAATATGTGGAAAATGGAAACATCATGTGATCATTTGCTCAAGAATCATCTTACCGATTTTTGCTGTTCAAACATGAGGTTTTTATAGAAGAGATGGAACTGTTCAAAGCTGAGCTCATCTTTGTGTGCACCCATTTCCTGTAAATGTATTTAAAAAAAAAAAAGTGACCACATGATTTTTGAAGTCCACTGTAAGAATGCCTCCACCCTGTTTACAGAAATAAAATGGCTTTTCTACAACATTGCCTAAAATCAAACTTGCATCCCTCTGAACGGAAACCATCCACAGGTTTCCTAATTCACCCGCCTGGGAGAAAATACTCACACAAACCCTCTCTGGAGCCCCAAAGGGAAGAGTCTTAGCCAGGTTCCCAAGAGCCATAATGCATAACTCCTCCTTTTTCAGGCAGGAGATACTCTCTTGGGCTTCTAAATCCAGGCATATTTATAGGGTAAACACAGATAGGTCATTTTTTAAAGCAAAAAAAATAAATCTGTCCAAGGCTTTGGGGTCAGACGGAGCTCAGCATCAACTGCTTTATGATGTTGGGCAATTTCCTTGACCTTTTCAGACCCTCAGTTTCTTTATCTGTAAAATGGGAGAACAACCACTACACTCTTGTGGCTTCCCCCAAACTAAACAAGGTAATATCTACAAAATGTCTGGCTCAGTAAATACTTGATGGGGAAAAAAAACCCAACTCAGTTATACAGTGATCAATAGTAAATACTTCTCCCATTCTTTCTTCTCTTCTTAAATCCCACCCTTTCAATTTCTTTTTCTTTCATTCTTGGATTAGTGTGGAATAATGGGGGCGGGCAGGTCAAAGGATGCTTAATAAGCAATAAGTTAGCTCTTCTGGGAGCTCATCTGTCCAAAACTGAATGAGCTTTTTCATATTATTTTCCAGAAGACACGCATGTATCCATGTTACTAAGGAGAAAATGGGTGGCAGGATGGTCAGGGAACCAGGGGACACAGAACTGCTGGGAACAGATCCGAGTTCACGTGTTCCAAGTCAAACAGCTCAGCAAACTTGGTTTCCACTGACTCCATCATCTGCTAGGATCGAGAACACGGTCCTCAGATCTACACACGAGCCCTCTGTCTGGACTAAGAAGCAACCAGGAGGCAAAAGACCTTCTCGGGCACCATTCCACGGAGCTCAAAGGCACAGGATGGCTTCACGCAGGAGGCACAAAGTAGCCCCGGGTTTGTAAATTTCCTGGGCTGAGCTACGAAACTTACCACAAACTTATCTTTGAGGAACTTGGCACTGCTCACTTTGAAGTTTACCAGGGGCAAGATGGTCTTCAACTCTCGGAGGCTGATGCTGCAAGAAAGGGAAACCCCGGCTCTGTCACTCTAGAGGGCCCTCCGCAGCAGAGGGTCCAGCCACCCCATCAGCGTCCCCTCAGGCGTTCCTCTATGGGAGAGCCTGGCCAGCGGCCGTCCACTGAGCACTAACTAGGAACAAGACACGCTGGGTTCAAGGTGGAGGTGACACCCCAATAAACGAGGCTGGTCCCCACCCTTCAGACATGGCCATGGAGGCAGGTCACGTAGGAGACTCGGTGTGGGCAGAACACAGTGTCAGGTGACCCAATAAGCCCAGGTACAAAATGCCACAAGGATCACAAGGGCCACGGCAGGTGTTGACGTGACCGATTTCTGCCCAGTGCTCTGAATGTCCACGTGAAGAAACTCAACACGGTGCAGGGAATCGGCTGGAGTAACCGAGACCCTCTTAAGCAGCCAGATGCCTGGTCATCTAATTGGAGACATGCACAAACGGATGAAGGAGATTCCCATTGTCCCTGCCTGGGATCCAGTGAAACCACAGCCACGGGGATAGGTTTGAGCGAATCAGAGGGAAAGAACACCCTGCTGAGCTTGGCTGTGACCTGGCACGGTGAAGTGACCAGAGAGGTGTGGCGTGAGGGGCCCCGGTGCCTCATCCCCCCAAAATAAATAAGTAGAAAATAAAGTTGGTTTTTTTAAAGACCACAGGGGTTCAAAGCAAGGTGAGGTCACCAAAGGCCGGGGGGGGGGGGAAGTGGGAAGAAGCAGACCCTATCTGAGCACCTACTGTGTACCAGGCAGCCCTGGTGTCATCCAGGCAGTAACGTTACCTAACCCTCGACACCTTCTGCTCTGTACAAAGCACACACGATTGACTCCCCCACCCCCGGGTGCAGAGCAGGTCAGGGCAGGGTGTCACTGGCGTGGGTCGGGGGTGAGCGGCTCAAGGTCAGAGCCGGGCCACAGCTGAGCCTGGATCTGGATCAAATTCTACAACATGCAGTCACAGGAGCAGAACGGCTGGTCACGGAAACCTTCCCGAGCCAGGTGGTGAGGCTCAGGCGGGAAGCAAAGGGAGCGAGGGCAGACCCGGGTGAGAGGGATCAGAACAGTAACAACAGCAACAGCAGCTGGAACTTAAAACAGTGCTCATTCCGTGGGAGCCGCCGGTGCTTCGTCTATGCACAGTAACTCATTTAATGCTTAAACCACGTTACAAGGTAGGTACCCTCATCATCTCCATCTTTCAGGCGAGGAGGAAACCGAGGATCCAGGAGGTCTCATATCTTGTCTCTGCTACACTCACACTCCAGCCTGCAATTCCCACACCCCAGATAAGGAATTTGCATGATCTACATGAGGACTATTTCATCATGTTAAATACTTTCCAAAAGACACGTGCGTGTCTGTGTCACCCGGAAGAAGACAGGCTGCGGGACGGTCAGGGAAACGGGGAGAGCTGGACTGTTTCCCGGGGAGCAGCGTGCATGTTGAGATGCGCCCAGAGAGCTGGGACCGGGGGGTGGGCTGAGGGTGCGAGATCCAGACCCGTCTGGCTGGAGAGCCGAGTGTTCGGCAGAGCTGGAGAGGGAGGCCAAGGAAGGAAGCCCACCCCAGGCTGTGGACAAAAAACAGCCCGGTTTCCCAATGCCATGCACTCAGCCTCTGTCATTACATTCAGAAGGAGGCAGCATGTCACTGTCCGGACAGCTGTCAGGCCAACATGACTCCAGGCCATCCTAGTGTCCCTCCTCTAGCCTGCTTACCTCTGGTCCTCACAGCCTCTCTGATCTCAGAGACCCTGACCAGCAAGAAGCCCCTCAGCCACGCCTCCTGCTGGGGCAGCATCGGTGGCTTTTGCAGAGAGGTGTTGAGGACAGCAAATGCCCCGGCGGGCTGGCTGGGGCTGGCTGCGCAGGGAAGTGGCCCGGGGGGGAGCCCAGGCCAGGACAGGATGAAGGTGGAGAAGCAGCGGGGAGTGACAATGCCAGAAGAGGCAGGAGGGGGCTGGACCAAGCTGGCAGCACAGCGGCCTCAGCCTGGGAGCAGGGAAGAGGTCAGACCCCCTCCGGAGCCCAGGCTGCAACAGGGCAAAGGATACGTCCCACGTCCAGGAACAGAGAGACTGCGGGGCTGGGGAGCCAGCGCAGCTGTTCAGGGACCAGCGGAGCAAACCCAGGACATGAGCACCTGAACACCCGGGACACGGGGAGCCCACCTGATTCAAAGGTCTCACCTTAGAGTGGAAGAGCTGAGGGCCCAGAGTTTCTCTGGGCTCCTAGTGCCAGGACTGCCCCACCCCACTTCCCTAGGCGAGCCCCTTCCTCACTCCCGCATCTAGGCATCTCAGCACAGGGTGCCGAGTCCCCCGCACTGGAGGGGAGGAAGCCGGCAGCTCTCAGCTCCACCCTCTCCCGGACTTGCCACCAGTAGAGAGAGTGGCCTCACCCAAGGCCACAGTCCCTTCCCGGGCAGCCAGTGTCCAGTGCCTGGTCCGTGCATGGGAACAGGGGCCTGGCCTCAATTCGGCACAGCTCTGCAGGGCCATCCCCGTGGAGTGAGCTGAGGCCACGGCTGTGACTCCCCTGCTGCCCGCAGGTGTAGACTCCCCACGAGCTCCCCAACAGCCTCCTGTATACAAGCCTCCATCTCAGGTCCTGTGTCCTGGGGGCTCACCTGGGACAGTGGGTGAGGAACCGAGGCAATTCCTTTGGGGAAGGATGACAAAAATATTCCCCCAACGGGCCACCAAGAGCCCCTCAGTCTCCCAGAGCAGATGGCACTAAACAATCACGGTGCCTTCCCTTCTCAGCCCGGGGAGGGTGCCAGGGCCCTTCCATGCCACACCCTAGGCAGCCGTTACAAGATCAAAGCTGGCAGCCCCGTGAAACTTACATGCCACCCTGACACTGGACAAACTCCTCCGCCACCCCTAGTTCTTACAACAACAGGGACAATAATGAGCGTATGTTGAGTGTTTGCCACAAGCCAGGCTCTGTCCTGTCCAAGCACTTTTCACATCTGAACTCGCTGAACCCCCACCCATGCTAGGAGGTGGGGACTGCAATTCTCTCTCCTTTACACAGGAGGAGAGTGAGGCCCAGAGAAATTAAACCGTTCACCCCAGTTCACACCACCGGTCAGTGTTGGAGCTGAGAGCGCAGCCTCAGCACGGCCCGATGGAACTTTCTAGGATGATGGAAACGTTCTGCATCCGTGCTGTCCAACGCTGTGGCCATGAGCCACATGTGGCTGCTGAGCACTTCAGACGTGGCGGGAGTGGCTGATGACCTATTTTTTATCTTATTTTAATTAACGTAGTTTAAACGGCCACGTGTGGTGAGTGGCTCCCCTACCAGATAGCACGGCTCTAGGGTCCAGCTTCCCCAAGCAGCTCCCGGCTGGCAGCACCTACCTCTCCTGGGAATTCGTTACAATGCAAATTCTTGGGTGGCACCCCAGAAACTGGAGGTGGAGCCTTCATCTTAACAAGCCCACCAGGGGATTCTCCTGCAAGCTCCAATTTGACTTTGCTGTCTAGAGAACCCTAGCCTGCCACCCTGTCTTCAGAGTAGAATCTTTTATTTATTATTATTATTATATTTTAATTAATTAATTGATTTATTGATTGATTGATTGATTGAGACAGGGTCTCACTCTGTTGCCCGGGCTAGAGTGCCGTGGCGTCAGCCTAACTCACAGCAACCTCAAACTCCTGGGCTCAAGCGATCCTCCTGCCTCAGGCTCCCAAGTAGCTGGGACTATAGGCATGAGCCACCATGCCCGGCTAATTTTTTCTATATATTTTTAGTTGGCCAATTAATTTCTTTCTATTTTTAGTAGAGACAGGCTCAGGCTGGTCTCAAACTCCTAAGCTCAAACGATCCACCGGCCTCGGCCTCCCAGAGCGCTAGGATTACAGGCGTGAGCCACCGTGCCCAGCCCTGGAATCTTTTTTAAAATTTCCAATGCCCAAGAGACCATGCCCAGGACAAAAGAATCAGAATCTCCGCAGCTCCTCGGGCAGTTACAACCTAGGAGCCTCAGCCATCAACCACATGAAGCCCATCTGCAGTCAGGCTGAAGGTGCCAAAGGGACCCACTCACCTGCCTCCACCTGCCACACGCACACCCCCCCCCACCACCTCCGAGGCCCAACTCAGTCCTCGCTCCGTCCCCGTGAGGGCTGAGGGAGAAAAGGAAGTGCATGTTCTGCTAATGCAAATGCAATGGTGTGTGCCAAGCAGGCAAGGGCAGGGGAGAGAGAGAAAACAAGTGTCGGCAAGGACGTGGGCATGTCCAGCCACGGTGCAAAGCAGGACAGCTCTGTTCTTCAAACAGCTCAACAGAATCGCCATGGGATCCAGCAATTCTGCTTCTGGGTATAGACACCAAAGAACCGAAAGCAAAGACATGAACCGATATTTGCACACTCATTTTCATAACAGCATTATTCATAACAGCCAAAAGGTGGAAGCCACCCAAGTGTCCACAGATGGATGAACAGATAAATGAGATGCGGTAGATACATACGATGGAACATCATTCAGACTTAAAAAAGGAAGGAAATTCTAACACATGCTACAATGTAGATGAACCCTGAAGATATTGTACTAAGTGAAATTAGCCGGATACAAAAGGACTAAGGTTGTACCGTTCCACTTATGTGAGGTACCCAGAGTCATCGCATTTGTAGAGCAGAGAACAGAACGGTGGTTTCCAGGGGCTGAAAGGGGGAGGAACAGGGAGTTATTGTTTCATGGGGACAGAGTCTCAGAGTGGGACGACGACAGTGTTCTGGAGATGGACGCACAACAGTGTGCGTGTGCTTAATCCCACAGAACGATAAACCTAAGAAGGGTTAAAGTGATAAATGATATGTATATTTCACCACCATAAAACAAATTTAAAAATGCGTTGAATTTTTTTAAATCATAAAGTGATCGGTCAGAGCGGGGAAAAGAAGATTTCTGCATTTCTCCAGCTCTCAATAGCACAATAAAAAAAAGAAAGAAAAGAAAGGAAAAGCAACATCAAGTAGTAACAGAGGGTCTACAAACCCTGGTGCCACCCCCTGCCTGACAAGCTGGGTTGCTTTAATCAAGTTACTTAACTTCTCTGGGCCTCAAGTGTCCCATCTGTGAAATGGGTCCAAGGGCACCTGCTCCCCCCTAGGCAGCCGCGAGTGCTCCCCAGTGTGTGGAGTGCTCCCCGCAGCGCAGGCTACAAAGCAAGTTCTCAATGATGCCGGCTGCTACCATCCTGCCTCTACCAAAACCGCAAAATGCAACAGGGTGCTTGGGCCAAGCAAAACACCTATGGCTGTGGCGCTGCCCGGGCTGGGCCTCTCCACGCCTGCCTCCCCCTGGCGCGGTCTTTCCTCTGCTTCTGTCGCTCCTTTGTTTGCCTTCAGGAAACACGCCTGGCCGTGGGCGACAGGAAAGGGAGGGGAGGGGTCTGGCACAACATACGTTAGCTGCTCTATCCTTGGCACCTTGGTCAAAATTCCTTTGGAAAAACTCCCTCCAGGCCTCTGAGAAGCGCGGGAAAGGTGGCATTTGCCACGTGTTGACAGAGCGCGGGGCTGTGCCCACAGGGAGGGAGCCAGTGAGCACGCAACAAGGAACCCGGGCTTCCTCTCTGCGGAGGGTCCCGGAGCAGCCCCTGGAAAGATGGGTCTCCATGCCAGCCGAGCAGGA
>VBSM01000949.1:19361185-19376014 GCA_008086735.1 Cheirogaleus medius | reverse complement strand
TAAAAAAAAAAAAAAAGAACAAAAATCAGAGTCTAAAGTGATAAGAAAACTTCAAAAATGTGAACAAATCTTACCTGTTTCTTCTGGTTTGATCCACAGAATAAATCTGCTTTCTCAGCCAACTGGAAAGAGATTTTAGATGAGAGAGAGAAAGTTAGAAAATAGTGCAAGTTTGAGTTCTATGGGATGGACACAAAAGAAACAGGAACAAAAAGGGAGGCTCTTCCAACTTTCTACCAGGCACGGCTTGGGAAGCAGTTTTCTCCTTGTCGTTGAAGAACCCCATGTGAGCCCAGATGTCAACCCAAAAAGGCTGGATTTCTTTACATTAACAATTCCCTCTGACAATAGGCATTAACCCCCCAAAAGCTGGTAAGAGAAATGGTACAAAGTAGAAAGCTTTGGTTTACTTGGGGAGGGGGAATACCTCACACCCAGTCCCACCCAGACACCCATGACCTTGAAGAGACAGTACTAAGAAGGACTTCTTCAACCCAGGAGGGAACGACAGGTAGAAAATTCCAGAACTTGTGTCCACCTGTCCTTTGATCAGTCTGCTTAATCCCTTATTCAATCTTTTAAAGAAGGAAGCACACCTGTTTTTCCCCAACGTGCAACACCAGTGGATGTTTTATCTCGATTGCAATGCATTGCTCTCCCCAGTGGGCCAACGATAAAAACCAGCACAGAAAGAGGCTCTCGCGTGAAACACCGGAGAGCCCACGCCACTATTGGGCACCCACAGTGCACGAGACACCCAGTGAGCCTCCAAGATGCAATGCCCCATTTCTCTTTCCTTCAGCCCGGGTTGGCTAAAGGCAGCAGAGTAAAGGAGGGAGGGAGCAAGTACAGACGTAAACAGGGAAAAGCCAAGTACCTCTCGATCATGGTGGGCGTGGACGCATTCATCGCTTCTTGGTGTAACATTTTCAAGCCAGAGAGCCACTTAAGTGCATCTTCTTTAGAGTCCGCTGGGGTGGGCAAGGGGAACGGAAAGGCTGTGTTAATTCCTGGGAAGACCCCCGCTTGGAGACCCCAGCCCCATACAGACCGTAAAGGCGGCAGAAGCTTGCGCTGGTTTCTAGTTGTGCAGAAGGCAGAGAAAGCATCTCTTTCTCACCTTCATGAGAAGCTCTGAGACCTGCTTTTTGTCTGAGATGAGGCCACATGCTCATGATGAACTTTGCACCACATGGGATAACGAGTTGGCTATTTCCTGCTCCAAATCGAACTGGCTAAGAGTGGAGGTAGTCGTGGTAACCATCGCTGTCATTACTACTGAATAGCAGCTAATACCCTTTGAGCACTCACTACGTGTACGCTAGACACTGTCCCAAGTCCTTTTCCGATATTTACCTAATCCTGAACAAGCCCACAAGGGAAGTACGATTACACTCCCACTTAACACACGGGGAAACCAAGTATAAGAGAGGACCGGTGACGTGTCCAAGTCCACACAGCTCATTAGTGACCACTGTGGACTGAACGTGTCCCCTCAGAAGTCACACCTTGTGGCGGTAACCTTCAAGCTGGGCTTTTGCAGGGTGATTAAGTTTAGATGAGGTAATGAGGATGGAGCCTCCATAAGGGGATTAGTGACCTTCTAGAGAAGAGCAAGAGAGACCAGAGCTCCCTCCCTATCTAGGCACACACTGAGGAAAGCCCACGTGAGCAGAGAGGGAAGGCGGCCGTCTGCAAGTCAGGAAAAGAGCCCTCCCCAGAACTCAACCCTACCAGCATCTTGATCTTGGACTTCTCAGCCCCCAGAACTGTGAGAGAATAAATGCCTCGGTTGTTTAAGCCACCCAGTCTATGGTATTTTGTTCCGGTAGCCAGAGCAGACTGAGACAGTGGAAGACACCAGATTTTAAACAAGAGTCCACGCTCCTTATCCTAATGGCACCGACCCCAGGAATAAGAAAGCTGAAGAATGCAAACCCAGGCATCAGACTCCAGAGCAGGGGTTCTCAACCCCAGCTCCTCAGGAAAAGCATTTGGGGGGGCTTTTCAAAACCCCAATACCTAGGTGCCATGCCAAAGTAATTAAACCAGAAGGGATGCAACCTTGTGCCTCCAAGGTTGAGTGATCTGTTTCCTCTGCTGCTGTAAGAAATGACCACAAATGTAGTGGCTTAAAGTAACAGACATTTATTCTCATAGAGTGATGGAGGTGAGAAGTCTCAAATAGGCTGGCTGGCTGTGTTCCTTCTGGAAGCTCTAGGGAAGAACGTGTTTCCTTGCCTTTTCCAGCTTCTAAAGGCCACACACGTTCCGTGGCTTGTGGTCCCTCCCCTCTCTGACCTCTGCTTGCAGCCTCACACCTCCAGCTCTGAGGCCGATCCTCTGCTTCCCTCTCGTAAGAACTCGTGTGATTAGGCCGGGCCCAGTCTCCCCATCTCAAGATGCTTAATTTGATCACACCAGCAAGGTCTCCTCTTCCTTATTAGGGAATGTATTCACGGGCTCCAGGGATTAGAATGTAGACATCTTGGAAGGGCATTACTCAGCCTTCCACAGATGAGGATCACTGGCTTAGAGCTTCAGCTTTTTGTTCTGTTTTATTCTATTAGAGTTTTAGCTCTTAACCCCATGCTATTAATGAATACCATGCAGGACCTGGAACAATGTGCACCAGGACCCTGAACAGCCGTCAGTACTTCCCCTGTTTCCAACCGAGACCAGAGAGAGAGGCAAGAAGTAGATCAAACTGATGCCCGTGCGGGAGGTTGGGAGGTTGGCCTCTGGCAAAGGGAAGATCGTAGCTCAAGTCCCACTGTACCCCTGCAGCAGGTTACTCAGGGGAACAGAAAGGGCAAGGGGACAGGCACTGCTCTGTGCCTCGTGTCCTCGTCCTCGTAAAATGGAGCTGTCAGAGCAAACACCTGACCGGGCTATCAAACATCTCCTGAGCACCAGGGACCTCATTGTGTGCACGACAGCAGCCGAGGTTGCTGCTGTCACTCTCCCCACGCGGAGGAGAAAACCAAGGTTCAGAAGGGCTGAGAGTTTGTCCCCGCGCCAGTGAGACGCTGGGACGCAAGTCGAGGTCTTGCCCATCACTCCGCCTGTCCTTGAACCCAGGGCTCTAGAAGAGGGATCCCAGGGTGGGACAGACACCAAAGCTGGCATCATGGATGCCAAGCCTTGCGCTCTTGTGGTCTCCCTTCCAAAAGCAGGGGTCAGGGCTCGGCCTGCCGGTGGGGACAGAGCTGTGAAGTTTCATGGTCACGGGACCTCCTGCCCCATATCCACCGCCCCCCACGCCAGGGATCAGACGTTTGCCACTTGTTTCCACATCCAGCTTGCCAGCTCCCTCCTCCACGCCCTTGCACATGCCACGACCTCTCCCTGGACCGTCCCCCTCCCTTCCTCCCAACTCCTATCAATGCCTCAAAACCCCATCTAAACATCATTTTCTCTGCAAAGCCTTGCCTGGAATTAGGCACTCTGCATTCCTACAGCATTCCTACACACATGCACTATAGCTTTTATCACAGTGTAATTTCCTGTCCACCTGTCTCCTCCCCAGGGGGACTGTAAGCTCCTTGAAGGACAGCAGCAGGGCCCCACCGTCTTCACAGCCCACTGGCGTCTGGAACAACCCAGCTCAGAGCACACGCTCAGAAGATGCTTGATGGTGGGATGGATGGGAAATTAACAAGAGCTATTAGACCCTGAATTACACGCCCCATATTGCTCAACTGTCATGGCTTCCCCCACTTTGGTCTATTTTAATAGCACTTTTTTCCTCTTTCATCAGTCGTAACTGCACACACACTTCTGAGTCGATAAAGTCCAGGACTGGACCTGAGAGTAACTACAAGCTCCTGCCCCTGAGCTAAGTGCCTGAGCTTTTTCACAGCTCTTGTTCTTGTCTCTCAGAGTCCTCTTTGCTTTTTGATGGCTTCACAGGATTGGCCAGAAATCTCACCTGCAGATACATGCATCTGTGTGTGTGTGCTGTGTACATGCATGTGTTCACATGTGCGTGCAGTGTACATGCATGCATGTTCACGTGTGTGCATGCGTGTGTGTGCGTTCGTGTGCATGTGCACTATATGCATGCGTGTGTGCACGTGGGTGTGATGTAAGATCTCAAGACAGTTCCTTCAGATCAGGGTCAAGTTCGCTGAGCCAAGTCCGCTAAGAAGAAGGCAGTTGCATTTTTCACCCAGCAGGGCCTGGCCTTCAGTGAGAAAACCATCTAACCACCATTTATTCAGCTCTCAGCATGAGCCAGGCAGACACTTCACATACCCCTCACAACATCCCTGGGAGATAGGCATGATTATTCTCCCCATTTCACAGCTGAGCAAACTGCAGCTCAGAGAGGTTAAGTCACTCGCCCAAAGACACACAGCTAGAAAGGAGTAGGGCTGGGATTCAGAACGATGATGCCCCGAATGCACGTTAGTGGACAGGCAGGTGTGAGCATCCCGCTGTTGGAGAACTTCCTCAGAAGGAAATCGAGGCACAGAGAGGGAGAGAAGCGCAGGAGCACGCACCCACCTGCCAAGCTGAGCGTGCCGAGGACGAACTGAGTGCCGTACAGGATGGTGAAGCAGCAGTCTTCTTTCTGGCGGACGGCTTTCGCACGCTCAAAGTCTTTGGAATTCTTCCCTGGGCGGATTTCCTTTATTTCCATGATATCCACTGAAAAGAAATTAACATGAGCCGATTAGAAGTTGCAGTTCACGTCACCTGAGGATGCAGCCGCACGCCGGCACCCCACACACAGCCCGGCTCCTTCGCTCCCCAGAAGGGACCCATGAGGCCAGCTCTGCCCCTGGGTCCCCATCCGGGCTCAGGGCCCACCCCTTCTGGAAGCAGACAGGAGGCCAAGAGCCTGCCGGGCAATTGCTGCCACCCACGAGCCCTCGGCGTGTGAAGGGTTTGAGGTTCCCCTCACCCTCTTCCATAGATGAACATATTGTCAACTAGGACAATTCACTTTTGTAACACAACTCAGATTGGAAGAAAGCACAGAACATTCTGCCGAAACAACAGACCAAACCGACGCTCACTGGCAATCACTCCAGACAACGTGAAAGGTCCAGCTGTCTTACTGTGACCTATGGCCTTTTCCCGAGTCCCAAAGCCACAAGTGCTCCCGGCTCAATTCAAGTGGGAAAAGACAAAGACAGCCCTGAACAACTGCTTTACAAAAAAAAAAAAGAGGCAGAACCCAGAGTGGGAGATAGTCGCAGGGATTCCAGAGACCACAGGGCCCACAGGGAGGGGATGGGGAGGGGACAACTGTCACTCTGGTGGCCTCTAACGGGCCTCAGCTTCCAGTATATATACCTCGTACAGCCACCTGCCCTTGAGCACGGGCTGTCTCTGTGACCTGTTGTAACTATTAAGACGGGGCGTCAAGGATGCCGGCTGGGAGCCTCACCCTTAAGAAGGCCTGGCAGCTTCCGTCTTTGTGCTCGGGGGAAGCCAGCCCCCGTGTGAGAAGCCAGGCTACCCCGAGACCGCCGTGCTGTGCGAAGCCCCAGCTGGCCGACTGGAGAGGCCACGTGAGAGGACTCAAGGCCCCCAGTGACAGCCAGCGGGTGACAGCACTGCCTTGGAAACAGACCCTCCAGCCCCAGCGAGCCACCCCAGCTGGGACCATTCAGAGCAGAGACAAGCTATCCTGGCCCCAACCGCAGAAATAGGTGCACTTGAATAAATCAAATGATTGCTGTTTTAAGCCGCAAAGTACTAGGATAGTTTGTGCACAGCAAGAGATAACAGAGACAAAGGAGAAATTCATCCTCCCTGTAACCCCTGCCACCACTCCTGGTCAAAACCTGCTGGGCCACGATGGCCACCAGACCCCAAGGTGACTCCCTTCCCCTCACGCGATGGCCAGTGAATGATGGACTGGCACAAAGAGACAAGCACAACCAGTCCCTTCTCTTTCTTCTGCCAGAGAAAGACGACCTTTCCAAGGAACGGACCCATTCCACGTGCTTTAGATAAAGCCGATTCGCGCCTCGCCACCTGCAGCCACAAGCCAAGAGTGACAGCAGAGGTCCTAGGAATGGCCAAAGTGCCCGGGCTTGGTGATCAGTTCAGAGACAAGCACGTGGCCCACGCTGGCCCTGCCACCATCCTCCTGGGATTTATCTGGTCAGGGCTGTTGATCAAACTTCTCCCTCTACCGCGATTGCCAGGCTGGTGAAACAGGAGTCTGGGATAGCAGGGACCCCCTGCCACATAGGAAGGGACCACATGAACGCCAACATGAACGCCTGGACATGAGAGATCCCCGCTTTGCATCAGGAGGAAGCGGCTCAGACCTGGGATTAAGGAAGAGGACAGATCCAACCCTAGCAGGTGAGAAAGGGTCTTTTAGAGCTGGGACTAAGAACCATGCCCTGTGATGAACCCCAACCCCAGCTGGCCCAACATGTGCCCTGACTCCTCCTGCACCAGCCACATGGGCCCCCTCCCGGAATCTGGTGTAGGACACACTCGTTCCTACCCCAGGACATTAGCACATGCCGTTGGCTCTGCTAGGAATGCTCTGCGCTTTGTTAGCTCCAAGTTCTCCCTTCTAGTCAATCAGCATCGAGCTCAGAAAACCTTCCAATTCTTGCTACGACACACACCAAGCGCCTCTCCTCCACGGCGCTGAATGAGGCAAGAGCTTACCAGAGGGAATCCGTGCAATGGTAGCTCTCCCCCTGGACTGCACACCCCACACAGGCAGGGACTGTGTGCCCCTCCGAGCCACTGCACCCCCACCCCGACAGCGGCTGGCTCACCGTGGAGCCCAGGAGTTGCTGAAAGAGGAAGGGGACAGAGAGAGATGAGGACATAGACAGGGACAGAAATACTGGAGATGGGGCACAGCAGGGGGGAAAAATCCCACATATCTAGTGTCAGAAGGGTCGAGTGTTGAACAGAGAGGAGAGAGAAAGGCAAAAACAACTTGTTTTTTTCTTTCTCAGAGGTAAGGCATTTTGTGTTGTATTGAGTATATGAGAGAGGGGGAAAAGGTTTGCTTGTTTCTCCTATATTTCTATTAGATTTTGATTGGGATTGTGTTCAATCTATAGCTCAAGCTGGGAAGAACTGACATCATAACAATACGGAGTCTTCCTATCCATGAACATGGACTATCCATTCATCACCTGTGTATGCGTCGGCCATAAGCCAGACATGGCTGGATGTACCAGATCGTGACCCTCAAGGGTCTTAGACATACAGTGGCCTCGTCCTTGAGGACAAAAATAAAGGCTATAGGCCGGGCGCGGTGGCTCACGCCTGTAATCCTAGCACTCTGGGAGGCCGAGGCGGGCGGATCGTTTGAGCTCAGGAGTTCGAGACCAGCCTGAGCAAGAGCGAGACCCCCGTCTCTACTAAAAAAATGGAAAGAAATTAATTGGCCAACTAAAAATATATATTAAAAAAAAAAATTAGCCGGGCATGGTGGCGCGTGCCTGTAGTCCCAGCTACTCGGGTGGCTGAGGCAGGAGGATCGCTTGAACCCAGGAGTTTGAGGTTGCTGTGAGCGAGGCTGACGCCACGGCACTCTAGCCCAGGCAACAAGAGTGAGACTCTGTCTTAAAAAATAAATAAGTAAGTAAGTGAGTAAAGGCTATAACAACAAAGTAAAACTCTTACGGCAAACTTTCTGTGCACTAGGCACGGTATTAATGCTTTGCAATGTTGTCATAGGTTGGCTCCCTGGAAGTTGAGCCTGAGACAGGTATTCTCGTACGGGCGTTTACTGGGGGAGCACAGGAGCGGGACGGGGCAGGAGAAGAAAGCTAAAGAAGGCTGTGGTCCCATGCGGGGACAGGCTTTAGCCTGGTCACACTGTGGGAGGGAGGGTCTGGGGCATAAATCCCACCAGCGAGGTGGGTCCTCCCGGAGACCGGCCACTCGTCCTCCCTGCCGGTCAGTCACTGCCTGCCGGCGGGCAGCAGGTACAACCTCCAGGTGAGGAGGCTTCCTTCTGCTGACAGCAATGCTCGGGAGAAGGGGTAGGTGTGAGCCACAGCAGCCAACACCCCCAGCGGCTGGGAGAGGCCACAGGCCTGGGAATAGGACCTGCGTGGAGCACATCAGCAGCCCCCGCACTGACCCGTTATTCCTGACAACTCCACTGTGAGGCAGGTACGACGGCTGCCTCCATTTCACAAAGAAACTGAGACGTGGACAAGTGAAGTACCTTGGCCAGGGTCACCAGCCAGCACGTGGGAGAGCCAGGATTTGAACCTTGACTCGTGGTCAAACACACACACACACACACAGAGCTGACTCCTGCCCACACGGGATCTCATTTAAGTGACTTCTCAACGCGGCCTGCCTTTATGTCTCTTCATCAACCCAACCTTATTTTCACATCTGTCCTATACAGTTCCTCGCGAGCACTAATCACTACTAGTAAGTATTGATCGGTTTCCCTGTGTCTGCTCTCTCCTCCTCTAATCCCTGGGAGAACAGAGATCTTGTCTGTCTCACTTAGAAGTGAGTTCTAGAATTACAGATTGTCAGTTCCCTCTCTGTGTGTATATATATATGTATATATATGTGCATATATATATTATATGTATATATAAAACACCCTTAAGTTACAGGGAACGTACCATACAATACATCCATTTAAAGTGTATGATTCAATGGTTTTTAGGATATTCACAGATATGTGCAACTATCACCAGTCAGTATTCGAACATTTTCATCACCACAAGGGGAAACCCTGAACCCTTCAGCTACCACTCACTGTCCCCTCTCATCCCCACTCGCCCTAAACCACCACTAACCTACTTTCAGTCTCTACACACGCTCTATTCTGAACATTCAGTATGCATGAAATCGAAATATGTGGTCTCCTACGTCTGGCTTCTTAGCATAACATTTTTGAGGTTCGCTTGTGCTGTAGCATATATCAGCACTTCATTCCTTTACATGGCTGAATAATATTCACTGGACATATAACACATTTATCCATTCACCAGCCACTGGTGGACGTTTGGCCTGTTTCCACATTTTGGCTATTGTGAACAACGCTGCTATGAACATTCGTGTGCAAGTTTTTGTTTGAACACCCGTTTTCTTTCAATTCTCGGGTATATCCTAGAGTGTGTTTTTGTGCACACATTTTTCAATTAAAATAATCCCTGATGATTTTAAATAACAAAGATTAGAAACTTATCTGTACTTGTTAGCTATGATTTTTTTAAATTATTAATGCAGTTGAATCAAGCTGGACACACATAAGGCATAAGAAATATCACAGTGTCTCAATTTATTTGTTGTGAGAAGGCAGAGCCTTACGTACTAACGTGGAAAAACCCCATGACAACTTAGGTAAACAGGAGACTGGAAGTATACATCTGTGTGTGTCCACATGTACATGCATATATCGTATACTGATGTCCATCACTGTGTAAATTCTCACCGTCTGAATATCCACCATAAGTTATAAACACTTTTTTACCCAAAAAGCACCATCTAGCTCACGGATCTGCTATAAAAGGTTCATGTGCAGAAATTGATGAAAATAGTGAAGGTGTGTATCAGCCTGCAAGAGGAGAGGAGCATTCCCAGTGCTCTCGAAGTTGAAAATCACCATGCAGCAAACCTAGCGTCTCACCCATCCTATTGAGTCCTTCTTGAGTCCTAGTGTTTGCTTCTGACAAGCAAACTACCAACCAAGGCCCGATTTATTTATTTTTTAGAACAAAGCCACTAACCAATAGGGTCCAATTTAAGTGACATGTTTGGTATTTTTGGCCGATTATTTCATTACTACTTGCATTACAGTACAAGGTAGATGGAGGATAGAAGAAAATCATAATTCAGAAGCATTACTGTAGAGTATCCTATGCACACTTTGCAAACACGCCCAGTAATGAGTCATTAAAGCATCAAATAAGTAGGTGTTTGTTGTTGCAGATGTGTCATATTTATGCAAAAAAAAAATGGTGAGCTGCTTTTAGGTCCTCAAGAGTGTTAAGCAACACCGAGGAAACTGGGGTGTTTAAATCAGCTGGTGATGCGTCAGCATTTGTATCCACGTAACGTGTGTACTATATCACGATCCCAAAAAGCTGCCCTCCAACACGGTTTCGGGAACACAGTAGATTCAGCTCAGGAGGAATGCCACTACCTGCAGGTGTGTATGTGCATGTAAAAGCAAGAGAAAAAGTACAAAGGTTTCCACCAACTTGCAGACAGCCAGCGTTCCTGGTGAGACAGCGGCGGGCAAGAGAGGTGGCTGTATCTGCCCTGGTTGGGATTTGTGCCAAGGGCTCGCCGTCATCAGGACACTTGATTCTAAAGCAGGCTCTGGCCGGCAGAGCTCAGGCCGTGCACCCTTGCGTGGCGGGCTCCACGGCCGAGCTTCCTGCTTGAAGAAGTGAGATAACCCAGCCGCAGAAATGAGGCCGCGTGTCGGTACAACCCCACCCCTCCCAGCCGCGCCTCGGGTCTGCCCCGGGCCCAGCCACTGCCCCCCACACCGAGGCTCAAAGGCCAGCACCCTGACCCCGGGGACCCTCTGTCCCCACCCACCACCCTGCAGCGCACCCTGGGAGGGGGGTTGGCCCCCACAGACTTCTCGAAGCTTCCTCTCACTCCCTGCCTTACACCACCGGCCCCTTTGCTAGCTGGGCTGTGACCCTGTCTTCAAACTCCTGCTTCCTTCCTCCTCCTCCCACCCCTGATTCGTCACCCCTCTCAGGCTCCCCTCACCCCTGGACATCCTCCTGTCCCCCCCTCCATGCCAAGTTCCCACACTGACCTCCAGCGGCACCATCTGCCACCAAGCTGAACAAAAAGTTCCCCAGGGAAGCGCAAGACATAGCCAGAGGCTTGGGCATCTTCCCACACATACCCCCACCCTCCCGCCAGCCAGGTAGTCACCGAGCCCCCCACTGAGGGCCCAGGACGCCACAATGAAGCAGACAGACGCAGGCCTGCCCTCGGAGAGCTCCACGTCTGGGCAGGCAAGGTGGACCCTTGTCCAAACCAGGACACATACACGTAAATCCACAGCTGCACACAGGAGCGGGACACGGTCTACACTAGGACTTCTCCCCGGTAGGGGGAGGACAGACTTCTCCCAGGGCGTGTGTCCTCACTGAGTTCTCTTTTTTTTTGGTGTCAGCCTAGCTCACAGCAACCTCAAACTCCTGGGTTCAAGCAATCCTCCTGCCTCAGCCTCCCGAATAGCTGGGACTACAGGCATGCGCCACCATGCCCAGATAATTTTTTCTATATGTAGTTTTAGTTGGCCAATTAATTTCTTTCTATTTTTAGTAGAGACGGTGTCTCGCTCTTGCTCAGGCTGGTCTCGAACTCCTGACCTTGAGCAATCCTCCTGCCTCGGCCTCCCAGAGTGCTAGGATTACAGGCATGAGCCACCACACCCGGCCACTCGCTGAGTTCTGACGTTCACCTGGGAAGGGCAGGAGAGAGCCCTTTCAGGAGTCCTGGGGTGCAAAGGCCTTGGTTCACATCCGGGCTCTGCTGCCCAGGGGTGCATGGGGGGCTGGGAAAGTCGCCTCCCTTCTCTTTGCTCCTTCCTGGTCCACACAGTGATACCTAGACCTCCTTCACCGAGCTGTTCTGCAAACCAAGTGAAGTGACATGAAGCAAAAAACGTGCGGTCCCCGGGAGGTCTCTGCTGAGGTGCGTTTGCCACCTTTGAACGACACCTTCCTCACTGCTGCTGGTTTCACTTTAAGTAAGAAACCCCAGGGGAGCTGTCGCTCTCAGCCAGGGACCCCACTTCAGAGAGCAGAGGTGTGAGGTTCCCTCCCGCGCACAGCAGCGTCAGGCCTGGCGCGGGATGGGCAAGTGGGACGCACAGCAGAACGCGCAGTCACGAGACGAGTGTCCCAGGCCCGATGTGGAAGAGCAGACAGAGCCCGCCCTGAGAAGAGCTTAGCAGACGAGGCTTTAAAGTCCAGCCCTCCCTTTCCTGACTGTGCGACTTGGGGTGGGTTCCCTAATCCGGGCTCTCAGCCTCTACTTGCTCATCTGCAAAATGAGAAAATAACACATAATCCCATAGGTAGAGATACCTTCGTAAAATATAAACCGGTTTAAGAGTTTTAGGTATTAAAAATTACTGTTACGCCTGGAGACAGGGGGTGGGGCTGCTGCCCTTATCTTCTTTGTTAAAAAATAATAACACGATGATTGAGACTGTGCTGCTAGCAGGGCAAGAACATCCTGGCCTCCTGCTTGCAGGGTAATGACACTCAAATTATTAGATACGTTTCTCTCATGCTTCACAAATTCGTGCAGAAATAGCTGGTGGACAAGAGTTTTAAGTGACACCGGGGAAAATGACCTCAGCTTCTCTCCGCTCAGGGGACTCCGCCTCCCCCAGGGAGGAGCAGGGACCACGCTGATGGTGAGTCTGGAAGAAGGGACTGGGGGTGCTCGGCTCAGACTCGTGTCCTGTTCTGGTCCCATCTACCCGCCAGGGACCTCCTGCCCTGCCTTGCTCCCTGCCGCTCAGAGGGAAGGGCGCTGCCTCTAAGATTCCAGTTACCCGCCAGCACCGGGGACAGGGCAGTGTCCTCATCACTGTTTGCCAGGTGCTTGTAGGTACTGGCTGCTAAAACCCGCAGTGGGGGCCATCGAGTAATTCTTTAAATATTCATTGCTTTACTGTCACTTAAACTTGGTGTCTTCTCCCTCCTGCCAGAAACCAAATGAGAATAATCCCAGGCATGGGATATGGCAGATGACTCTAAATAGTACCCACCCTTTGTTATGTCTTCATTGTGGGGTATTGGGAAAAATACACCCCTAGCGCAGAGAAATCAAGTTTCTGTTCTATATAAAATTAAGTTAAAAAGAGTGAGTCAATTTTCAAGTAAGCATCAGGTATGAAACAGTACAGGTGGCGTGAGACACAACAAACATTGTTAAGACGCGAAAGGACTCACTACCTTATATGTAGCCTATTAAAATCTCAATTTGCTTTGCTTCGAGCCAGTACTGTGTATCAGAATTACACGGAAAACCTTCATTACACAAAGACTATATATAGATTTTTCCCCATGTGGATCGAGCACTTATTTTTTTTTTGAGCCATTTATGCTTTGACACTACCGTGTTTCCCTGAAAATAAGAAGACCTACCTATAAAATAAGCCCTAGCAGGATTTCTAAGCATTTGCACAATATAAGCCCTACCCCAAAAATAAGACCTAGTGATGGGCGTGGCTATGCAGCACATCTGCACAACCCATGCATTTCGTCGCGGATTGGTAAAGAAGACGAGCAGCCCTTCTCATCTGCCCCATGAGAGCTCTATTGCTCCACATGAGAGATTGGGGCCAATGGTTCTAAAGGAAATAGAGTCGCAAGAAGTTCAGGATGGAATTCGGGGTTTGGAGAGTTAGGATGATGTTCCAAAAGACGACGACTTAACTATATTTGAATAAATGTAGATGGTTGTACCGTACTTAAAAAAAATAACACATCCCCTGAAAATAAGCCCTAGAGTGTCTTCTTGAGGAAAAATAAATATAAGACCCTGTCTTATTTTCAGGGAAACATGGTATTCTCAAACCACAGTCATTTGATTATCAACTTTAGAAGGTTTGCTCTATCTACATTCTGCTGGTACTATTTATATAATACTCCTCTCTAAATCAACTCACCTTTTTCATTTGAATATATATATATATATTTCAAGAGTGACTCTACATCTTTGGCAAAAAGAAAACTAAGGCCGGGCATGGTGGCTCATGCCCATAATCCCAGCACTTTGGGAGGCCAAGGCAGGAGGATCCCTGGGGGTCAAGAATTTGAGACCAGCCTGGGCAACATAAGGAGGGAGACCTTTGTCTCTTGAAAACATTCAAAAAATATTAGCCGGGCGAGGTGGTGTGCACCTGTAGTCCCAGCTACTCAGGAGGCTGAGGGAGGAGGATCCCTCGGGCCCAGGAATTGGAGGTTGCAGTGAGCTATGCTCAGGCCACTGCACTCCAGCCTGAATGGCAACAGAGCAAGATCCTGTCTCTAAAATTAAAATAAAAAGGAGGAAGAAGAAGAAGAAAACCAGTAACACTCACAACCTATAATAGGAATTGTAAAATAATAAAGTCACTGGGGGAAAAAAAAACCAATATTGTTCAATTCTACCTAGAAATGGTTGCGTGCCCAAGGCAAAGGCCTCAGCTTGGTTCTCCGAGTTATAAGGGAGAGAAGAAACCATTAAGGGAGGAGCGAAGCCCAATTCATCATGCAAGACCCACTGGCGGAGACAGAAGTGAGAGCAGCGGTCACCTCGAGAGAGGCCTGGGCCACAGAGGCCCGAGCGGCGGTCACAGCGGTACACACATGCGTGAAGACTGAGGCTGCGGCCGGGTGTGGTGGCTCACGCCTGTAATCCTAGCACTCTGCGAGGCCAAGGAGGGAGGATTGTTTGAGCTCAGGAGTTCGAGACCAGCCTGAGAAAGAGCGAGACCCCATCTCTACTAAAAATAGAAAGAAATTAGCTGGACAACTAAAAATATATAGAAAAAATTAGCCGGGCATGGTGGCACATGCCTGTAGTCCCAGCTACTCAGGAGGCTGAGGCAGGAGGATCGCTTGAGCCCAGGAGTCTGAGGTTGCTGTGAGCTAGGCTGACGCCACGGCACTCTAGCCTGGGCAACAGAGTGAGACTCTGTCTCAAAAAAAATTAAAATAAAATAAAAATTAAAATTAAAATAAGACTGTGGCTGAACACTCACCATGTGTGCATCTTACTACATGCATGTTATACCTTTGCAAAGAGATTTCATGTCTTTCAAAAAGAGATATGTGGCCGGGCGCGGTGGCTCACGCCTGTAATCCTAGCACTCTGAGAGGCCGAGGC